>JARWIR010000015.1:2661433-3261433 GCA_029959085.1 Nemophila menziesii | reverse complement strand
AGGCTGAATATAATATTCGTTGTTATCTTTGTGTAGGATTTTAATCGTGTCCAAAGGTATCACATTTAACCGTCGCTAAACAATTTTTTTGATACTTTAAAGGCATGTTAACCATCAACGTTGATAATCTTAATTCACCTCTTGCGAGCTTAATTGTTATTCTTATGTTGATTATGCAGGATGTAGACTCGATAGAAATATTATTAGTGAAAGTTTACAATGTCTATGGAAATCACATGTCTCACGGTCAAGCCAGAAGCAAAGGGTGTTGCTTTATCTACGATTAAGGCCGACTATTTAACAACTATAATTTTTTTCTCAAATAATTTGGATGAAGCATACCATTTAGAATTTTGGGCTCAAATATGAGAAGTTCTAATCCTTTGTGACAACAAAGTGATATCCACGTTGTAACGAAACTGGTCCAACACTCAAGAATGAAGCACATCGAGATTCAACATCACTTCATTTGAGATCATTCTAAAAAATAATATATCGTGCTAGAGTTTGTGGTATCGACAACCCAATTAGACGTCATCTTTACAAACCCACTAATTTAAGATCTATTCGAGAAGGTCTAATCAACTTGATCATGCAAATCATTTGAGGTACTCCTTTTTACTTTACCCCCTCACTACTTCATTTGATATTTTTTAAGGGGAAGAATAAAAAATATAACTCACATATATACTTCATTTCTATGCATCATGTATGGGGAGATAATAGCATGCATTCCAGAGTAAAAAAATATTGTAACATGTCTTTGAGTATGGGGGATCAGATAAATCATGGTTGTGATTATACATTATAGATTATCCAACAATCAAAATGGGGGATATTATTAGACCAATTATTATTTTAATTGATTATTGAAAGACAAATCATATTATCAAGGAACAAAGAAGAAGTTAGCCGGACATGTAAGTTCCTAGAGGGGGTGTGAGTATGACACTAATATAATTAGGCTTAGTTAAAATCTTTTCTTGACAATTACTATATGAAAGAAACTTCACTATATAAATTTATCAAATACTAGGGTATCATTCAATAGGATAGATTACAGTATGATAAATAAGCTAAGAATAATAATATGTATTATATGTAAAGAGTAAGGGTTAGAGTATAGCAACCATTTTAGGATGGTTCACACTCCTGAAGGTCTAGTCCCTACTTAAGGTATACATCCTTATGATTTTAAGCTCGTCCCGTAAGATTCTCATTTAATTAAACATGAAAACAAAACCTTCACAATGTGGTTTTTTCTCGGCTCAACCACAACTGATCTTCTAATATTTTTACTGGCTAAGTCACGACCTGTGTGAAATTTTTACGAGGTTCAATGTCAATCTCTAAACAATCCCTTCAATAATATAGATCATAAAAATAAAGCCCTTAAATATTTGATTAAAAATTTACAACAAGAACAACCACTCCTTATTGAGCATATGAAATAATTATAAGCTCCTTGAATAGTTGGTTTAAAGGTGAATCTTGAAGATTGACACCTCATGAGTATATGATATCTCCTATTTTTTGATAGATTAATCTACTCATTATACATTTTTTTAGGGTTAATGGGACCTAAGTGAGTGTTTTTTCAACAATACTTGTCATATCTTACTTCTCTACATTCTTTTGGACATTATGCTATATATATATATATATATAGTGTTTTTGTATTTTATTGCGTGTTAGGTGAGTAGCTTTAGGTACATGGTTGACACTAGAGTCCAAGAAGATGAGTTTAAGTCAAGAATTAAATTCCAAACCCAAGCCAAGGTGTAAATAGAACTTAAAGTCACTTTTGGGAAGCTAGGGCGTTCACCGGAAAAGTCTTGACGTCACATTTTCAATCCATACAACAAATTCGTAAGAGATTTTGAAGTAATTACTTTTAATTCATATGTATCATAAAGTCAGTGTTGCGTGGGAGGTGTGGAAGTCAATTCCGAGTTCAGACGACAAAGTTAAGTCATTTTATCAATGTGACTCGAACTTGGACAACATTAGTCAAAAACGGGTTGGGCCATATTTAAGCCACTTAAGTCAACCCATTAGGTGCAAAACGTTGTTGGACCAAGTATATAATCATATGAGAGCTCCAATTTTCAACATATTTCATTATCCATCATTATTTATCAAATTATCTCAGCCAAAAGAGCTTTACACGCCGAGAGAAGAAGGAAGAAGAGCTTTCACCCAAATTTCATCATTCTCTACCATTCCACAACCAAATTATTCAGTATTTTTGCTTAATTCGAGTCCATTTTATCTTCTGAACATGATTCTATCATTATTTTTACTTTATTTTCATTTATTTAGCATTATCTAAACATGTAATGCTTGAAACTTGCCATTGGTATGAACCCTAGTTGATTATTATGTTTGTTTTGGATACTTAGGATAAGTAATCTATTGAAATGAATTGATTTTCTAATTATTCCATTGTTTTATGTATATATGCATTTTTCCTATCCATGTCTTGGTCACGCATGGGTAGTTTGAGATTTTTGGTTGCATCTCAAGTCGGGGGGTCGGATTTCAAACATAGAATATAAACACCTATTGCGAGGCATTGAACGTGACGGTTTTGTCCGCTAGGTAGTTAATAGGGTAAGAGTTAAATTCATCGAATATCGTATTGGTGTGTAAGATTGCACTTGAAGTCTACCTTGACGGGAGTTGAAGATACGTCTGAATCACGACTAATGAGAATCACCCAATTCGCTCTTCTACCAATAACAAGATAATAATTGACTTGGAGGATTACTCGCAAGGATCAAGCATCGCCTTTAATATTTTCTACTCCTTTTAGTATTTTATCTAATTTCACTTTAGTTGAAACTTTATTTTATTATAATTTAGTTCTTATTTCAAATATCTAACAAATATAGTTTATATTATATTATTTACCTTGCAACTATACATTATACTACAATCGAAATATAATTAATATGACCTTGGTAGTCCCTGAGGAACGATATCATTGAACTTATCACATTTTTACTTGAAGAAGACACGTACGCTCGCGGGGAGTCACGGTTCTATAGGTAGCAAATTATTATCACACCTAGAACAAAAACAAGTGAAGGGTGTCACTGTCGGGGACTACAACTTTGTAATTTTTGTGTTTTAGTTGTAGTTTAATGTTTAATTGCTTTTTCTGTTTTACGTGTTTTTCTGTTTTGTTTCTACGGATTTTACAGGTTAAGCCAATCAATCTAGAAAGAAAAATGGAGGCTTTGAATGTGAACAGAGCGAATCAACCTATTAATACAGTTCAAGGTATCCCTAAGACGAGAATGCCTTCTGTGTTCAACTGTTAGGGATTCACCCTTTAATCATTCAAGTCGTGAGATTTAGACCCGATTAAGGCACGCTTAGACAATTTGCTAGATATGGGAATTATAGTGGAGTTGTACACCAAGACTCGGTCCGACCCATTCAAAATTTCATGCAAATTTGTGACACATACATTACTCAAGGCGTTACAAGGGAACAAATGTACTACTTTATGTTCCAATTCTTTTTGACCGGGGGTGCAAGTGAGTGGCTAGACCGCCAACCATCTGAAGAAATCCTTGATTAGGATGCTCTTCAACTGCGATTCTTAGACCAATACTATCCTCAAAGCATGAGGGTGAAAGATTAAGTAAAGCTTGCTAATTTTAAATAGGAAGATGGAGAAGATCTAGGAGCTACATGGACAAGATTACAACAACAATTAACAAGGTTCCCTCTTCATGTGTACACTCCTATGATGCAACTGTCCATTTTCTACAAGCGACTTGATAGAAATTCAAGAATAAGAGTCGATAATCTTGGAGGTGGTGGTTTTGTATCATGAATCCTCTTCAAGCCGCAAACTGAAAACTATTGACACTAAAAGAAGTTTACCTACACCACAAGACCAAAGGGGTGCTTCACATGCTAAGTAAACTTCTCTACATTGTCTAAACAAATAACACAATTGGCGTTAGTTATGCAAGAAGGATTCAATATTAAGCACCAAGAAGTGAAAGAGGTGAAAGAATCTTAAGGATTTTATAATTGTGGAGTTGTTTATCATGCTTGGTAAGAAGGCCAAAACAAACCTAAATCCGTGTTCTTTGTGTCTAATCGAGGTAATCAAAGTTTTAGTCAATGAAATTGCTTTCAACCCAAATTTCAAAGGTCAATTCCTAATGGGGCTACAAATCAAAATAATTATCAATCTCGCACGCAAGGAAATAACTTCCAAGTGATAACTCAAATGAAATATCAAGGAGGTCAAGGTCAAGTGCAAGAATCTTATAATGAAGGTTTTGTTCAGAAAGCACTCCATTCACATCCATAAGAAGGTAATATATATATGTTGCAACAAGATTTAAATTCATTTATGATGATGACACAATAAACTTGAAATCAAATCAAGGCGCATTGAAGCGCGATAATGAAAAGATGTATGAGCATTCTATGGCGGTGAAATTGCTCGAGATTCAAGTGTCTCAAATTGCTCGCCAGTTGAATGCGAACGTAGAAAGTGAAGTTTCTAGCATTGATAAGACACTACAAAGGAAAAAAAGATTGTAACACAATTGATTTAAGGAGTGGGAAGAATCTCCCACCACCTTATTCCCTTACCCAAGAAGAAGAAGAAGAAGAGCTGATTTCGAGTGAAGAGAAAGAAAAAATTGTTGTCGAAGAGACAAGTAAGCCTATAATTTTCAATGAGAAAGTTGAAGAAATTTTGAGAGAACAAAAGAAGAAGAAAGAAAAGTGTAGAACTATTAGCTCATAAGGACCGCCATTGTATAACCATTCATCAATGATATACTGGTGAATGAAAAGTGACCTCATCCACCATTCCCTTCACGTGACATCTAAACCAGATGATAAAGAATTTAAGAAGTTTATGAACATTGTGCAAAAGTTACCATTTGTTGAAGCAATCAAAAATTTTCCAAGAATATTTGAAGTTTATGAAAGATGTGATTTTTAACAAACACAATTATATTGAAGGAAAAATGGTTGGACTACCTGAGGGTGTAGTGCAATTTGTCAAAACAAATTGCCATCTAAGCTGAAGGATCCCATAAATTTTAATATTTCTATATCCATTGGTGAAGAATGGACCAGGAGAGCTTTATGTGATTTGTGTTCAAGTATCAATCTTATGCCCATATCAGTGTTTGAGAAATTGAATTTAGGGTAAGCAAGACTACTAAGGGGTTTTGCAAATGGCTGACGGGTCTATTTTCCTCACTGAACGAAAAATAGAAGATGTGCTATCAAGACAGGTAGATTTATATTTCCATGTGATTTTATTACTCTTGACTACAACATGTATAATAATGTGCCAATCATATTGGGGCGACTATTCTTAGCCACGGGGTGTACATTCATTAATGTAAAAAATGGAGAGATAATCATGCAAGTACAAGATGAAAAGGTCAAATTCAATGTGTTCAAGGCCATGAAGTTTCCTGATTCGAGGAACAATTGTTTATGTATCGACATCACCGATTGTGTCACACAAGTGATATTTGATAGAAATCATTATGATGATATTTTACAGGCTGCCTTGACACTAGATTTTCCCAAATTACACGAACAAATAGCCTATGTTATGGTGGCTCTAAATTCATATGGAAACAAACAGATTAGTAACCAATATTACAAAAAGTTTCGAGGCTCGGAGGAAATAGAACCACATACGAAACCATCTATCATATCTCCTCCAACAATTGAATAGAAACCGCTACCGTCCCATTTGACGTATGTTTATTTAGGTGAAAATGATACATTACATGTTATTTTTTCTCCTAACTTGATAGGTCCTCAAGAGGAAAATTTGTTACGTGTGCTTTGACCTAACAAAGAGGCAATTGGGTGGACTATTTCTGACATCAAAGGCATTGGTCCTACCATTTGTCAAAACAAGATCATTCTTGAAGATGAGAAGGCACAACCAGTTAAGGGTGAAAGGAGACTTACACCTGTAATGAAGGAAGTGGTGAGAAAGGAAGTTATCAAGGTGTTGGACGCGGATCTAATAGCGAGTGGGTGAGTCTGGTTCAATGTGTGCCAAAGAATATAGAAATAAATACCATCCTTAATGATCAAAATGAAATCATACCATCAAGAACCGTTGTGGGTTGGAGATTGTGTATGGATTATCAGAGATTGAACAAGGCTATGAAGAAGGATCACTTACATATATAATATTCATAAACAAGATATTCGACAAGCTTACATGTAGAGAGTACTATTTCTTTCTCGATGGCTATTCAATTTACAATCAAATTTGTGTGGATCCAACTGATCAACATAAAACTACCTTCACATGTCCATTTGGCAAGTTTGCATTTTGAATGATGCCATTTGGGTTATGCAATGAACCCACCACGTTCCAGCGGTGCATGATGGAGATATTTTGGAAAATGATTGATCAGTTCTTGGAGGTTGTTATGGATGAATTCTGGTATCTCCTGGTGTGTGATAAAATCACACCCCTAAAAAGGAGGGACACATACCGCAAGTGTACAGGTCGTCCAAGTAATATCCGATAAACGGGGTTCGATCTCAGGGACAAATGGATATGACTTATGATGTTATAAAATAACTGAGGATAATTGTTATGACAAGGAAATAAATGATAAAATATTTGTTGGGTTTTGTTTATAAAACTAAGACGCAAGTAATTAAAGTACTAAATTAAATAATGCAAGTAAATGGACGCAAGTAAAATAAATATGAGTAGACGCAAGAATAAGAAGGGTACTTGAGTCTCGCAAGGGGTTCACCTAATCAATTTAATTAACGATTATGTTTAAGGGTAGAATCGGTATTTTAATACTAGTCAGGATTCTAATATCTCCTAGGCCCCTATCGCATGGACCTAGGAGCTATCCTAAAGTACTATAAACCCCTGTATGGGCAGATATGCCTCTTTAGATGTGAAATTTTTACCTCTTCGACTTTGTAACTAGTTAATCTTGTCGGTCAATAACGAACATTACACGTATATTTATCTAAGTCTGTAATCAACCACCCCCACCCCCCTATCGGATGATCACTTTGCCACTAAGTGAAATAGCCCGATTACTAACACCTATTTCTAGTTTTTCCTAAAAGAAATAGTAAAATAAGCATAAAATAAAATCCAATATAAAATACCCAATTTAATTTAAATTATGGAAATCCAAAATTCAGAAACAATAAGAAATTAATTAGGGTTCATCCCTTTATTGCGATTCTCAAGCACTAATATGTTAAGCTCATAATGAAATTAAAAACTGAAATAAAATAAACAGAACTCATATTCAATTACAGAAATAAAATGTAGATTCTAATTGAAGGATTGAATATGACTGCAGTTGGAGGAAATAGGATTCTCCAGCTCCTGCTCTTACTTCTGCCTCTTGACGCTCTCTCTAAGGATGATTTAATTTGATGAGAGGTACTGAATAATGAGGTCTAAAGGCCTATATATTGTGGATAAATCGGGTTGGGATTTTTCCTTAAAGGAAATAGGTTAAATGAAATAAAAACCCACTCCTAATTTGAAATCCCATAACTGATGTACAACTGTTAGTAAAACGACTATAACTTTTGTGTCCGAACTCCAAATCACTTTATTTTGTCGCAAAATCTTCCTAACTCAAAAATTCAACTTCTTTATTTCACGACTCTAACGCTGAATCGGTGGCTAAGTGGCTCAAAAACGGTGATTTGTAACAGCCTTCCAGATTTCACTCTCCTTTAGTCAATTTTACGGATTATCTTTTCTCGCCTTTGACTTCTCCGCTCAATCTAAGACTTTAATTCTCATTTCTCCTCCTTGTCTTGGCGCTCCATAACATCCATCTACCTAAGAAATTTACACTAAAAACAAACAAATTAACGCACAAAACCTCTAAAACGCAAATAATACAATTCCAAGGGGAGAAAATGCAGTATAACTAAATAAGTCAAATATTCACCTAAATGATGTCTCCTAATGGATATTATTTAGAACAAAGAGGGAGACATCAACTTCTCAGTGTTTGATGATAATTTTGATCATTTCCTGGTCAACTTGGAGAAGGTGTTTATTCGTTGTAAAGAGACTAATCTTGTTTTAAATTGGGAGAAGTGTCACATCATGGTTCGTGAGGGGATTTTTTTTGGGGCACAAGGTTTCAAGCAAGCGTATGGAGGTTGACCGTGCAAAGATTGAGGTAATCAAACTCCATCCCCCTCCCAATTCTTTAAAAGGTGTGAGAAGTTTCTTGGGTCATGCAGGATTCTACCACCATTTTAGTAAAGATTTTTCAAAGATTGCCAAACCACTATGTAGTTTACTAATTCATGTCTTGAAGCGTTATGGCAATTAAGGAAAAACTCTTCTCTACACCAGTTGTGACTCCCCCTGATTGGAGTCTTCCGTCGAGGTTATGTCTCATGTGTGATGCGAGCGATCTTTCTATGTGTGCCGTGTTGGGTGATCTCATAGCAGAATTATTTAGAAACTTGACGAGATGCCGCTCACGAATGTGTTGGAGGTTGAGATGTTTTATGTTTGGTGAATTGATTTCATGGGACTATTCGTGCCATCCCATGTGAATCAATACATCTTTCTAGCAGTTGATTCCGTATCAAAATGGGTAGAAGCGGTGGCTTTACCCTCAAATGACGCTAGAGTGGTGATCGAATTTTTAAAGTCACACATTTTTACAAGACATAGGTCACCAAGAGTCATCATTAGTGACAGAGGTACGGATTTTTTGAATAAATATTTAAGGGTTATACTTGTGAAATATGGAGCAAGACAACGAGTATCTACCACTTTTCAGTGATATATGGAGTGAGACATAGAGTATCAACCGCTTTTCAGTGATATATGGAGTGAGACATAAAGTATCTACTTCTTATTAACCCTAAACAAACGGTCAACCCAAAGTCTCTAATTAAGAGAAAATCTATTCTTGAGAAGATCGTTGGGCCAACAAGGAAGAATTGGTCAACGAAGTTAGATGATATGCAATGGGCTTATAGAACAGCTTTCAAGACGCCCTAAATGCATCACCATATCGAATGTTATATGGTAAGGCTTGTCACTTACCACTTGAAATTGAGTTGAAAGCATAGGTGATGTCTCCCTTTTTGTTCTAATTATATTCCCTTAGGAGACATCATTTTAGGTGATTAATTGACTTATGTGTTAGACTTTTAAGCTTATTTTGTTATATTGCGATTTCTTCCCTTGGATTTATACTATTTGTGTTTTAGAGATTTTATGCGTTAATTTGTTTGTTTTTGGTGTAAAGTTCTTAGGTTTATGATTTGATGAAGTATCAAGACAAGGAGAAGAAACGAGAATTAAAGTCTTGGATTGAGTGTAAAAGTCAAAGGCGAGAAAAGTTGATTCGAAGAAATTAGTAGATGGGAAGAAAATCTGGAATGCTATTACAAATCACTATTTTTTAACGTCTTAGCCGCTGATTAAGCCTTGGAGCATAAAATAAGAATTATAGATCTTGAATTCAGGAAGATTTTTCAAGTTGAACAAAATGATCGCGAGTCCGGATGCAAAAGTTACAGCTGTTTTAGTAACAGCTACACACCAGTTACGGGATTTCATTTAAGGATTGGGGTTTTATTTCATTTATCCTATTTACTTCTAAGAGTCTAGCCCAATCCGTTTTTCCCATCATAAATAAGCCTTAGACTTCATTTTTAAGAGAGAACTGTTATTTTTACAAGATAGAAGCGCCAGAGAGAAGTCAAAAGCAAAGGGAGAGAAGAAAACTAAAGCTGGAGAATTCCAATTCCTCCATCAACAGTCAAAATCCATCCTTTGATTAGGTTACCCATTTCATCTTTGTAATTGAATATGACTATTTTATCTTTTATTTCAGTTTTCATTACACCATGAGATAATTTCATAAGTACTTGAGAATCGCAGTTATGGGTTAAACCCTTATTTATTTTAATTGATGTTTTTCTGAATTTGGGATTATTTGATTTAAAATGAATTGGGTATTTTGTATTGACTATTATCGCATGTTAATTACTATTTTTATTCTGGCCAATTAGAAATAGGATTGAGTAATTAGGCTATTCACTTTGGTGGGGAAGTGATCACCTTGACGGGGGGCTTAAATACAGACCTAGGTAATAGCGATTGGTATTCGCCCGTGACCTTGACAGGCTTGACTAACCAATATCCAATTGGATAAGAGACTAAAATCATTCGAAAGTAGGTATAATCTCCCTGACGGGGTTTATAATACTGTAGGATAGCTCCTAAGTCCACCCTGACGGGGGTTATGAGATTATAGAGTCCCGACTAGTACATAAATACCAATTCAGCCCTTAAACAGAAGCATTAATTATATAAATATAGGTAGATCCCTTGCGAGACTCAAGTACCATTCTCATCTTGCATCTAGTCTTATTTATCATATTATTTTATTTAAGTAATTCATTTCTATAATTTATATTCTTGCACTTTAGTTATAAAACAAAAGCAAAACAAACTTTTATATCATTTACTTTTATGTACTTGCAATTATCTCACTATTTGATCCACACCCGAGTTGTACCTAATCCGTCCCTGCGAACGAATCTGATTTATCGGTTTATTACTTGGACAACAGTACACTTGCGGTTTGTGAGTCCTTAATCTTTACGCTTTATTTTATAACACACAAGGACCCACCAAGTTTTTGGAGCCGCTGCCGTGGACCGCGTGTGATCCCGGTGTTTATCCTTTAGTGTTTAATTGCATTTTTATTTTTCAGTTTTACGCTTTGTTTGTTCTTCCTTTTTTAGATTTTACAGGTTTGGTGTATGCTCTCAAATCCCGAGAGGTTAGTCAGACTTGCAAACAAAAGGAAGAAAGAAGGAGAAAGATTAGCCAGAGAAGCAGAATTGGCTGAAGAAGATAATCTTCAACCTCCTGGTTCAAATAGTTCAACCTCAAATGTTCAATGATCCATGGTTTGTACAAGGTCTTGAACAAATTCCATATCGTGCTCCTGCCCTAGGTATTGGTCCTCCAGATATTAATGTCGCAAGATATTGACCTGATCCATGTATGTTAACTTAATTCAGAGATTTCGGAAACTTTAGAGGAGTAGCTGGAGAAGACCGAATCCGTGCAGTACAGAAGTTTATGCAAATCTGTGATGCGTATATAATGCAAGGAGTAACAAGAGAACATATGTATTATGCAAACTTCATATTTTTTGTGATAGACGCAACTAGTGAGTGGCATGATTTACAAGAACTGGGAGTAATAAACAATTGGGATGAGCTTCAAACATCATTTTTTGATCGTTACTATCCGAGTAACATGAGATTAGATGCACAGGTTGATTTAACATCATTTGTACAAGAACAAGAAGAATCATTGGGAAAGTGTTGGACAAGATTTTAGTTGTGTTTGAAAAGAGTTCCTGATCATGGCCTTACCGAACAACAATAATTGAAGATATTTTATAAAGGCCTTTATGGAGGATCAAAAAAAGACCTCGATTTATTATGTGGTGGTGGATTCTTACAGATAGCTCCAGCACATGCTAAGAAATTTTGAATCGAACTATGACGAATGAGCAGGGTTGGAATACAGTGAGAACACCTATCCGAGGTAGAAGAGAAAGTAATGATGGATTTGATGAGAAATTCTCTTCGTTAGAGAATAAATTAGAGCAGCAATTGCAACCACTTACTTTAGCTGTTAAAGAAGGTTTTTCAGGTAGGAGAGTAGATGTTTATGTTACACAGGAAATATATGGGTGTTCTTATTGTAGTGTACATGATCATGAATGGGAGAATTGTCGAAACAATCAAGAATCCGTAATGTTTATTTTCAACCAAGGTGGTCAGGGGTATCAACAAAATAGAAACCATCCGGGTTTCCAATATTCCAATCCAAGTGGGGCAGCTAATCCTACTCATGCTTATCAGCCACGTCCCCAAGTTAATAACTATCAACTAAGACCACATAATAACTATCAAGGGGGACATAATTACGGAAATCAAGTTCAGAGACAACTTCCTCAAGATACCTACAATGTAGCTATGAATCAGAAAGATTTACCTGCCCAACCTCAAGAAGGTACAAATGATCTTCGTCAAACTGTAAAGCAATTAATCGCGCTTCAAACACAATCGATCCTAAATCAGCAAGCTTCTGAAGCCGCGATCAAAAAGTTAGAAAATCAGATAACTCAAATGGCAAAACAGTTGCAACAACGTCCACAAGGACAATTACCCAGTAATACAGAGGCCCCTATCCAATATGAAGATTGTAATGCTATTTCGCTCAGAAGTGGTAAGAAGCTCCTACCACCACCTTTTCCTGTTATGAGAGAAAAAGAAACAACTGTAAAAACAAAAACGGTGGAAGTATGGTGGAGAAAGAAAGTAAGTCAGAAACAGTTGAGGTGGAGGTCGAGAAAATTCAAGAAAAGCTAAAGAAGAAAGATGTTGTGGTGGAAGTGAACCGTCCTCCTCCACCTTTTCCCTCAAGAGTTCAGAAGAAAGGAGATATGACTGAATATCTGAAATTCATGAGTATGGTGAGTAAGCTCAACATTAATATGCCTTTGTTAGAAGTTATCAAGGGGGTACCAAAATATTTGAAATTCCTGAAAAGAGCTCTCACCAACAAACGTCAATATCTTGAGAATGAAATGATAGGTTTGCCAGAAGAATGTAGTGCAATATGTCAAAGTAAGTTACCTCCTAAATTACTTGATCCTGGGAGTTTTACTATTCCTTTTTCTATTGGTGATGAATGGCAAGGGAAAGCGTTATGTGATTTGGGTGCGAGTATTAATCTCATGCCTAGATCAATTTTTCTTTTCTGAGAAGAGAAAGATAAGGAATGCAAGACCAACCTCTATGGTCTTGCAAATGGCTGATAGATACCTTGTACATCCAGAGGGAAGAATAGAAGATGTCCTCGTCAAGGCAGGTACTTTAATTTTTCCTTTTGATTTTGTTATACTTAATTACGACGTGGATAGGAATGTTCCCATTATCTTTGGAAGACCATTCCTAGCCACGGGGCGTACTCTTATTGATGTAGAGAATGGAGAATTAATCATGCGTATCCAAGACGAGGAGGTAAAGTTCAATGAGTTTAGGCCAATAAAGTTTCCAAATCCCAAGGAGGAATGCTTCTGGTTGGAGACCGTTGAACAAGGAAAGAAAGAACCTACCAAGGTAGTGGAAATATTAGGAGTGGAGGAGAAAAAGCTTAGAAATAGACCACCTAATAAATCTCCTCCAGATCCTAAAGATAACCCACACCTTAATCGTGCAAAGAAGAAAGGTAAGGAACATGATATGAAGTTCCAAAAGAAACTAAGAAAGAAAGAAAGAAGGAGAAAATCAGAGTGGGAGATGAAGTCTCATTGAAAAGGCCTGAACCTCCTCCAAAAGCGTGTGAATCCAAAGGTTATTGGCATGGACTATTCACGGTCACACAAATTATCTATGAAAAACTAGTTGGAATCAAAGCCAAGGGATTAAAATTTCGAATAGTAAATGTTGATAACCTCACTCACTGCTGGGGAAGTTATGTTAAGGAATGATGCAAGAGGTAACCCGTCGAGCTTAAGGACGTTAAACAAAAGCCATTTTAATTGTATATTAGTTTATTGTTTTCATGTCTTTTAAATTTTTAGTGAAAATTAGAGTAATGGTTATTATTTAGTGTTTAATTTTTAAGAAATGAGAAAGTCTGGTGTTTTTATGATTTCAGGAGTAAAAAGGCCATGAGTTTGGGGTAAGTTAGAAAGAAAAAGAAGGAATTTTTGGTTGCAATACAGGAGCTAACCGGGAACCCGGTCATCGCTAACCGGGTACCCGGTGAGCAACTGGTTGATCAATCAAATACACGCAGGATGTTGCATTTAAATTCGTGCCCATCGACATCCACCAGGAACTTAGTTGATCATTGACCGGAACCCGGTTATGGAACTGTACCCCGGTTATCAGTAACTTCAGAAGATCATAACTTAACGCTCAGAGGTCGGAATTCAGATTTCTTTGTGCCTAAACCGCATAAATTTTTGAGATCTATCCAATGTTGAAGTTAAAAAGTTCTGATAAACAGCCTAAATTTTCTGACCTGTGCGTATAGAGAGACGCAATTCGTGGTGCAAAAATGAAGAAAAACTGAATTTTGAGAAACATGGTAACTCCAATGGAAAATCTGAGTAGTCCAATGGATCGGGAGCGATATTTCAAATAAAAATGAGTATAGAGTTCGCAAAAATCCGAGGTGTAGGCAAGGAGAAATCAAAAAAATAAGATGGAAATTTTCTGCGCGAATACGCAATACCTTGCGTCCAGCGAGTTGGAAATTCGCGCGCGAACAGCCAACCCGTTCGTCACTAGTCGGGAACCCGTTTGAAAAAGGAAACTCACTGACCCCTGCGTAAGCTAAGACGCAAGGTCGTTGCATCCCGAAAAAAAAAATCCTAACCGGTTACCTGATTAGCACAAACGGGCTCCCGGTTACCGTCGGCGAAAATTGACCTAAACCTTGCAAAAACCTTATTTTTTCCTTTCTTTTGGCCTCCAACATATGAAACACCATTGATGACAAACCAAAACTCCAAAAATATCAAAATTCCATCATCAAAACATCAAAACACCAAAATATCACCAACCCTTCTCTCTAAACATCATCCAAACACACAATCACACCATAAATCTTCCCGAAACACCAAAGAATTAAAACTTTAATCCAAATTTTTCCTTCACCAAAACTTAAAGTTTATCCATTAAACCTTTCCCAAATACCATCCAAAACTTTTTAGAGTTCTTGAAGCTTTGAGTTTGGGGTCATTAGAGATGACCATGAAGGTTGGAAAAGGTACGAAGAACATGATGAAGAAAGCAAATTGGGTATTGAGGGAAGATTTTCGTAAAGGGGATGATGATTTAGAGAGCTAGGAAAAGATGAAGACTTGGGAAATTTGACGAAGAGCTCGAGGTAATGAAGAACACTTTATTCAAGATGAACACAACAAGTAATGATATTTAGAGCTTGATAAAGAAGTATTCAGAAGTTGAACGGGTTCGTACACATTATCGGGCTAGTGCCGATCCCGATATGTTTTCTATCCTTTCTCATTTAGTAGTGTATATTAGTTTATTTGCATTATTGAGTCTTTTCAAGTCATGGGGACACGACTCATTTTTGAGTTTGGGGTGGGGTTCGTTGCCTCATCCCAATTTTTATGTGTTATTTGTTTTATTTGCTTTCAATAAAACTAATTTTAGGGTTGCGTTTGACTATAGAGCATTTTAGATGTCCCCATTAAGCAAACTTTTTATGAATTTATGATAGAAGATAGTAGACTTTAGGAGTTAGTATAAAACGCATTTAGATTGCATGCAAACATAGCTAATTGATAGGTAGAGTTAATGAACAATGCGAAAGAAGTAAACTTGTACTTAAGGAAAATGTTTGGTTTGCAGAATGTGAGATCCAAATTAGTAGAGAACCCACTTAGGTATGAACTAGAGGCAAGTTATGTAACTAGGAAGATGATAGATGCAGTTCTTTATTAGCCCCTTGAAACCTTTTAGCCTTCTGTCCCTTAATTTAATATTATCCGCCTTAGCCCCATTTTTATCCTTTAAGCCTTTTCTTTTGTCGCCACAATATAAGCCCAAATCCCCTTAGATTATTAGGCATTTCCATATGACCCGCACTTGAATCACAATCTTGAGACTTCCTATCTTGAGCTTGAGTTTGGGGTGGTGGGTTTCATTATTAGGAGATTACATTGGGAGGGATATATATGCGTTAGTATTTATGCACAATTGTTGATGATGTATTATTTGTAACTCTTTGCCGGGGTCTTTGAAAAAAAAGAAAAAAAAAACAAAATTATAAGAGACATGACCATTCACACCAAAATGATGGTCATGGGTATATTATACAAAAAAAGAAAAGAAAAATGTTTATACATGAAAAAAATAAATAACCGGCAAAGTGGATAGTTTTGAAAATCATCCTTGGTGCTTATTGGGTAATTTTGGGGACGCTACATTAGTGCGTCAAATGGGCTGAGTGAGAACGATATTTGAGTGTAAACTCAAGCTCAATGACAGTTTGTTGATGGTAAGTGAGGAGAGAGCCAAAAGCTCACTTCTAATTTACCAAATATACATTTCATATCATCCCTAAGCCAACGCTATAACCGTAAAGTCCTCGTGATTCCTAGATATATAGTGGTTTTCTAATGCATCTAACAGGGAGTATGCTGAGTGGAGCGTTCAAAGTTAGTGAGGATTGATGAACACCCTATAGCCATCATCTTGAGATCAGTACAAGCGTAACCTTCTAGCATTGTGAAGTTAATTTTCAATTAATTATTTTTGTTTGATTTTGCATGGCATTTGTATATGTATATTAATTCCTAGGATCATAATATATGAGATTTTTTTAAATTATGCTTTGGGTGTTATTAATTAGACTCTACCTTGTTGCGTATCACCTAAGGCCCTTTTTTTTATTTTACTTTGTCGGGACGACAAAGGTTTGAGTTTGGGGTCTTGATGTCTCCCTTTTTGTTCTAATTATATGTCTTTAGGAGAAATTATTTTAGGTGATTAATTAAATTATGTGTTAGACTTTTAGGCTTATTTGGTTATATTGCGATTTCTTCCCTTGGATTTATACTATTTGTGTTTTAGAGGTTTTGTACGTTAATTTGTTTGCTTTTAGTGTAAAGTTCTTAGATTTATGATTTTATGAAGTATCAAGAAAAGGAGAATAAATTAGAATTAAAGTCTTGGATTGAGCGTAAAAGTCAAAGGCGAGAAAAGTTGATTCGAAGAAATTTGTAGATGGGAAGAAAATCTGGAATGCTGTTACAAATTACTATTTTTGAACATATTAGCCGCTGATTCAGCCTTGAAGCATACCATAAGAATTATAGAGATTGAAGTTAGGAAGATTTTCCAAGTTGATTGAAGTGATTCCGAGTCCGGACGCAAAGGTTACATCTGTTTTAGTAACAGCTACACACCAGTTAAGAGATTTCATTTAAGGATTGGGCTTTTATTTCATTTAACCTATTTCCTTCTAAGAGTCAAGCCCAATCCGTTTTTCCCATTAAAAATAAGCCTTAGACTTCCTTTTTTAAGAGAGAACTGATATTTTTACAAGATAGAAGCGCCAGAGAGAAGTCAAAAGCAAAAGGAGAGAAGAAAACTAAAGTTGGAGAATCTCAATTCCTCCATCAACAGTCAAAATCAATCCTTTAACTAGGTTAACCATCTCATCTTTGTAATTGAATATGACTATTTTATCTTTTATTTCAGTTTTTCATTACAACATGAGCTAATTTCATAAGTACTTGAGAATCGTAATTATGGGTTAAACCCTTATTTATTTCAATTGATGTTTTTCTGAATTTGGGATTATTTAATTTAAATTGAATTGGGTATTTTGTATTGACTATTATCGCATGTTAATTACTATTTTTATTCTGGCCAATTATAAATAGGATTGAATAATTAGGCTATTCACTTTGGTGGGGAAGTGATCACCTTGATGGGGGGCTTAAATACAGGCCTAGGTAATAGCCGTTGGTATTCTTCAGTGACCTTGACAGGCTTGACTAACCAATAGCCAATTGGATAAGAGACTAAAACCATTCGAAAGTAGGTATAATCGCCCTGACGGGGTTTATAATACCGTAGGATAGCTCCTAAGTCCATCCTGACGGGGGTTAGGAGATTATAGAGTCCCGACTAGTACATAAATACCAATTCAGCCCTTAAACGGAAGCATTAATTATATAAATATAGGTAGATCCCTTGAGAGACTCAAGTACCATTCTCATCTTGCGTCTAGTCTTATTTATTATATTATTTTATTTCAGTAATTCATTTGAGTAATTTATTTTCTTGCACTTTAGTTATAAAACAAAACCAAAACAAACTTTTATATCATTTACTTTTCTGTAGTTGCAATTATCTCACTATTTGATCCACACCTGAGTTGTACCTAATCCATCTCTGCGAACGAATCTGATTTATTGGTTTATTAATTGGACAACCATACACTTGTGGTTTGTGTGTCCTTAATCTTTACGCTTTATTTTATAACACACAAGGACCCACCAATATGCCAATAAAAATCAATCTAAAGTACCTTTGAAAATGTGGTACACCTTTATAATGTCCTCCATAGGGTGAATCATGACGACTTGCAACTACCGCACGGACTTCACCTTCAGGTATGCATCTTTTAACCATCTAATCACTGCATATTTTGAAGAGGAAAGGATCTTCCCCGAAGAAATTTTTAGCACGGTGGACTAGACCCTTCTTCTCTTGTGAGTTGGACCTCCTAGGGAAACATCCACTCATAACTAGATGTGATATATCTGCATACCAAGGAGTAATAGTTGCGGTTATCATAAATAAACTCTCATCAGGGAAATCCTCCTTGACCAATTATGGTCCACTGTTAACAATAGAACCTTTGAGACGCGACAAATGATCTGCAACCTGATTTTCACTCCCCTTACGATCTCGAATCTCTAAGTTAAAAACTCTTGCATCAACAATACCCGTATAATCAAACGCGACTTCACATCCTTCTTTTCGATGAAGTATTTGATCGCCGAATGGTCTGTGTATACAACAACTTTTTCCTGAAGAAAATAAGAATGAAACTTGTCAAATGCATATACAACAACCAACAACTTATTCTCAATCACGATATAATTGACTTGAGCACTTGTGATAGTCTTACTTGCTTAATAAAGGGTATGGAATACCTTCTCTTTGAGATGACCCAACACTGCACCCATAGGAAGATCACTAGCATCACACATAACCTCAAACAGAATGTCCTAATCATGAGGAACTATAATCGGTGTGGAAATAAGCTTCTCTTTGATTTCTAAAAATGCCGCCATACAAGCATCATCAAAAAGGAATTTGGTGTCCTTCTCAAGTAAGTTTCATAACGACTTGGCGCTCTTGGAGAACTCCTTGATGAAACGACGGTTGAAGCTCTCGTGACCCAAGAAACTTCTCACCCCTTTTACAAAAATCGGAGATGGAAGATACTTGATCACTTCTATATTTGCACGATCAACCTCCAAACATGTACTCAAAACCTTACGCCCCAACACTATTCCCTCATGAACCATGAAGTTACATTTCTCCCAGTTCAAAACTAGAGCAGATACCTTACGACGAATTAAGACCTTTCCTGGATTCTGCAAACAATCATCAAAATTATCACCAAAAACAGAAAAGTCGTCCATGAATACCTCGAGAAATTGATCAATCATATCCCAGAATATTACCATCATACACCTCTAGAACGTGGCAGGTGCATTATATAATCCAAATGGCATCCTTGTAAAGGAAAATGTGTCAAAGGGACATGTGAAAGTAGTCTTATGCTGGTTTGTAGGATCTACGCATATCTGATTGTAACCTAAATACCCATCAAGAAATAATACTATCTCCTTGCTAGATTATCCAACATCTGGTCTATGAATCGAAGAGGAAAATGGTCTTTTTAGTGGCCTTGTTCAACTTACCCTAATCCGTACACAATCTCCAACCAACAACAGTTCTCGATGGTATGTCTTCATTCTGATCATTCAGGATAGTAGTGATACCACCCTTCCTTGGTACGTATTGAACTGGACTCACCCATTCACTACTAGATATGGGAAAGATAATTTTTGCATCTAGTAACTTTATCACCTCTTGTCTTACCACCACATTCATCACTGGCATCAACCTTCTTTGTCCTTCAACTGATTGTGCACTCTCATCTTCCAAAATGATCTTGTGTTGGAAAATGGTTGGACTAATACCTTGGATATTATCAATAGTCCACCCAATTGCATCTTTGTTAGCTCGCAGCACGCGCAATAGTTTGTCTTCTTGAGTACCTATAAAGTTTGCTGAAACAATAACTGGCAAAGTATTATTAGTACCCAAGTGACCTCGTCACCAACCCCAAACTCATTTTCGACTCTCTTCTTCACGGGTTTATTGTGGACTTTCTTTTTAACTTCCTTTATCACAACTTGGAGTGCTGGGACCTCACGTGATTCCTCATGCTTATCATCCACAAAGTGGAATATTTTAGATTCTTCTTCAGTTCGGAGAGTCACGGTTCCCTCATGAACGTAAATTATGATGTAACTTGTTGCAAATAATGGGCATCCAAGTATCATCTGTAGGTATAGCTAAGGTACCTACATGGACAAGCAAGTCCTCAACGACTTCCCATGGCTTTATCGTGGAGTTATCTAGGAGAAGCAAATTGATGTCTTTTATTCTGGCATGCCTAACTTCTCAAACATATTCTTGGGAATGATATTTCTACCTAAACCGAAGTCACACATCGCATTGGCTTTGAAGTTACCACCTATATTGTTCTGGAGGTATAAGGCTCCCAGATCTTGCATCTTTGGTGGTAGCTTCTTCGGAACTTTTGTTGTCAAGCTTTCTTTAATAATATCCACAGTCTTGATCTCATCCTCAACACTTTTACTCTTCTTGGAAGGAATTTCCTTGAATAGGTTCTTTCTCAATTACCTCAAGTACTGGGTTAATGATATCTTTTGGGCTTGACAACTATACTCTTGTTTTAGATTCGGTATCACTACTAGGATATGTAATTATTAGTAAATATGGTGGTGATAGGAGTGGATGTGTAGGCGGTATCTCTGCCTTGTTTTCTTCTTTTCCAACCTCTTGAGCCGTATCTTTGATTGACACTTTATCTAATTCAAGCTTCGTGGTTCTTCTAGTGTTGGAATTACTGCACTCATTGCAGTTCTACTTTGAACCTCATCATTATTATCCCAATCTTCAATTGTTACCTCGTCTATGTGAAATTTGATTTATGATGACGGTTGTGTAGGTGGCAGCTCCACCTTACTTTCTTCTTCTTCTCGCACCTTTGGTGCAATAGTCTCTTCTTTCTTAGTTTCTTTTTCATCTTCTCTAACTACATGCTTAAAATATTTCTCAACCTCTTTAACCTCTTGATTCTTAACAATTACCTCTTCTAAGATAAACTTGGTTGGTTCTTCTATGGTTAAATCTTGGAACACAACATTTCTATCTCCCTGTTTTATTTGTGTTAATCTCTGCTCCATCGCTTGATTTTGTTGGTGCATGAGCTGCAATAGTGAGACAGTTGCATTGTTTTCCAGTTTTCTTTTGGTCATGAGCTACATGACAACATCGATATTTGCTTCAATTTTGGTCATGTATTTCTCACTTTTGCTCATGTTGTCGGTTGAAGTCTTGATGAATTGCGTAAGAGTATTTCTTGAATCAAGTAATTCCGCGAAGTGCTTTATGACTTTTTCAGTAATGGTTGCATGTTGGTTATTGTTGTATCCATGTTATCGTGCAGGGTTTGCAAGACCTTATTGTAGGATATTTATTGCGGATTATGCATGAGTTTTGGTGGAACTTGATCCTACTCACAAATCTTGCTACAGTGGGTGACTTGCGTTCTCATTTTCTCGGTTGAAATCATGAATTCTTGCAGGTAAGATTGCACATCTTGTTGGAGGGTGGTCATGGATTTTTCTTGCGAATTATACATGGGTTGTGGTGGAGATTGAAATTGGTAGCTCGAACCTTCTTTGATAATAATTCTAGCTTCGAATCCCATGCATCTTTGGTGAGTAATAATTCTCCATACCTAAGAAACTTGAAGAGAGACTACACAAAAAGTGCGTAAAACTGAAAACAAATTAATACTAATACAAAAAAACTTAACACAATTAAACTAACTTAAAGTCAGATCTTCGGTAGTGGCGCCAAAAATTTGGTGGGGACAAAGGTGTGATAAAATAATGAATAAATAAAGATAATAATAATAAATGACACACACCCTTAACTACCACGAGAAACTCACTAAAAGTATTACAGATCATTTGCAAGTTTAGTTAGTAAGTAAAGTTCATTCGCAAAGATTTGATCAGTTAGATCTACTTGTGTATATGGAGAAGTGTAAAGAATTTACATGTTAAATAAAAATATAATAAAAGAAATAATATTTATTTGGTTTTCAGATGTAAAAGATAATAATGCAAATAAATAATTACTCAAATAATGGAGATGAGAGATATGGCTTAGTGATGTCTCCTCATTTGTGATAACAAAATCTATTTCCGAGACATCATTTTAGGCGTATTTATTAGTATATAGGTTAAATTTCACATGATTTAGTACACTTTCCTATTTTGGGTCTTGAATTGATTATTTAGTATTTTTAGAGCATATTAGGTTTAATTATTTATTTAGTGTGAAGCTTTAGAGATATATGGTAATTAATTAGAGTCCAAGTTGGTTCAAAGAGCTAAAGGAAAGAAGATAAACATGGGAATTGAATATAAGGAAGTAAAAGTTAAAAATATGGAAAAGGAAAAGCTGCCATAAATCTGAATTCCAGCACCTACGACCACAAATCAGCTTATATCTCAAAATCGGTGAGGAATATGGAGAAATGGTCAAGAGCAAAGTAAAATATCTTTCCGAGAAGATGAATTTCGACTACTTATACGCGTCAATCGGATGAGTATTGAAGCTTCTAGGACCAAAACAAAAACGGGGCTGATTCCATGTTTTTGTGCTACGAATTTGAGTTGGGCTAGGAGTCCAATATTTACCTTTTCCTTCAAGAAAATGATTAGGTCAACCTATACACTATAAATACAGCCTCTTAACATTAGAAAATCATCTTTGGTAAAACCTTAAGCCAAGAGGAAGCTTACAACACAAGAAAAGAAGTCCGGAAGGAGCTGATCATCAATATGTCTTCTTCAACCTTTGAATTTGTAATTTCTTTCTTTTCTTCCATTAGTATGAAATAAATTTCTATTAGCTTGAGTTTTTAGCATATACGTATGAACCCTAGTTTTGGTTGACATCTATCTAATTTGGGAATTCCAAGTTTTAAATTGAATTATTGTTTTTATTCTCTGTTTATGTGTTTGGATTGATATTCTGTGTTCTTGTGGATCGCGACCATATAAAATTACCATCTAGTAGTTAGGTCACCATTGACAACGGTGTTTAATTACATGTTTAGCACATAACGTCTAGTGTATGGTTTAGATCTGACAAATCAACCTAACTAGATTATCACCATGGTTTAGTGTATTGCTATTTAACCAATTGCAGGAACAGTTTGCTTAGGACTCCTTATTGACACAGGTAAACCTTATTTAAAACTACCTAGCGCAATTGGAACCGGTTATTGAAATACTACATAATTCACCCTTACATGTTTAGAACGACAAAACTAGTGGAGATTACATGCTATTTACTCAAGCTAAACTCTCATACTAACTTCTTCTCTTGCATTTAATTTTCTGTTTTTACTTTATTAGTTAATTTAGTTAATCGAAAACCCAATAAAAATCTATTTGTCTTTTATTTCTGTGCGTTTTATTTGTTCTAGCTTTTTATATTCGCACTTGATTATTGCATAAGATTCCCCTAACCTTTTAGTCTCTGCCAGAACGAATCTTACTTATTTATTAAAACTTGCATACGATCTGTATACTTGCGGAACCGTTCTAAACTAGGGTGATTATTTGCACGTTATTTACATCATATTTTATCACACCCTAGTCGACACCACTTAGGATTTCTAGTATGCACTTATCTTTCTAACTCAATATTCTAGTTATAAGGGTGAATTGAGCTCTTTTATGTAAATAGTCAGGATTCTGTATTCCTCCTAACCCCCTTCTGGGTGGACTTGAGAGGCAACCTAACAATTACCAGGGGACTTCGGTAAGTGGACCCTACACAATAATTGGTGGTGAAATCAAACCCTAGTGACTATCTCGTTTGGCAAGCCCGCTTCCGGATCACTATCGCACACTAGACGTTTATGTGGTGTTTCAATAGTTGAATACCCCTTCCAGGTGACCATCCAACTACTAATGGGGTAATCATATACTTTGGCCACCACAAGATCTACAGACATTAAGTCAAAGAACATATAACAGATTCATAATGTAACTAAGTAGCTCAATAAATTTAAAGGTTAATCCCAAATAATATAAAGAATTAGAAATCAAATATCATACATATGCAAACCCAAGTTATGGGAAAATTAGCTCATAGCTAAAGACATAGAAATAAACTAAGGATGAAAGTAATTATAAATATAGTCAAGCTATTGAAACTAATACATATTACCTAATGATAGAGGGATATGATAGAGAAGAGGAGTCGGTAACTCTCCGACGTCTTGTCTTCCTCTCTAGGTCTTGTTGCTTCTTTGGATGATTTCTAAGAGTAATATTGATTTAAGGCTGAGAAAGGACAATGTTTATAGAGTTAAATAGCTATATTTATAGGTGTTAGGTCAAAATCTTGGAGTGAAAGTCAAGTTATTTAAATCCTTTTCTAATTCAAATTCGTTTATTAAAATATAGGACAATATAAACAATGCATATTGATTTGGTCGTATCTCCTTCGTTACTTGGAAAAATTCCGTGTACAACCTATCAAAATGACCGAAATTCAAAGATATATCTGACCCTATAAAGGCTCCTTCAAATTTGCAACCGAGTTTTCTGATGTCTTCAAAACAGTGGTCGTCTTTACAGCTTTGGCAGATTTATTTGGTAGCTTTTTCTTTCCTAATGCAACTTTGTTACCTTTTAACTTTAGATTTCGTCTTGAATATTCTTTTCTTAACTCCTTGGAATTGATTTGGCATCTAGTTATATTCCATATACCTAAGATATTCACATTAACACACAAATTATAAATGTTATTAAAGCAATAAATCTCCAAATCAAGGCACGAATTAAGAATATATCAAATAATGGGGAAAATCCCTTAACAATTGACGTAATTCACCTAAAATGATGTCACATAATTGGATTATTGGAGACATCAATTTAACAATAGTTTCCTTTTCTTTCATCTCGGGAAAAGGTGGTGGTGGTAATTGTTTCCCACACCTTAGAGCAATAGCATTACAATCTTCTCTTTGTATTGGAACTTCAGTGTCACTCAAGAGTTTCCCTTTTGGATGCTGATTTAGCTACTTTTCCATCTGGGAAACTTGATTCTCTAGGATCTTGAACGCATCTGGTTTTTATTTCAACTTTGCATTGACATCTTGCGGTTCCGGTTGACTCTTTTGCGTCATGGAAATAAGTGCTTGCAAAGACTGTTGAATATCACTTATTGAACCTTATTGAGGATGAGCAGGTGGGGCTTTTTGATTCAAATATTTGGCATAGGATCATGGCCTGGTTGTCTTGGAGTTTGATTTCCATGATGTTTTCCCCCTTGGTAGTTATTCAGTGGTCTCGGTTGGTAGTTTGTTCCCTTGGGGTCGTGGCTTATACGCATAAGTCGGATTTGTGGCCCTATTTGGATTTGAATATTAGAAATCAAGATGGTTTCTGTTTGGTTGACCAAAATCTTGACCGTTTTAATTATAGTTCCCTCGGTTGGAAACAAACATTACAGATTCTAGATTACTTTGACAACTCTCCCAATTATGATCATGTACTCCATAATTCAAACACCCATATACCTCATGTGTAACATTCGTATTATCTCTTCTACATGTAAAACCTTCATTGACATCCAAGGTAAGCTGTCTTATTTGCTGCTCGAATTTCGTCTTTAACATGTTCTACATCATAAATAGCTTTTCATCAATTGCATTTCCACTATCTCGGTGCCATGTACCTCGAGCTGGTGTTCTCACAGTGTGCCATCCCATCTCATTTTCACTATTCTATCTAAAAACATTGTTGCGTGGGTTGGCATAACCATATAGAATCCACCTCCACATAACAAATTTAAATCTTGTCTTGCACTCCCATCATGGCCTTTATAGAAAATGGACAATTGTTGATCTTTGGAGTAGCCATGATCTGGATCTCGTCTTAAACATATCTGAAATCTTGTCCAACATGTTCCCACTGGATCATCTTGCTCTTGATGGAATGATGTCAACTCTAGTTGCGCGTTCAATCTCATGTTTCTCGGATAGTTTATCAAAGAACGCTGTTTGTAATTAAGCCTAATTAGTTATTCGATCCCGTGGTTATTGATCAAGTGATGTCTCCTTAATTGTTCTTATTTTAGACCCTTAGGAGACATCATTTTTGGTGTTATTTTAATTAATTCGATAGACTTTTGGACTAAATATGCAATATTTCGGATTTCCCTTTTTATTTCTAGCATTTTTGAATTATTAAACTTTTGCGCGTAATATTGGTATTTTTAGTGTAAAGTTTACAGGTTTTTAGATGTTAGCTAGGAAAGGAATCCGAAGATAAAGTCAAAGATTAAAAGATAGAGTCAAGACTTGAAGAGAAATCCCGAAGATATTATTTTTAGAGCTGAAAATCCATTTTTTCAGGCCCTTGATTGCTGTTTTCGAGGTACTTAAGAGCTGATTGAGCCGCTGACCTTTGAAGAGAAAACATTCCTTATCGAAGTACGGAACTTTAGCAACTGGAATGAGGTCAATCGGAGTTGTAACGCATCGGGAAAAGCAGTTTTAGTGAAGGCCTGTCATCAGTTACGGGATTTTGGGCTTAGAAAGTGGGCTTGGACATTTAATTAGGCTTTTATTTTCTGGTCCAAGCCCTAATCCGTTTTTCTTATTATAAAAGGAGGTCTGGACTTCTATTTTTCACACAATTCATTCTTTACAATTAAAAACACCAGAGAGAAGCAACAGAAGGAAGGAAGAAGAAGCTGCTAGAGCTGGAGTGGGTCTATAGCTCCGTTCTCAGTCATTCCAATTCCGGAAATTAGGTTTCTTTTATCTTTTATTTGTAGTCAGTTATGAATTCCATTTATTTTAATTTAGTTTTTCTTTTTAATATGAGCTAAACAATTCATAGTGCTTGAGAACGCATAATGGGTTAATCCCAATTTGATTTCATTCTATACATTTGAATTTGGGATATTTATTATTTAAATCAAATTGGGTAAATTGTATTTTTCTTTAATTTGCATTTTAATTACTATTATTGACGTAATTAACCAATGATAGGATTTAGTATCTAGGCTATTCCAATTAGTGGCGATTGGATCACCTTGACGGGGGGTTTAGGTACCGAACTAGTTAATGAATGTAGGTTAGAAATTATTGACTCTGACGAGCTTAATTAAACCTATGGCCTATTGGGTAATTTAGACTTAATCACTTGAGAGTGGACTATAATCACCCTGACGGGGTTTGTAGCACTTGAAAGTTGCTCCTTAGTCCACCCTGACGGGGGTAAGGAGATTATAGAATCCCGACCAATACCAATTTACAAATTTGTCCCTTAAACAATGTATGAAATGAATGATAGTTAGGAAAACCCTTGCGTCTCTCAAGTACTACTTGCTCATACTTGCGTCTTAGTTTTTATTTACTTGCATTATTATTTTGTCTTTCATTTATTTAGTAATAAATCACAAAACCAAAACAAACAAATTATCCTCTTTTATTTTCATAAGTGCATCAATCACTATTTGCATAGACATTGTGATCAACCATCCGTCCTTGGAACGAATCTGATTATCAGAATTACTACTTGGGACAACCGTACACTTGCGGTTGTGGTTCGATTATTATTTGCATTTATTTAGAACACACAAAGGACCACCAAGTTTTTGGCGCCGCTGCCGGGGACGGTAGCGTGTGACCACGGTGTTTATCCTTTAGTGATAAGTGCATTTATTTTATTTTATCAGTTTTACGCTTTTTTGTTTGTTAGCTTTTTTAGGTTTTTAGGTTTGGTGTATGCGAAGAAGACTATTCAAGGATCTAGAGCCAACACCTCCGATCCTTAGTAATCCTGAATCGTTGATCAGACTTGCGAACAGAAGAAGAAGAGAACGAGAAGCTTTAGAAGTAGAAGAATTAAGTAACAGAATGGAGAATATCATTATTCAAGGTCAACAGAATGGACAAGGCCAGTTAGATGCAAATGGCCAACCTTTAGCTCCAGGCGTTATTCCTCAAGTTCAACCACTAAATCCTAATCCTCCAGTCCAAATAGTGATGAATCATGATCCGTGGTTCACTAATGGCCCTCCAGAAGTTCCATTCCGCGCTCCAGCTATAGGAGTAGGTGCTCCAGATATTAATGTTCCGAGATTCCGTCCGGATTCGGGTATGCTAGCTCAGTTCCAAAACTTTGGAAATTTTCGCGGAAGACCATCGGAAGATCCTCTTAGAGCGATACAAAAATTCAAACAGATATGTGATTCTTACATCACACAAGGAGTTTCAAAAGAACAGATGTACTACGCTGTGTTTAAATTTTTTGTTATTGATGGAGCAAGTGAATGGCATGATACACAAGATCCGACGAAGATAACCAATTGGGATCAATTGGAAGCCGCGTTTTTCAACAGATATTATCCGAGTAATATGAGGTTAGATGCTGAATTGGAGTTGACTAATTTTCGTCAAGAATATGATGAGACTGTAGGTAAGAGTTGGACTAGATTTCAGATGTGTTTGCGTAGAGTTCCAAATCATGGTTTTTCAGAATTTCAACAGTTAAAGATTTTTTATAGAGGCCTTGATGGAGCTTCGAGAGAAAAGTTAGATACGTTATGTGGTGCAGGTTTCCTTCAAGTTCAACCCGCTCATGCCAAAATTATTTTAGAACGAACAGTCAAGAATGAGGTTGGGTGGAAATCAGAGAGAACACCTGTTAAGGGTGTTAATAATGTTAACATAGAAGAGAAACTTGCTACCTTTGAGACAAAAATTCAAAACACTTTGGAGCAACAATTGAAGCAGCTTACTTTAGCTGTAAAAGAAGGATTTTCGGGTAAGAGAGTAGCTGTGCATGCTGCACAAGAGGTTTATATGTGTTCGATTTGTAGAGTTGATGATCATGATGAGGAGAATTGTCCGAGTAATCAAGAATCAGTGATGTTCATGTCCAACAGAGGTAATTTTAATTCGAGTGGTAATGGGTATCAGCCTAACAGAAACCATCCTGGGTTTCAATATTCGAATCCTAATGGGGCAGCCAATCCTACACATGCGTATCAGCCGCGCCCCCAAGGTGACAACTATAATCCTAGACCACACAATAACTATCAAGGAGGACAGAATCAAAATTATGTACAGAGACAAGCTCCTCAGAATACTTATGATGAGAATTTGAACCAGAAAGCTTTACCTGCCCATCCACAAGAAGGAGCAAATACCCTTCAGAAAACAGTTGAAAGTTTAATCGCTCTACAAGCACAAGCAATGGAACGTCAGAACGCAGCGATGGAACGTCAGGATGCAGCGATAGAACGTCAGAACGCAGCTATAGAAAGACAAAATGCACTTGAAGCAAATATGAAGATGTTCCAAAATCAGCTGAGTCAAATCAATAAACAGCTCAATCAACGTCAGCAAGGACAACTTCCTAGTGATACTGAGAATCCGTTACAAATCGAAGATTGTAAAGTTATTAATCTTAGAAGTGGTAAGAACCTTCCTCCACCTCCTTTTCCGGTTATGAAAGAAAAAGAAGTTAGAAAAGAAAAAGAGGTGGTGAATAAAGATAAAGAAGTTGAAGTAGAAGAAGTGGAGAAGCCTGTTGAGGTTCCGAAAAAGAAAGATGAGACTATAATCAATCGTCCACCTCCACCATTTCCATCGAGAGTTCAAAAGAAAGGTGATATGGGTGAGTATCAAAAATTCTTTAACAAAATAAGAGGTCTTAGCATAAATATTCCGTTGTTAGAAGCTATTCGAGATGTACCCAAGTATGCTAAGTTTCTGAAGAAAGCCCTCACCAACAAACGGCCATATTGTGATAATGAGATGATTGGTCTTCCTGAGGAATGTAGTGCTATTTGTCAAGGTAAATTACCTCCAAAGTTAGTTGATCCTGGGAGCTTTACAATTCCGATATCTATTGGTAATGAGTGGAAAGGAAAAGCGCTATGTGATTTGGGTGCAAGCATCAATTTGATGCCCAAATCAGTCTTTGATAAGCTTAATATTGAAGCAAGACCCACTTCTATGGTTTTGCAAATGGCGGATCGATCTCTTGCACATCCGGAAGGCCGAATCGAAGATGTCCTCGTTAAGGCAGGTACGTTAATTTTTCCCGCTGATTTCGTTATTCTTGATTACGACGCGGATAGGAATGTCCCCATTATTTTGGGAAGACCATTCCTAGCCACGGGGCGTACCCTTATTGATGTAGAAAATGGAGAAATGATTATGAGGATCCAAGACGAAGAGGTGAAATTCAACGTGTTCAGGCCTATGAAGTTTCCGGATTCCAAGGATGAATGTTTTCGTGTAGATGTAATGGAACCGGTAAGAACAAAGCCAATTAGTGTTGTGGACACTTTAGGGGTGGAGGAGAAAGAGCTACGAAAGAAACCACCAATTAAAGCTCCTCCATACCCCAAGGATCCACAACTCAATCATGCGAAGAAGAAAGAGAAAGCACGTGCCACGAAGGTTCCGAAGGAACCTAAGAAAGAGAGAAAGAAAAAGGGGTTCAAAGTAGGTGAAGAAGTAGCTATGAAGAAACCGAACCCCCGCCCAAAGGTACGTGAATCAAAAAGTTCTTGGATAGGACCATTCATGGTCGCACAGATTATCTCAGACAAACTAGTGGGCATAAAAGCGAAGGGATGCAAATTTCGACTTGCAAATATTGACAACCTCACTCACTGCTGGGGAGGTTATGTCAATGACTAATGATTGAGGTAACCCGTCGAGCTTAACGACGTTAAACAAAAGCCAATTACTTGTATATTAGCTGAGTTTTTAAATTTTTGCATTTTAGATTAGTTTGATTTTCGTAATTTTAGTGTTTATTATTAAGAAATGAGGAAGGGTAGTTGTTTTTGATGATTTCAGGGGTAAAAAGGACTTGAGTTTGGGGTCGATTTGGCGAAAACAGAAGAAAAAGAGGTTGGATGTCCAGGAGAAACCGGGAACCCGCATTCCACAGAACCGGGTACCCGGTTTTGGTGCTGTAATTTCTGAAATTCCCTGGCCCAGCGTTTTGGTGATTGCGTTTTTCGTGCGTTTTGACTCGCGCATCGACACAAATCCGGGTACCCGCATTTGGCGAAACCGGGTACCCGGTTTCGGAGCTGCTGTTGGTGAAATTTTCTGGTCCAGCGTTTCAGGGTGCTGCGTTTTGGCGCGTTTTCATTCGCGCCATCGAGAAAATCCGGGAACCCGCATTCCACAGAACCGGGTACCCGGTTTCGGCGAGCAGAATTTCTGACCCTGCGTCTTGGAGTCCAGCGGTTTGGCGCGTCTTGGGATAAAAAAAAAAAAAAAAAAAAAAAAAAAAAAAAAAAAAGAAGAGTATTTTTATTTTTTTCCGCGCCGTCACAGCGACGCGGAACCGGGAACCCGGATTTTCGAAACCGGGGACCCGGTTTGCATCTGTGCCAAGTCCGTTTTTCAGCTTTTTAGCCCTATATTTTTACCTCCGTCCTTAACCCAGCCTCCAAAAACACTCCCAAAACCCAGAATTTCATGAACATCATCAGCTACAACCACACAATCCTCAAATCTTACTCTCTTTCACCACAAAAGCATACAATCAACTCCTCTCCTATCCAAAATACGATAAAATTCCCACTTTTCTCCAATTGTTCTTCATCCAAGCTTCAAATTAAATCCAATTCCCTCTTCTCCCACATCAATTAGCCTTTACCCATCTCATATTCCACCATAATCTTAAAGTCTTAAGCCTCAAAACATCAAAGTTCTAAGCCTTAGCTTCTCACTATTTGAAGTTTTGAGTTTGGGGTGGAAAGAGATGCCTATCAAAACCGTTGTCATGTGTGCTTATCGAAGGAATTATCCAAGAAATAACACTTTTGGTGCCGTTCAAGAACAAGCTCTTGGGATTCCTAATTCGCATTCAAACACAAGGTTACGATTGAAGCTAATCCGAAGGAGAGGAAAGTGATTGAGGAACCTGAAAGTGAGGAAGAAGATGATCCGATACTGAGTTGGAATCGAAAATCAAGGTGTTGAAAGAGAATCAGGATGCGATGATTGATATTTTGGGAAACGTTACAAACAAGTTGAACTTTATTTGTTCAAAGAACAACTTATGATGTCTAGACGCGAGATAAAGTTCCTGGACGCAACACCGAAAACCAGCCTCGAGCTGGTTCAGATACGTTTCCTAATCCTTCTCATTTAGTGTATATTATTTTATTGCTTTGAGTCCTTTCGAGTCGTGGGGACACGACTCATTTTTGAGTTTGGGGTGGGGTTCGTTGCCTCATCCCAGTTTTTATGTGTTATGTGTTTTATCTGCTTTCAATAAAATAATTTTCGGAGTTGCGTTTGACTGTAGAAGATTTTAAATGTCCCTTTAAGCATACTTTTGATGAATCAATGATAGTAAATAGTGAACTTTAGGGATTAACATAAAACGCACTTACAATTGCATGCGAACATAGGTAATTAATAGGAAAAATTAATGAACAATGCAAATGAAGTAAGCTTGTACTCAAGGAATATGTTTGGTGTGTAGAACGTGAAATCCTAATTAGTAGAGAACCCACCTAGATATGAACTAAAGACAAGCTATGTAATTAGGAAAATGATAGGGGCAGTTCTTTGTTAGCCAATTGTGCCTTTTTAGCCTTCTATCCCTTGTATGAATTATTATCCGTCTTAGCCCACGTTGAGCCTTTAGCCTTTTCTTTGTAGCCACGATATAAACCATTATCCCTTAGATTGTTAGGCATGACCATATAACCCGCACTTGAATCACAATCCTGAGACATGTCTCGAGCTTGAGTTTGGGGTGGTGGGACCACATATGGGGACTTTAATGGGTTGGGATTGATGTGCTTTGTATTGTAGCACAAATTGCAGATGATATATACTTGTAACCCTTTGCCGGGAATGAAAAAAAATGAAAAAGAAAGAAAAAAATGAAATTTTTTGAAAATCAATACAGTAGGATCCGGGGACCCGGTTTCCAAAATCCGGGTACCCGGTTTGCCTCTGTACAAAAAAAAGAAGAAGAAAAAGAGAATAGAAAAGAAAAAGAAAAGTATGAATAAAACATCCGGCAAAGTGGAATTCTTCTGAAAATCATCTAGTTTATAGTGGGTAGACATGGGACGCTAAATTGTTGCGTAATGGGTGAGTGAGAACATCTTTTTGAGCGTTAACTCAAGCTCGAGGACAATGTTGATGGTAAGTGAGGAGAGAGCCAAAAGCTCACTTCAAATTTACCAAATATACATCCATACCCGTCCTTAAGCCAATATTATAACCGTAAAGACCTCGTGATTCCTAAGTGCATAGTGAATTTATGATTCTGTTGATAGGGAATAGCCTAGGTGGAGCGTTCAAAGCGAGGTAGGATTAATGACCACCCTATAGCCATCATACAGAGATGAGTACAAGTGTAACCTTCAAGCATTGCGACTTTAATTTTATGATTGAGATTACTTATGTTTGATGTTGCATGATTAGTGTATGTAGATGTTAGTTTTTAAAGTTTTGCTATATGAGATTTATCTTAAGAATTTCTTTAGGGTTTATTTGTTAGCTTCTATGTGTTATACGTTTGCTTCTACCCCTCGTTTTATTTTGTTTTGCTTTGTCGGGACGACAAAGGTTTGAGTTGGGGGTCTTGATGTCTCCTTAATTGTTCTTATTTTAGACCCTTAGGAGACATCATTTTTGGTGTTATTTTAATTAATTCGATAGACTTTTGGACTAAATATGCAATATTTCGGATTTCCCTTTTTATTTCTAGCATTTTTGAATTATTAAACTTTTGCGCGTAATATTGGTATTTTTAGTGTAAAGTTTACAGGTTTTTAGATGTTAGCTAGGAAAGGAATCCGAAGATAAAGTCAAAGATTAAAAGATAGAGTCAAGACTTGAAGAGAAATCCCGAAGATATTATTTTTAGAGCTGAAAATCCATTTTTTCAGGCCCTTGATTGCTGTTTTCGAGGTACTTAAGAGCTGATTGAGCCGCTGACCTTTGAAGAGAAAACATTCCTTATCGAAGTACGGAACTTTAGCAACTGGAATGAGGTCAATCGGAGTTGTAACGCATCGGGAAAAGCAGTTTTAGTGAAGGCCTGTCATCAGTTACGGGATTTTGGGCTTAGAAAGTGGGCTTGGACATTTAATTAGGCTTTTATTTTCTGGTCCAAGCCCTAATCCGTTTTTCTTATTATAAAAGGAGGTCTGGACTTCTATTTTTCACACAATTCATTCTTTACAATTAAAAACACCAGAGAGAAGCAACAGAAGGAAGGAAGAAGAAGCTGCTAGAGCTGGAGTGGGTCTATAGCTCCGTTCTCAGTCATTCCAATTCCGGAAATTAGGTTTCTTTTATCTTTTATTTGTAGTCAGTTATGAATTCCATTTATTTTAATTTAGTTTTTCTTTTTAATATGAGCTAAACAATTCATAGTGCTTGAGAACGCATAATGGGTTAATCCCAATTTGATTTCATTCTATACATTTGAATTTGGGATATTTATTATTTAAATCAAATTGGGTAAATTGTATTTTTCTTTAATTTGCATTTTAATTACTATTATTGACGTAATTAACCAATGATAGGATTTAGTATCTAGGCTATTCCAATTAGTGGCGATTGGATCACCTTGACGGGGGGTTTAGGTACCGAACTAGTTAATGAATGTAGGTTAGAAATTATTGACTCTGACGAGCTTAATTAAACCTATGGCCTATTGGGTAATTTAGACTTAATCACTTGAGAGTGGACTATAATCACCCTGACGGGGTTTGTAGCACTTGAAAGTTGCTCCTTAGTCCACCCTGACGGGGGTAAGGAGATTATAGAATCCCGACCAATACCAATTTACAAATTTGTCCCTTAAACAATGTATGAAATGAATGATAGTTAGGAAAACCCTTGCGTCTCTCAAGTACTACTTGCTCATACTTGCGTCTTAGTTTTTATTTACTTGCATTATTATTTTGTCTTTCATTTATTTAGTAATAAATCACAAAACCAAAACAAACAAATTATCCTCTTTTATTTTCATAAGTGCATCAATCACTATTTGCATAGACATTGTGATCAACCATCCGTCCTTGGAACGAATCTGATTATCAGAATTACTACTTGGGACAACCGTACACTTGCGGTTGTGGTTCGATTATTATTTGCATTTATTTAGAACACACAAAGGACCACCATCAAGCCACTCACTTGCTGCATCTATAAGGAAAAACTAGAAATTCGCAAAGTACATATGTTCTCATGTCACACCTTGCCTGATGTACGCATCGAATATCTGAACTTCTGCATTGCTTAAATTGCATCTTCACCAGCCACTCCTCAAAAATTTCTGAAGTCTCTGAATTGATTCAACATACCCGGACCAGGCTTGAATCTAACAATTTGAATATCTAGAGGGCTAACTCCTAGATCAGGTACTCAGAATGGGTTATGTTCAAGCGCCTAAATGAACCATAGATCTATCCCAACTGGAATTGAGCATTTCCTCCTGGTGGATGTTGAACTGCTTGAATAAGTAGATTTTGTGGGACTACAGGGTTCCCATTCTCATCTACTTCCACCTGGATATTGTTATTCATGGAGGCCATCTTTTTTTCTAGCTTGAGTCTTATCCTGTAAGCTCTTAATAATGTTTCAGGACTTGAGCTCATGCACGAAACCTGAAAGATCTAGAAAGGACAAAAAAAAAGACAAGCGTAAATTAGAAATTATTAACTAACTCTACTTAAAAGTATTAAACACAAAAATCACACGCTGCAATCCCGGACAACGGCGCCAAAAACTTGTTCGCTCTTAGAGTGTGATATAAATTCAACACTAAAGAATAGAAGCAACAAACCACAGGTGTACGAGTCATTCCAAGTAATAGATAAGATATGAGTGATTTTGTCCCCATAGGGACTGCGAGGTACGATAGATATATTTAAATCGGAAAGTAGAATTAATTGAGGAAATAAGAAAATAAATATTTGTTTTGGTTTTTGAATATTAAAAGACTAAACGCAATAATGTAGAGTAAATTAAATTAAGCTAAGAATTAAACTAAATATATTACTTAAATATGAGAGAGATACTCGATCCTCGCTAGGAAATCACCTAAGTTCACAATCTAATGCATATGTTTTAAGGGAAAAGCGAGTAATTGATATTAGTCGGTACTCTAATATCCTCCTAACTCTCGTCAGGGTAGACTTAGGAGGCAATCCTACGGTATTAAAAACCCCTTCAGGGAGACTATAAGCCATTTTCACATGATTATGATCTTAACCAATTGGATATGTGGTTAGTTAAGGCCTCCATGCTCAATAACGAACACCCCGCATTTATATCCTAGTTCTGTAATTAAACCCCCCTTCCGGATGATCAACTCCACTAATGAATAGCCCAATTACTAAAACCTACCATTGATTCTATATAGGGATTTCAGACCTAACTCATGCATCATTTTTATCTAGGGTTTATTGCAAAAATCTTAGCTCTCAGACTGCAACACTTAATTGAGGTTGTCATTTCACCGACCGAGCCAGCTTTCATCAAATGGAGGTGTATTCAAGATAATATAATAATTTCATATGAAGTTGCTAATTTTCTTAAGTAGAAATGAAACTCAAAAAAATGCTATGCGACAGTCAAAACGGACATGGAAATTAATACGAACAATTTATTGCATGTTTCTTAAGGCCCGTTTGGAAATAATATATGTAAAACGCACTTAAAGTGCTTTTATATCCTAAGAGTGTTTTAGAACCTGAGAAAACTTATAGGAGAAGCACCAGATATGTGCTTCTTAAGGTCGTCATGCTCAATAACGAACACCCCGCATTTCTATCCTAGTTCTGTAATTAAACCCCCCCCCCTTCCGGATGATCAACTCCACTAGTGAATAGCCCAATTACTAAAACCTACCATTGATTCTATATAGGGATTTCAGACCTAACTCATGCATCATTTTTATCTAGGGTTTATTGCAAAAATCTTAGCTCTCAGACTGCAACACTTAAATGAGGTCGTCATTTCACCGAACGGGCCATCTTTCATCAAATGGAGGTGTATTCAAGATAATATAATCATTTCATATGAAGTTGCGAATTTTCTTAAGTAGAAATGAAACTCAAAAAAATGCTATGCGACAGTCAAAACGGACATGGAAAAAACATACGAACAATTTATTGCATGTTTCTTAGGGCCCATTTGGAAATAATTTCTGTAAAAAGCACTTAAAGTGCTTTTATATCCTAAGAGTGTTTTAGAACCCGAGAAAACTTATAAGAGAAGCACCAGATATGTGCTTCTTAAAAAAACACCTAAAGTAATTCTAGATTTAAAAAAAAAATTTAATAATATTTACAATTGTTTATATTTTATTCTAAAAGCGATTTTTACTCTAAAATAAGTACTTCCAAACATGCCCTTACTCTGATTATGACAAAGCTCAATTTCTGTAAAAACTGGATGGACTGTATTTTGACAGTTTCTTTTCAAATTAAGTTTAATGGATAAAGGCTTAATAAATTTCAAATGTACTAGGGTATTAGATAAGGGGAAACTTTGTCCCCTTTTATTTTCTCTATTATGACTCAAGGCCTCATCAACACCATCAACTATCAGTGCGAAGAAGGTAGTATGAAATTAATTGTGACGGGAAGAGCTTTCCCAAGAACTACTCATCTATTATTTTGTGGATGACACGCTTTTTTTAGTGAAATTAACAATAAGGAATTAAATGCTTTTTAGGATACTATATTGAATTACTATAGAGCGTCTGGCCAAAAATCCAATTTTACAAGTCCTATATCTGCTTTAGTAATAGAACCCCTAACGATTTAATTGATCATTTCACAAACGAATTGGGAATCAAAAGTATAATCAATTAGAAAATATCTGGGCATTCCTCTTAACTTAGAAGGTAAAATGGATAATTTAAATTATATCAAAGATATTTGGTTGGGTAAATCTATAAGTTGGGTCTCGTCTCTCCTCTCGGGTGGAGGTAGAGAAGTCCTTATTAAAGTTTTCCTTCATGCAATTTTATATTTTATGATGTCCATTTTGAGTTTATGAAGAAATTCTGTAAGAAACTTTCTAGTTTCATCGAGATTTTGTGGGATGCTCAAACAAAAGAAAGATTTATTAGTTAGCAAGGGGGAAATTGCTAAGTAAAAAAGTATGGGGGTGTATTGGCTTCGAGGATTTTCAAAAGATGAATATGCTCTATTAACTAACAAGGCATGTATAATTCTCCAAAATCCTAACTTACTTGGTAGCACAAGTCCTCACAGGAATCTTGTTTCAAAATTTATCTATGTGGGATTACAAGCTAAAGAAAAAAAAGGATGTGGAGATTGGAAAGTATTTTCAACATGTTATAATTTTTAAATAAGCACTACATAAGATAAATTAGAAATGGTGTTGATACATATATATGAGAACACAGTTGGATAAATAGAATTTTTAAACTAGAAAATTCAAAGAATTACAATATCAATAGGGTGTGTTAGTTATTCCAGAAAGATATTTCAGGATAGAACTCCAATATCATCTATCAACTTTTCCATGCACCAGTGAGGAATGAAACTCAAATAATCCATCTATTTCAGCTTGATCAGGATGATAAAATTATTTGGACAAGTACAAGGAATGGAATCAACACAACCAACTTAGGATATCATGCTTAAGTTCATGTGGTGAGTAGGAGGATGTATCTGTCATTCATCTCGTGCTTCATTTTTCAGCTTAGCGAAGGGAGTAGATTTCATACCAATGATCTCTCATGCATCAATCGAAATTTTATGCCTCAATCTAGACGCAAATTCATCGAGAAATTTTTGCACCCTCATTCAATTTAGAAAAGAAAGCCGCTTGTCCAGGGGAAACACATACTTTACGCGCGATAACATCACTCTACCTCGGTCAACGAACAATCCCAACTCTTTCATGATCCCCAAATATTTCAAATCCTTTTTTTGCTTTAAATTTATATTTGTTAACTTTCCTATTAGGCCGACTATATTAGCATGTAAACTATCACACACATTGTTCTCACAATGCGTAATATCAATATTATATTTCAACAAGTTATCCGACCAATATAAATAAATTGTACAAGATACTCTTTTTATTCTAGTTAAAAATTCCGAGGACATGTTTTCTTTATCACATTGCCACCAAAGTCCTCGTGTTTCCCAGAAACATAAAAGGTAACCCATTAAGCTACGTCTGAATATTTACGGGGCAATATTTTCTAGACGGGTCTTGTGCTTGAAATTAGCGCACGATGACATGTCTTTTCTAAAATGAAGCCAAATCGGTAACCAAAGTATGTGATCAAAATACACTATACATTTACTTACCCACAAGGACGGCGTAGATTCCATTTATTTGGGGCAAGCTTTGTAACCTTGACCCTGCTATCATGAAGTTTATGACCTAGCCGATAATCATTAATCGTAAAAACCACAAAATCTTTCATGACAAATTTTTCCTTTGTATGAGCATCATATGTAAAGATCCCCATATCCCACTACATGTCCAACTCATCAATAATAGGACAGAGAGATACATCCATCACTTTACTGGGTGAAAACGGGCCTAGAATGGAAAAGTTAGCATAAAGTGAATTCTTTCATGAATAACGACAACGACAAGTTGTGAATTGTCAATATAACTTGCAACATGTTATACGAGTTGTTTTGCTGAAAAAAAGACAAAAACCCGTGATACGCAAACCCAAGCTTACATTCCGCGGTTCACTACAAAACTCATTTTTTCGCTCTTCAAACGTTTTTCAACTAATACAATCAACTGTATGATGTAAAAAATATTTATCTGTACTTGTTACAGTATGGTGCCAAATCATTTTTTTGGTGGAGTTCTTGAAGCATATATTCGCTTCAATCTTAGCGTAGTAGGGAAATATTGTAGTTTCTTATGTGACACTTTCTTCCACTTCTTAGGATCCCAGCTAGATACATTACATACTGGATACTCCTTGAGTTTCTCACTTTCTTTATGATAGAAAATACAACCATTTAAATAAATATCGATCGTAATGTATCCATACAAAAATTTCAACTTTTTGTTGCACTTCTCATATGATGAAGGCAAAGTATGACTTTCGGGCAAATCACGAAACAATAGTGGAAGCAGTTCAGTGAAGATGTTCGTCCACTTGTTCTTTACTTTGATGTGAATTAACTTAGTAATGAAATTCAACGAACTCATTGACGTAGAACCAAGATACTACTCACTGTCCATTTCTCAAACAAATATTTAAAACAACCACGACCATGTCTTGTGAGATTCTCGTTACCCATATCGGTGTCACCAGATTGACCCCCAAATTAAGAAGTGTGTCTCAAATCATCAATCACATTCATCATTTATTCATCTATAATATGGGTAAGGGTTATTCACATGATTTTTTTCATTTTCATTGTGTTTTGTCCAAACCTCATAGGTTGACAAAAACCCACGCCTTAAAAGATTTGCTCTAACATCGTTTATACGATTTTTTTATTATTCAAACAATAGTTACACATATAAAATGTGAGTCGTATGATTTATGTGCTTTTATGAAAATTTAATAGATCACACCAAACCCGAATAATATTACTTAGTCACAAAATATTTTGATTTAATGCAACTCATCTCAATAATCGTATCCATCGTATAAATTAAGCAAAACGTGTAACTAAAACCAAATTGTAAAAACAAAGTATACTTAAAGAGATCAATTTTTTCAAAAAAAAAATTATAAACCTTAGATATACCACATTAATAAACATTATATCTCTATAAACGAAGCATAGTTAAACATGATTTATATAAATCCAATTAAGAAAAGACTAAAACTTAGAAATATATCTAATTTTGGCCAAATTAATGAAAATTTTGATGTTGAAGTGGAACCCCACGTGTAAATGGAGTATGTGTAGGTCGTTTAATGACGTAGTGGAGGAGGGGTTGTGCTTTGGATTGGTCCAAAGGATCAATTAGGGTCCAATTTTTGAAAAATGGGGAAGGAAAATGTTTTGGTAGGTTTTGAATGAAAAATCTCCCAAATTCACTGCATTTATTTTGTGTGTATCATTAGCGATGATCTAATTAATACACTAGCAACGGCATGTTTTCTTCGCTAATGATTAAAATCATTGGCGATGGATCTTTTTGTTTTTTGAATTTGTTAAGTAATTCTTCGATAATTATATTAATAATGAGAACAAACTTTCATCGATAACTTCATTATTCATTAGAGACCATGATTGCCGTCGCTAATTGATGGTTTAAATTTTTTCTAATTACGTAAATAGCGACTCCCTTCATATATCGTCGCAAATGATCACCCGTTAGTGCCGACAATAATATCTCGACAATGATATCGTCGCAAATGATGTGTGCACTAGTAATGATCTATAAAGGTTACAAAATCTATAAGTTATACAAATTCAAACTTAATCTATTAAATCTAGATTTAATATTCCCTCTTTATATAATATTACTAATATTTTAATTAATCTTCAATTTAATTATTTAAAAATATTTTTTAAAAGTTTAGATAAATAATATTTTAATTCTTTAATACTTGTTTCCTTTAAAAATCTATAATCCAAGTCTAACTCTTGAAATACATTATGTATTCTAGTTGAGAAATAAAAAAAGGACTATTGTCGTTGTTTTGTTTTATTACCCTGCATTTATGGAATTTATTGGATAAAATATCTATCTTTCCTTCGATTTCGATAGTTATACCATTGGTAAACACCTATGAAATTAAGATCGATAGTTGGTCTAGTGGTTAGACTAATATGCAGAAATCAAAAGATTTTAGAATCGAATTTTATTTGAATCAAAATAATTGCAAATCTAAAATGGCTATTATATGTATAAAAAGAACACCTATGGAATTATGTTTATGAGTTAGGGTTGTTATTTTTTATTCTTTTCTATTTTTGGATTGTTCAATTTTATTGTTTAACCATGAAAGTATAGTTGGTGAAGTTGTCATACTTGCAATGTTAGGTTACAATGTAAAATTAACCTAAAAATGATGGAAACAATAGATGGAAGAATTTCACATATTATTTTTTCAGCAATAGTTTATCTTATTTAAAGTTACCCAAAATAAATTAACAACGAAGAATAAGAATGTAACGGTTTTCGAAAGTTTATATTTAAGGAATTTAAAATTGTATACATTTAGAACTTTATTAATATTATATGGTTGATAATGATTTCTTTTAGAGATATAAACTAGTGTTGGATTATTTTTAACTTTTTTTAAATTATTTTAAGTATTCACAAGTAAGCATGTATCACCTTACCTATGTACAGTTCTTCCTACTAAATATAATGTGGTTAACTAAGAATAATGATACATATCATCTAAATTTATACCATCTAAATATTACCTAATGATATAAATTGAATTGGTTGGTAATAGATATTTAACTTATTTGTTTTCTTAATTTGATTAAAGATTTTTACGTCACGTTATAAGTGGTATTTGGGTGGTATAAATTTGAGTGGTATATATCATTACTCTTACCCTAAAAAAAAAAGCAAATGATAAAAAAAAATTAAATAAAAAGAAAAACTTTTCCATCCCATTAGTATTTTTTGTTTGATAGGATTTTAATCTAAATTTATTATCTATCTATAATTTGTTAAGCTAATCTCAAACTAATTCCTCTATTAAATCCAAAGAATGATAAGCATAGTAGGCGACAGGTTTGATATATCCTTCAAATTTAGTAAAAAATCTCTGATGTGTTTCGATTTTATCTTTCTTTTCCAGCTTCTTTAGTTTTGTGTGGTGGACTTATGGGTTTTCTAGTTATTCTAAAGAAAATACTGGGTCTTGAAACTGTGGGAAGGATGAAGTTTGCTTACTCTTTTAGCCATAGACTTTATTGAGTTTGCTCGGTGAAACCTAGAAAGGACCTACGGTCATGATTATAGAGTTTGATTATGGTGATAGATGAAGATAATGAGGAAGCTTAAGGATGATCTATCTATGTTATACCGGGGATAGCTGTCTCCATTTGTGTTTCGAGTTTGCCATCTTGGTATTGCTCCTTCAGAGAGCAAGGAAGAGTACTAGATGAGTTTCATTGCTTCGTTGGTGAAGCAAGCTTAAAAAATAAATGAGCTTTTGTCTTTGGTAGCTCTATTGTGGGCTGGTCATGGTGGTGTCAATAGAAGAAACTTGTGAATTTTTTCTGAGAAGCTATTTTTAAATGCGTGCAGGTTTGATTGTTTGAAGACCATTAACAACCCTGTAATTACATATAAGGGGTAGTTGTATGAATTGTTTTTGTGGTTGGGCGTAAGAGGGAGTGGAGTGGGTTGCATCTGGTGGAGATGAATGACCCTGCTGTAAATCGGTTTACATCATCATTCTGGAAAAAGAAAATTATTTGGGCTTTACTAGTGGAGTGGAATTAAAATCTTTTTTAGGCTTGAAGTGGCCAATGTTTAGTAAGAGAATGGGCCAAGGCTTCGGAAGTCTATTTTCAAGAGAAAACTATTTATATATTTAGGCCTAAAAATCCAATATCATCTATTATAAGATCTGGTTAGTATATTGTTTATTTTTTCAGGCCTAATATAATTAACGGAGCACTAAATAGGAATAAGGGTTACTTTATACCAATTAATGTTAGGGTTTTTTATCGACATTTAAGTCTCATGGGCAAATAATTAATACTCTATTATACCGGCTCTAACTCTTACATATCATATATCATGCGCTTGTACAAGAAACAATTGTTTCTCTTTTTTCTTGTTTCCAAATTTGAATTTTAATCACCATTCCTTCTATTATCATAGCTTATCTTGGAATCACAATTCTCTCACTTGCTGATTATTTTCTTTCTCGAATAATAAGTGATCCTCGTAATCTTACTCTAGTTCATTTTTCTTTAATTTTTTTCTCTCGCAGATAACGTATGATTGTTTGTTCTGGTCTAGGTCTTCTACATATTTTAAAATAGTCGGCATTTTTTTCACTCTCTATGGTAATTTATTATAGGTCTCTCATATACTACGCTTGTTTTTTCATATGTGTTGGGTTTGTACCCATTATTCATACTCTTATAAACTAATAATAATAGCATATTAATTGATCTCCAATTGGTTTTCTGTATATTGATATATACACACACTAATCAGTCTCAGGCTTGGTAATCTATATGAGTATAGTGTTTGTGTGTTGTAGTTTGTGTGTTGTAGTTTGCACGTGTATATAGGAATTTGGGTGTAGTGTTAATCTCCTTCTCCATTCATGCTTGTTGTACTGTTGCATGTCCATATACAACTATATTTTGTTATGAAAACTAGATTTTGTATTGTTATGTTATTGTTATTTACAACTGTAGTTATAGTGGTGTTAGGTATATACCCACGTGGGGTAAATATTGCAGTATTATTACTCATTGACCAAGGTTTGGGTAAATATCCCAAAAAATAGGCTAAATGGCTTTTAATATGTAAAGTAATCCAAGTTGGCTATATACTCATTAGATGATCATCACATACTGAATTGTGTGTATATGGTAATAACCAAGTGGAAATCAAATTCATTATCACGCGTATTTGGAATAGAGGTTATATATTTAAGCGCTTATAGGCATCTCTATTTCTGTGTTTTTATTTTATTTTATAATCATCCTCTATAAAATTTGCAGATATTTTTTGGCTACTCTAACTGTCAAGATCAAAGCATAACCAAAACTTGAGTGTCAAATTAGTTATTTCAGATCATCATACCTTAGGTATTAACTATTGGTATAAGTTGAATTAATTGATTTGGTATAACAAGGGGACCAATAAGAAATATCTTCTTGTGCTGACAATTCTAAATCAAATACCACCACGGAGAATTATACTATGTCTTTAGTAAACATGGGTATATGTTTCTATTCTGGATAAGATTGAATTCGTATTGCAATTTAAATTTCATTGTATAGATTTTAATCAACTCCTTACATAGAAAGTGTTGTTGGAGTTTTTTTTTTGCAATACAGGTTAATATCACATGGCCACAACAAAATTAGTAATCGACGCCTTTTTAGGTAATCTTGATCGATCTGTGAATTTTTGTTGTTGTTGATTTATTAAAATATAACACTATTTTTTCGAATTTAAGGTCTTGTTCTTTGTTTCAATGTATGGCTCATGGTGCAATTTACTAACAAAAAGACCATGGCCCCCTACAGGGACTTATAGTGAAATTAAGAAAAATTATAGGTTATTTTCTATAATTTTATGGACCTTTAGGTAATTGTTTACAAAATATAGGATCCAATTAACATTAAAACACATGTTGTTGCCTCATAACAAAGGTTTTTTTGCATAGTATATAGATATACAATGCATTATTTTACTGAAAAATGTCAAGAAGACAATATTGAGCACCCGAGTGCAGTCTTGTCAAAATCTGCGAGTTTGAACTATAAGAGACCTTGTTGATCTTTAAATATGGAAATGGTGAAGGTTGGGGCAATATAGAGTGAACTAGATGCTCTCCATGAAATCTATGTTTTCTAATGCAACTTGCTTTAATTTTACACTAACTAATTCAATCTTAATCGTATAAAAAATTCAGGAATTCAAAGCTCACTCATATGCTTCAGAGGTTAGCACATTTTGGTGAAAATCTTTGCTCACGTTTGAGAGGACTTGAGCATGCCCTGCTCGTAAGAAGAGATATGTTTCTGAACTCCTTAAATATAAGCAACTGGCAATTTGTGAAACATCTCGTTAAATAAAGTAGATTTACTTTATAAAGTGCAACTCGTGTTTCTTCTGATGATAATTTACATGCAGAATAAGAAAAGCATGATAAAGGAAACTTAAAAATACATGATACTATGTGTGCAGTCTTTGTTGATAATGCTTTTAGCCCGAGAACATTTTTGCAGAACTTTCCAAGGGAAGTTAGATAGGTCGAGAATTTACCTAGGATTTATTACAAGACATAATTTATTGATCTCTATATATCCAAATTTACAAATAAGATTCATTTCTTATTCACTATATATAATTAATACTTTATTTTTTGTTATTTTATTCCAAAATCACTATTTTTTTAGACATGGTATACTTTTTATAATTTAAAAGGCACTGCGTAGTAAAGTATTTCTCAAATTTCGAATAGAGGTGACTTTGACATATATTCTAAATATTTGTATACAAAATTACATGAATGTTAATAAATAATCATAAATATTTGGAGACATGAAGGTTATATGCTTTGGGATGCAAAGTTAACATGTGTCAGTATTTAAATTAAATATTTAGGGACGCAAAGTTAATATGAGCCAGTATTGATTTTAAATATTTAGGAACATAAAGTTTATATGCGTCCGCATTTATTCCATCAAATTGTCGACGCACTTTGGTAAAGCATATGTATTACTTATATAACATTGGTGACACTTTAGGAATATGCGACACTTTTTGAACAGGTGACACTTTGTGAACAGGTGACACTTTGGGAATAGGCGACGTTTTTTATATACATCTTTAATAACAAACAAAAATATAGATGTTTTACCAAAAGTGTCGGTATTACAAAAATGACGCTTGCATAGTGGGTGCGGTGTAAGGTGTCGGCTATACTTACGACCGTGCCCCGATAGCTTCCTCAAAGGCCAAAAATTGTGTCACCAATTCCCAATTTTTTGTAGTGTTTATTAGCGAATCAGACAAAAATGTAGAGTTGATTTGTAGCATGTTTTGTGTAATTTCATATTGTTAAAAAAATATGGACCATTGTGCAAATTTTGAAAATTATTAGAGAGCTTTAGTGCAATTTACGTAAAATATATTGCCCAATTCTCGAAATTCACGGGACTTTTAGTTTAATTTACAAACATTTTGTGTAATAACGTACTTTTTAAAAAAATAGGGAACATTCTGTAGTAAGAAAGTATTTAAAAAAATAGAGTATTAGTGAAGACATTTTTGTCGCTAATAAAATGATGAACTCGTTTATATTAACTCTTACAATAGCGATGAAATGCTTATCCTTAAAGACTAACATATATTGTCATTAAAGATGGATCAGTATCGTCTCTAATAACTACTTCATCATTAGAGACGAATGACATGTTTCATCGCTAAAGATTATATTAAGTGACGAAACATTAGCAACAACTCTTTAACGGTGACATGTTATAGGTAAAGATAAAAATATCACATTTACGATGAAATGACATATCATTAGCATTAGCGACGACACACGTCGCCCTAATAATAGAAACTGTAGTGGTATTATACGAAATAAGTTTATTAAAAACCATTAGAAAAATTTAAATAATGTCATACAAAAATTACAAGAAAATTAATCAACGATGGAAGTATGTTGCATATAAAACATTATCAAAAAATTGTCGCATGAAAACAAAAAATTAAAACATTATTTAGCAAATAAGGTATGATTATTGTATAATCAAATAATTTATTAAAATTGTAAAAAACTATTAATTTTTAAAAAAAATAATTCTCTCCTTTCTATTTTATAGGTCACACTTGCTTTTCACAAAATAAATTTACATTTTAATATTACATTATGCATAGTTTTTTATTCTTATACTTTAATATACGTGTGATTTAAGAATTTATTTAAAAGTAATTAATATAGTTAAATTGTTTTTATTAATATCTTTATTCAAGTAAAAAAGACACTTCAAATGAGATGGAAGATTTATAATTGACAAGAAAATACAAAAACTTATTTTAAAGAATGTCATTCTTGTTATGGACTTGAATATAAAGTAAGAAGATATAGACGAGAGAGAAAGATAATAATATTATTAAGACTCGGAGAATGTGAGGATTACAAAGTATATAGTCCTATTTGATAGAGAATAGGTAACCATAAACTCTAGTTTTCATGGGTTGGACTGCAAGTTAATGAAGTAGGCTGAATATCCACATATGGGTTTATAACACTCCCCTGTATATTTAGTCCCTAAGAATAGGTGACACTTTGGAAATAGGTGACACTTTGGGAATAGACGATGCTTTGTTATATACATCCCTAATAACAAACCAAAATAGAGACATTTTACCAAAAGCATCGGTATTTTAAAAACAACGGTTGCATGGTGGACATGGTGTACGACGTCCGCTAAACTTACGACGACGGGCCTATAGCGTCGTCAAAGGACAATAATTACGTCGCCAATTCCCTATTTTTTGTAGTGTTGAATAGGAAATTGGAAACTAATGTAGAGTTGATTTGTAGCATGTTTTGTGTAATTTTGTGTTTGTTAAAAAATATTTGGACCATTGTGCAAATTTTGAAAATTAGTAGAGAGCTTTAATGCAATTTACATAAAATGTGTTGCCCAATTCTTGAAATTTATGGATGTTTAGTTTAATTTACAAACATTTTGTGTAATTTCGTGTTTTAAAAAAATGTAAAGGGATCATTATGTAGTAAAAAGGTATTTTTTTTCAAATAAAAAGGGTATTAGGGAGGACATTTGTGTCACTAATAAAGTGATGAACTCGTTTATATTAACTCTTACAATAGCGAAGAAATTTTTGTCCTTAAAGACTAACATATATTGTCGTTAAAGATGGATTGATATCGTTTCTAATAACAACCTCATCATTAGAGAGAAAATGACATGTTTCGTCGTTAAAGACTATATTTAGCGATGGAACACTAGAAACGACTCTTTAACGATGACATGTTGTTGATAAAGACAAAAACATCACATTAGCGACAAAATGACATATCATTATCGACAACACACGTCACGCCTAATGATAGAAACTGTAGTGCTATTATACTAAATAAGTTTATTAAATCCCATTAAAAAAATATAATTAATGTCATAAAAATAACATAAGAAAATTCAATCAACAATAGAAATATGTTGCAAATAAAACATTATTAAAAAAATCATTGCATAAAAACAAAATATCAAAACTTGATTTACAAAATAAGATATGATTATTATATAATTCAATGATTTATTAAAATGGTAAAAAACTGTTAAACTTAAAAAATACACTCCTCTTTCTATTTTATCGGTCACATTTGCTTTTCACAATATGTGTTTATATTTTAATACAACATTAATTATGACTTTTTTATCCTTATATTTTAATAGACATGTAAGCATTTAAGAATTTATTTAGAAGTAATTAATATAGTTAAAATGTGCAAATCATTATCTTTATTATTATGTGTGCTTAAGTAAAAAAGACATTTTAAATGAGATGAAAGAAGTATAATCGGAAAAAAAACACAAACATTTATTTAAGAAAATGTCATTCTTGTTATGAACTTGAATTAAAGTAAAAAGAGATTGACGAGAGAGAAAGATAATAATCTTATTAAGAGACAGAGAATGTGAGAATTACAGAGTATAGACTCATATTTACAGAGAATAGGTAACCCTAAACCTAGTTTATGGGTTGGACTGCAAGTTAATGGATTTGGCTGAATATCCACATATGAGTTTATAACACCCCCCCTTAGATATTCAGTCCTTAATAATATGTCTCGTTAAAACCTTCCTAATAAACCTGGTAGGAAAAATTAGTGAAGGAAAATAGAATATTTCTTTATACGCTTTCTAAAACTATCTCATTAAAAACCTTTATCAGGAAAACAAAAGCTTGATGAAAAAAAAGAGTGCAATGCGTATTTCTCTCCATCTCTTGTCAGTATCTAATGAAAAATCTTGAAGTCCTCACATGTCAAATTTGATGGACTTCTATTTCATATTTTCTCTAGAATTCATGTGTAAAGAAGAACTTTGTTGAGATATGTTTCGTTTGATCACCTTTGATGTAACCTCCTTTGACTTGAGCGTGACACAATCAAAATGATCTTCATATATTATTGTTCGACTTTATTTGCTTGTTGAAATATTTTATTCCCCTTAATTATTCAATTTTGAGAATATGCCTCATTAAAAACGTTTCTAAGAAAGTCGATGGAACAAAATCTTAATAAAGGAAAAAAGTACAATATTCTTCAATATCCTTATATAAATTGTCTCATTAAAAACCTTGCAAGGAAAACCCGGTGGAAAAACACCTATTCTAAGATAAAAAGAGTGTATCATATTAGTGTCTCCCCCTGATATAAGTACAACACAATGGTGTATAACTTGAAATATTTAGGAGTAATAATCAGTACGATAAAATAGACCGACGCTTTATTTGTATAGTTTGATTTAAAGTGCTCGATAAAATACATCAATTAGACTTATATGAAGTCTTTCATAATTTTACAGGCAAATTAAAGTGCATCCACCATCAGAGACTATATCTCCTTTAGTAATAAATTATTGTGCTACAACATACTATCTTAGATAGATACTCCCAAATGTAGCACATTCATTTCATTGTTGTGAAAATTTCACGTTGTCAAAGTGAAATTCAAAAAATTTGTCTTATTTATGTCTTTTCACTGATGGCCAGTCACTTATATGAAGTCTTTCATAATTTTGCAGGCAAATTAAAGTGCATCCACCATCATAGACTATATCTCCTTAAGTAATAAATTATTGTGCTACAATATACTATCTTAGATAGATACTCCCAAATGTAGCACATTCATTTCATTGTTGTGAAAATTTCACGTTGTAAAAGTGAAATTCAAAAAATTTGCCTTATTTATGTCTTTTCACTGATGGCCAGTCAGACTTATATAGACATTTTAGAAAGAAAAAAGATTCTCATCTTCATTCACTTATCATCCACTACTTTATGCGTATGTAAATATTTGATGAGAATATGTCACTTAGGGTCTTGAACACACACCCCCTTTTCCAATCCAAACCTCTCTTTCCTTCTCTTCTTACTAAAGACCTCAAAAAGAATTTAACACATGAGACCTAATATCCCAATTATAATTATACTCTCTTTCTATTTTTTTCTTCTATATATACTAATTTAGAAACACTAACATTATATTTTCAGATCCACTTTCTCTCACCTCCCTCTCCTCCCCATTATCTCCCTCCGACGTGAGCTAGTTCATAGTTCCCAAACCCCCACCACCACCCCTGAGCCACCTCACTTCCACCAGTAGTCACCACCAGAACTGAAGTTGTGACGAACGAAGGAAGCCATTGTCGTTCGCCAAAGTTGCAGTGTCTTCGTGCTCAGCCATGGAAGAGTTCACATCACTTTTTCTCTCTCTTCAAAACAGCCGAGCACCACCACCACCATTCTCCAGCTTCTTCTTCTCCAACAAGCACCACCACCACTGCGCTGAAATCTCCAGATCTGTAATGACTGCAGTGGTTCGAGATCCAGGCGGTTGTTGCTGCTGCTTCTGCTGCCTCCTCGCTCGTCGCCAGAGTGTATGAGCAGCCATGGAATCAGCTTCGCCGGAGTTGCTGCGAAGATGCTGTAGCACTGAAACCTAGCTCTGAAGCACCACCGCAGCACCAGCGTTGAGCTCCATTGCTGCGAGTTCTAGCCATGGTTGCTATCGAGTTCCAACCATGGATCTTCGTTTTTTAGCCACCGATCTTTGTTTGCAGCCATGGATCGAGTTCACAGTGCCGAGATCCCTTCATTCTAGCGAAGCAGCAGAGCTTTTCGCCAGAGATAGTGTTCCCTTTAGCCGGAGATGGTGCCGCGGTGGTGCTGCAGCAAGAGCCATTCGCTGAGAAGACTCCAGTTCGATTGCTGTTTTCGCTGGAGAAGCCAAGCCAAGTGATTCTCCGGATAAGATAGGTTGTTGATGGTGGCGTATATAGTACGCATGAGGAGTTTTTTTTTCTTCAGATCTGGTTTGACCAGATCTAGTCAAACAAAATGGTAGCTAGGTTACTTATTTTATTATTTTTACTTGTATATTAATTTGTAATTTATTTAAAAATGTGTAATAAAGATTTAAAGATGAATAAAGAATTATTTTGACTATTTATGCTTTGATTTTTAATAATACTCATCAAATTTACGGAGTACTCATCACATTTATCAGAGTACTCATCAAAATAATCCGGAGTACTCATTAAAATATATAGAGTACTCGTTAAAATATATAGAGTACTCATTAAATTTATAGAGTACTCCATAGTTTTCCCGATACTCATTAAATTTAGCCAATACTCTATGTTGTGACCGGTGATTGGTGGTCGGAGGTCTTTGGTCGGAGGTCGGTGGTCGAAGGTCGGTGGTCGGAGGTCGGTGGTAGGTGGTCGGAGGTCGGTGGTAGGTGGTCGGAGGTAGGTGGGTAGTGGTAGGTAGTGGAGAGAGAAACAGTGACATCACACTTTTTTTTGTCTTTAAGTGTTAGTAAGGGTAGGAAAGATAATTGTCAAAACAGATGTCTCTAATAAGAAGGAATTTCTGGACCATACTCTATAGAGAAGAAATATGTTCTCCAAGACCCTAAGTATAATTCACCCATATTTGATTAGAATCAATTTTTTTTCTCAAGTTCCATTAATTTTGAAGTAGTACAATACATGATTAAGATCTCATATATAATAATGTACATGACACTTAGTAGAAGTATTTTAATTCTCAGTTATATACATTACTTCATATTTATAAGATGTCAATATCTCATAATTAGCAACTTGCTCATGTTGCTTCTCCCATATTCTATATTTAGAACCAAATAGATATATTGCGCTTGAAGCGTACAATGGTCTAATTTTATTAGATTGCTCTTTTGAGACATAAATTTTATCAAAAGTGGTGGTAATTGGTTATCGTGACTTAGTCACCAAACCTTTGCAATATTTTCAATCATTTGAATAATTGTGCGAGGATAAATAAGTTGTGTATTTTTATTGTAGATTATAATTTCTCCCCCTAATCCCAAGAATAACTTGAATAACATGTATTCTCATATTCTATCCTTTTACGTAGTGGTGGAGCAACTAAAACGTAAATTGTGCAATCAAATTTTTTTGATGATCTGGTCTTTGACCATTAGGAAGTTTTTATTATGAGCAATGGTCATAGCAATTCTTCATAGATGATTCAAAAATAAATTTTCTAACTCGTATATATCCCTTGATCTCATAAAAAAATAAACGATTTAATATCAAAATTATTTGGGATAAAAATTTTTGTTTGGGCATAGCCAATTTGATAATATATGTTTGATCATCTAGATCTTTAATTTTTTTCACTCGTAAATATTTACCTAATATTTATATTAATAAAAAATACAAATTATGATGCTGGACAGATAAAAAAATTAGTGATATGTTATTAAATGCAAGCGATAATAATCCGCGTTATTTTATTCATGATTTCGCATAAGATCGCAATAATAATAATTTCATCTTCAAAAATTTGTAGAGTAAAAAAAATTCACAAAAGTAAAAAAACTCTAATTGAATTATGTTCGTTTAGAAAATATAATTTTGGTTCTTCAAAAGCCTTATATATAATCCACATCATTATACATCAATTTTTTTTGTCAATCATTATACATCAATTGGATTTTCGATAAATCCGTAAACAAATTAAGAACATAACATCATAAATATTATTCAAGGAAAAAAATGATATACATATTCAACATTACAAATTTAATTTGGATACCAAAAGTACTTTAAGTATAAAAAAACAATATGAACGATAGTCGATATCAGATTTTTCTAATTGATAACTAAAAATGCGGGATATATCAAAAATTGATTCTTTGGCTAGTGCAACAAATCCCAGATAAAACCGTGTCAAAATAATTACATTAAATGCCCGAAAATTAAATTAAAAATTTCGGCCAGCATACAAAACGTATTTTTAATTATTTTGAATCAAAATTTGTAAATAATCATTTTTCTAAAGATTTTTGTTGAAATTTTTCAGAAAACAACTTGAAAGTTGTTAATTTTTTCTCATAAAAAATGAGTTTCATACTACTTTTCAACAACGAATAAATAAACATGTTATGCGATATCTATTGTGCATAAGGTGCAATATTACATGTCCTATTTGATTCTTTTCATAGGTTATGCAAATATTTTTGCATAAAATACATATGATTATAGTACCTATTTTACATAAGTTATGATGAAACAGAAGAGACATATACATAAGGTACGTATATAATTTTTGTATGTAACTTATTTTACGATCTTATAAGTTATAATATATCATAAAAAATATGTATAAAATACATATACAAATAGTGTATATATATATATGTGTGCCTTATTTTCATAGGTTATGCAATATTTGCAAATAAATGCATAAAATATATAACTTGCATATATGTCTTATTTAATTCAAAATATATACTTTTTGATTAGCTATATTTTTCTTTTTATAAAAAGTATATCAAAGATATATTATAGAAAACGAAAAAAAAATTAACATTCTCTATTATAATTACAAAGAAAGGAAATAAAGAAGAAAGAAAATTAATTTTAAAAATTTAGTTGTGTCAAAATTGCAAGTTAGGATTTATCTATTTAGGAGCATTCTTTGTTTTTATTTTCAATCTTTTGTCACATTGAAATATGACATTTTATTTTATTTCATTCATATGATATGTATTATTCAATTGATATCTAATACTTGAGACTAAATAAAAGAAGTGTTTGAAAATTGATTAAAATGGTCATTTATAGCGTAAACTTAGTAAGATACAAAATGGTCATTTGATAAATCACGATACTCGCTCACTTTCTATCACATGATTATTATAAATTCTTGCAATTCACAATGATGTTGAAATTATTAAACATATCGATTGCAAACATATATGATATGTAGTCTATGTATACCATGTGTGCAATAAATGTATTACAAATGCGTGAATGATCAACAAAAAACTATACCACAACCGTAAAGGACAAGATTTAAAACGAAGCACGTGTACATTCTTTCATTTCATTTACGTTAAAATGTATTGTTTTTTTCTATTTCACAGTGGTGAAAGGATCAAAACTTATTCCTTTTGTTTTAATATTTTTTTGTTTCCATTCACAGTAGTTAAACTTATTCAATTGGTTGACCCAAAAAAGGCTTATTCGAATATTGTATGGTCAATGACATTAATTTATAAAGAAAAACTATAAAAGATTTTAAAAAATAGCTAGAATTTTGGTGGTAGAGGCTATCAATCTGATAACATGTTATGAACTCCAATATAAAGTAAGGAAAGATAGACGAGAGAGAAAGATAATAATCTTAAACAAAATGTCGAGACTTTAAGTGAAGAACAATCAGATTTTTTACAAAAAAATATGTAGTTTCTAGTCTAGTTCTAAAAGCTTTTTGACCTTCCAAACAATATTTTTTTCCAAGCTGACACATCTACTATCTTCCCTTATATATGTCCTATTAACATGCCAAAATTCAGCTTCAAATTCACTCTTTTCGCACCCTATTCAGCCACCCGAAAGTGGTCGAATAATCAGTTTTTTTCACAAAAACCTGCAGTTTTTATTCATGTTCCAAAAGATTTTTGACCTTTCAAACAACTTTTTTCCATTCAAATAGTCACTTGTATATCATCACTTATATATATATGTACTATTAACATGCCAAAACTCAGCTTCAAATGTACTTTTTTGGCACCCCATTTAGCCACCCGAAAATGGTCACACGAATAATTTTTTGAGCAAAGGTGTGCAGTTTTTAGTCCATTTCCAGAAGTTATACTTTTAGTAAGTTTCATATGATAATTAGCCATATAAGATGTCAGTGAAGTAATATAAGTTAATTGCACTATTGGTCCATGAGTTGTGCATATTAGCTAGACATGCCCCATGTTTCAAAAAGTTGCAAATACAACCTTATGTTATACATTAACATCTTTACAGGGTATATCTTCTAGTGTTTGTAACACAGTGGTACATTTCGCTATATATTATGTAATACGAGGACCAATGGTGCATTTCACCTCCAAATCATGACAATCTTTTCTGTTCTTTTTTTTTGACAATTTTTCATCTCTCAAGCATGTTAATGATTCCAATATGAGGTAATAACTTTCACATACATATAAATTTGATTATGTTTGTGATTTATGTGTAGAAAATAATAGTGTAGCTAAGAACAAAAAAAACATACAGAGCTGCAAAGTAAATAAAAATTAAAATAAATAAGCAGTATCGCCATAGCAGCATCTTGATACTCCTTGAACATCAAAACTGTCACGAATCGACCTGACAGTTATTCCTCTGTAATTTTGACTTTCATATTGTCTGTAACTCATCGACGAGCGCTCTGATACAAGCGAGCAATTATTACAACCAGTCATTGAGAATTTGTTCGTGTCCGGAGAATTATACAAAAGTATTATCAGCGCCCGTTGCACATGATTCACCAACAATAGCGCCGGAAACAGACTCATCGCACTCAAATTAGAAGAGCTCAACACCGTGTTTAATCTAACAATCTTGTCCCGCCTATGGTCTTGTAACACCTCGCTGTCAATACCGTAATGGTGGTGATAACAAGCATGTTTTTAGAAATTTGACGTGTACAGAGGGGTTAGGTTTGGGAATGGGGGTGGAATGTTTGAGAGGTAATGGTTTACGTGGTTTGATGGCGGTGGAAAGACAAGCAATGGTTGCAAAGTCGATCACCTCCCATAAAGCAGTGTCGTCTAGGTCTTCGTCGTTAGGAAAATTGAAAAGTGATGTCATCATAAGCAAGGGAATAGGATCTCTAGTTTTGTATAAAACAAGAAAAAATTAAATTTTAGTAAATTAAAAAAAGGTATTTGGTATAATAAATTTTTGACTTTTATAGACAATGTCATATATAAAGGATGTAGAAAACAATTAAAGCTAAAAATATGACTTATATGGTAATTTATTCTAGTATATGTACGTCATTTATAAGTATCTTATTTTTCATAGGTTATGCTATATTTGTATATATATATATACATAAAATACATATATATTAGGTATATATTTTATTTTTTAAAAGATATATTAAAGACATATTATAAAAATTAGAAAAGGATTAACATTCTCTATTATAATAACAAAGAAAGAAAATAAATAAGAAAGAAAAATAATTAAAAAAATTACTTGATTCAATTTTTAAATTGTAAGTTAGGATTTATTTTTTTGGAAGCATCTTTTTTTTTTATCTCCAATCTTTTATCATATTACAATATCGTATTTTTTTATATCATTCATATGATATGTTTTATTCAATTGATATCTAATACTTGAAGTAAATAAAAGAAGTATTTAAAAATTGAATTAAATGGTCATTTACAAAGTAAACTAAGTATGACACAAAATGGTCATTTGCAAAACGCAATACACGCTCACTTTTTATCACATGATTATTATAAATTATTGCAATTTATAATGATTTTGAAATTATAAAACATATAGGTTGTAAACATATATGATATATAGTCTATGTATACCATGTGTACAAAATATATGTATTACAAGCAGTGTTCTAAAAATCGGCCTAGGCGGCCGCCTAGGCGGCGCCTAGGCGCTAGAAGGTAGCTAAACTTCCAGAAATGGCCCAGGCGGTCCCAGAAGGTCCTAGGCGGGTTTAGGCGGACCTAGGCGGCGCCTAGGCGGTCAGAAGCTAAAAAAATTAAAAAAAATCTATTTTTTAATACAAAAAAATTAAAAAAATTATTTTTTAACACAAAAAATTATATAAATTTATTTTAAAAAATATATAAATTTTAAAAAATATTTAAATAAATATCAAAACCGCCTAGCAAGAAAACGCCTAGACTCCGCCTAGGCGCCCGCCTAGTACCCTGGGCGCTCGAAGGTGGTCGACCGTCCGCCTAGCGCCTAGCGCCTTTTAGAACACTGATTACAAGTGCGCGAATGATCAACAAAAAACTATACCACAACCGTAAATGACAAAATTTATTGTAAAGTATACCTACTTTCTTTTATTTCATTATTGGTAAAATTATTGTTTTCTATTCTATTTCACAGTAGTGAAACGATCAAAACTTATTGTTTTCTGTTTTTGTTCACAGTAGTAAAATGATTCGAATGATTGACCAAAAAAAGATTTATTCGAATATTGTATGGTTTAATGACATTAATTGATAAAGAAAAACTATAAAATAATTTAAAAAATAACTAAAATTTAGATGGTATAAACTATTGTGCTGATAACATTTTATGAATTTCAAAATAAAGTAAATAGAGATAAACGAAAGAGAAAGATAATAATCTTATTAAAAGTCACATTATAAAGATTACAAAGTAGAGATTCTTATTAATTTATAGAAAATTGGTAGCCTTAAACTCTAATTTTTATGGGTTGGATTCCAAATTATTCAATTAAACTGAATATACATATATAATTTATAACAATTTAATCATAGTTTAAATTAGGTCACTAAAAATAGTAGTTGAAATAAAAATAAAATTTGTAAACTGAAAGCCATAAAACAGGAAAAATTTAGGAACTATTAAAATAAAAAAATCGTGAAACAAAGACAGGAAAGCGTGAAAGGTGTATCTATAATTGAGTGGAGGCAAGTTGTACTGTGGAAACTGTTTTGCCAAAATCCGACGGAGGATTATCCGCATCTTATCAAAGGTGGCCAGAAACAACATTAGAAGAAAAAAAGAGATAAGGCATTTTTTGTATGGGTAATACTTCCATCCAATATTGGATGGTCCAATATTTAAATCACGGCCATGGATTATTAAAACAAAACACATGTCATTAGATTAATGCGATAGTTACTTTTGCAAGTTTAAAACATGGGATATGTGTATGAATGTAATTGGTGTAGGATCATCTAATATTGGATGGAAGATTTTTCCTTTTTGTATCATTAAATATAACTTTAATTAGTTATATAACTTTATATTGCACATTAATCCAATTAGCAAAAATTTACAGGTTGCTCAAATTGTTATGATCGTTTTCTAATGAAAATAATTTAAATGTTAAATTTTACTCAATGATTACCATTAAAAAAATTATATTTGAGACCGTAAGCTCCCATGTTAAGGACAACCAACTGTGAAGTAGGTGAAACAGAACAAAATATCGAAAATTAGGTTAAACAATAATATAGATAACAACAGCAGAAGAGAAGAGGCTTAATTTCACGTGCAATTGTTACTATTACAAGTTTGAAAACTCCAAGAATAAGTAAGTTACGTTCTTTTTTCTTTTTTTTTTGGTCAGTGTAAGCACGTTACGTTCAACTATCATCATTTTAATTAATGAATAGACTAACATGCTTCAATAGTTGTTTGCTTCACAATTTTTCATTAATTAATCAATCAAAATTACACAGATTTACAAAGTAGACAGACAAATTTCACTATGCGTATACTTGTTTCCATAAATGCACTTTGCACTATAGTATATGTAGTGTATTCCATCAACTTCAGACATCATTTAGAACCAAACTCGGGATGACTCGGTGGCAACTCGGCTACCTACTTGCCATCTCTCTTACACTTTTTGTAGCAGAACTGAATCGATTTAATGACCCAACACTCACTTATTTTCTCGTTTAATTTACAAAATATAAAAATGAATCAAAAGGAATGAACATGTACAAAAAGGAACCCATCAACTTAATTACCTTTTATTAAGTGGTAAGTTAATAGTTTAATGAATATTATTTCCCTAAGTATAACCAACTCTAGCCAACCAACCGAGTCACTCAAGAGACTAGTCATATACACCTTGTGTAATAATAATTAGCTTTGACAACTCATCTTGGATCAATTGACTTCACCAAATTGATTTGTCCGTGACGCCATGCAAAAGGGGTCGTGAATCAGCCCAAAACTCAAGGTTACTTCGAATACTTACGTGGCAATATCTTTGAAAGTCTTCAAATGTCATCAAACTAGCCGAGTTTGTGTTGTTAGACTCAGATCGGGCCATGAACCTGAGAATTTGTTCAAATATGGACTCCTCGCATGGAATAGCTATCGGACCAGCATTAGTGAATCCAAATTCTTCCTCGGCTTGGACCAATAACTTTTTAAACAAGGGATGGTTCAAATAGGTCGCACGTATAACAAACCTTTTATGACTGGACCCTACAGTGACTGCCATGTGTCCAGCTGGCACATCAGAGGGGATACGACGGGAAGTCATTGCCGCCTTCTTTCTCCACTTGCGTAGCATCTGACGAAGCCTGACAATACCTCGGATTTTGCTGCATCCAGACATAGCTTTTCTTTTCAATGTTGTGTTGAAAATGTAGATAAAGATGATAGTAATATCCTATTATTGTTGTTGAATTTTGAAAGTTGAATGAGAGAGTGAGAGGGTGTTTATAGATGAGATGTGAATGTATTATATAAGGGTGGAAAGAAGCAATGCCCATGGATTTTGAAGAAAATTACAAGGATAGTGACGGCGGTTGCTGCAACATATTATATTTTTCTTTGATTTGTGAGCTTTAAATGTATCTGATTGGACAGCTTCTAATTTAGTTTGAATAGTATGTATATAAATAAATTATATATCTAGGCGAAGCCTTTACGTAGAAAAACGGTTGCCAACTTTTTATTATGTTTAGATAGACTTTTATTGAACTAAGTGTAGAAAAAATTACTAAAAAATGCAGAAATTTGTAACCATAAAAAAGAGTTCTTTTTTTTTTTCTTTTCAAACCATAATACTCCCTCCGTTCCACTTAATTTGTCCACTTAGCTTTTCACATATATTAAGAAACATAATAAATGCATTCACCATTACAAAAATACCCCTAATAAATTATCTTGAAATCTTAAATGTGTATTGGAAATATAAATTTTAATATTTTAATAAGGGTAATAGTGGAAAAAGTAGGAAAAAAAGTGTCTTGAACTCCTAAGTGGACAATATATTTGGAACATTATATTTAGTAAGTGGACAATTTCAGTGGAACGGAGGGAGTATATATTAGAAGTTCAAAAAGCCTATAAAATTAGGCTACCTTCAAGGTTACTTATCGCTACATAATGTAGTCGCTAATTAAGTTGGACTATAAGTATTCCAATTACTAAACAACGTGTTTAAAAGTTTATTATTAACAACCTAATCAGCAATATCGTTTTCACTTCTAGGAATAAAAGCAAAACTAGAATTTGACAACTTGACAAAACCATAAATATTACAAATAATGTTTTTAATCGAATGACACGAAATATTTTAATTAGAAGAAGGAAACTTTATAATCATTTTAGCATCATTCTCTATTATCACGTTTTTCAAGGGTAATCTGACGTCATCTCTGTAACTTCAAGATGCCCGTCGCCTCCACCTCCAGGACTAAATCAACTCCAATCTTCCAATTTTTTCCTGATACAAGTTTACCATTTGAGTTTCTTACTAAACATGTATTGCATCTCCTTTATCCGAAAAAACTGCACCACAATTAATTTATACTTTTTCGAGGTGGTTATTCCATTTATCTTTAAATTTAGTATGATTGCTATTATTATTCGTTTGTTGGTTTTTTATATTATTAAATATAATTTTTTGAGGTTTTTCAATTCCAATTGTTTGTTTTTCCATAAAATTAATATCATTACTGTTTGATATTTTATATTTTTCCGTCCATGCTATTATGGTCTTATTTATTGTAATCATAGGGTCATATTTTTTATTATTATAAATAAAATTATTTCTATCATTCTAAAACTCTGTCATGTGATGGTACATATGAGTTCAAAAAACTTTATCCTTGTTTTTTAATTGTTTTTAATCATATTTTGTACATGGTTTAAAATTCACTAATCCGATCTGGTGGTTGTTTCATTTTCAGTTTTGATATTTAAAGAGCTAGTAAACCATACGTTCTTTACCCAAGGGCATCTAAAAATCAAATGTTCGACTTTTTTAATATTTTCATTACAAATTTTACAGATATTACTATCACTACATTAACGATTTGATAGATTTTCCTCCATAGGTAGTAAATTTCTAACAACTCTCCACATAAAATTTCTTATTTTTGGTGGAGTTTCCGTTTTTCAAATTATATCCAAAATTGATTGATATTATTATAGATATGGTTGGAATATTTTTGTAATTTATTAGTTGTTTATTAGTAACTTCCGTTTTTAAATTATGGTAGGTTTTCTTTAACCGTGTAGTTTCTATTTTTACAATAGTTAATACTCATATAATCTTCTCAGTCAAATTTGGGTATCACCGTATTTTCTGTTTTGACAATTATATCTCAAGGTGGCTAACGGTTCGGTTCTCCCGGTCCACCGGACCGGACCCGCCGGAACTGGAACCAGATTCGAATCAGAGCTACAATGCGAAGAAAACCGCTCTGGACCGGTTGAATAGTGTATCAGTCCGGTTTAACAAAAAAATATTAAGGAGTAGAACCGGTCCGATAGTAATTTTTTTAGTTGTATTAAATAGCAAACATATAAAATTTACATGGACGTATTAATGCAATTAACTTATATCTGATGTTTTTCTTTACTTGGTTAGACTCTCTGATATCTGTAAGAGTAACGATATATGTCACCCCTTTTCATATCACCCTTTTATCACCCTTCTATATATATGTTTAGATTTCCTTGAATAGAAGATAGAGAAAAATTAAATAGGATAGAGAATTCAATTCATTGGTACATGTAGGCATACACATAGGAGGTGATAAAAGGGGGATACAAAAAGGGTGACAAATATCATTACTCTATGTGTAATGTTGATCTTGGTAAAGCTGCACTTTGTAAGCTTGAAATGAATGCAATTAAATATCCAGTTCATCTCTGCAGATGATAGTTTATTTATGTTTGGCAGGTAAATGAATTATTTACTAGACTTTTGAGATGTGATTTTATGTTTAATTTCTCAAATCCATGAGCATTTTTTGTTAAAAAAAATATATGCAGAGAATGTTAATTTCAACAACTATTTAAAAAAAAGGTCAGAACCGGTAAGAACCGGTAATCCGGTCCTTCTTACCGGTCTGGATCTTCCTTTCCTCTTACTGAGAACCGGTAAGAATGGAAGCGGTAAGCCGGACCGGACCAGTAAGCCCCAGATCCGCTAAAGACCGGTCCGAACCGGTCCGAAACGGACCAATAGCCACCCTGACTTATATCACTAGTATATAGGTTTTTATTTACATTGGATTTCTAAATTTTATTATTATTTATAAGTTAATTTATCCATATAAATTCAAATTAATAGGTATTTTTTTTAGGTATAATTACAAATCCATTTACGTTCGTAGATTTTTATTTTTGTATCTTTTCCTAATTTCCATATTACATTTTTATTAAATGTATCTCTTCCCATTAGGATACTTTTCCATCCCCAAGACGATGAACTTCCTTATTTAGTATATAGGAAATTATTGTTGTGAAAATACTTTTCTTTTAGTAATTTATGTAGAAAAGTGTTCTCTTTATTAGCAATATTCCATGTCTTTTTTCCTATAGTTTTTTATACATAAGATGTAAGTTTCTAAATCCGAGACTACCCTCATATTTTGAATTAGTTAAAAGATCTCATTTGGCCCAGTGGATTCTTTTTTTCCCTTTATCAGCCCACCAAAAACTTGCAATGATGGAATGTATTTTATTAATTGTATTTTTTAGAAGTATGAAATTGGACATAATATAGTTTTAGAGGCTTTGAGAATAGCCTTTATTAGAATTTCTTTCCCTCCCTTAGATAGGAATAGGGTTTTCCAATTCTCTGTATTTTGTAGTATTTGATCAATTATAAATTGTAAGTCTTTTATTTTTGTTCTGCCCCATTCAGTTGGCGGTCCCAGATGATTACCAAGATTTTTTGTTGTTTTCATATTTAGTCTTTTGGTCATAATATTCTGGATAAATGTAGGTGTATTTGGACTAAAAAGAGCACCACATGTGTTAAAGTTTAAACAAAGGTCAGTGGTATTTTTATATTTGTTCATAGTATCACTAAAAGCTTCAATTTCAATATTACATGTTTTTACAAAAATAAACAGTCATCGGCAAAAAAGATGTGTTGTTTCTGAACAGTTATTTCCTATTTTAATACCTTGAATAATATCTTTTTCTTTTTTCTTTTATTAATTCATTTAGTTTTTGACATATTAAACAAAAGATCAAAAGGGAAAGTGAGTCTGCTTGTCTAATACCTCTAATAGGTTGTTTAATTTTGTACCATTTATAAGATTCGAGTAAGTAAATGATCTAATGCAAATCATGTCTTTCCTTACCAAGACTTTATTAGAACTCATTCTAATCATGAGATCTTGTAAAAAATCTCATTCTATAAATTCATAAGCTTTTTGTATATCAGCCTTAACAACTACCATGTATTTGTTTAGTATTATTCCTTCTTTTAATATGTGTAATTAACACATGCGCATAGTATTTTCCTGTATGAATCTATTTGGTATGAATTCACTTTGGTTTTCACTAACTAATAGATTCATAAGAGATTGCAATATGTTTATCAATACTCTTGTTATATTTTTATAAATAAAATTAGAGGAGCTAATTGGTTTATAGTGTTTAATATTTGAAGGTTTTTTATTTTTGGGATAAGAATAATAAGGGTTTAAATAATATCAGTAAGACCCCATTTATTATTCCCGGAATTGTTAATAACTCTCATTATATCCATTTTAATAATCCTAGTATGTTTATAAAAAGTTTCCATTAAAACCATTTGGTCCGGGTGCCTTGTTAGATCCCAGATCCCAAGTAACTTTTTTATTTCTTCCTCATTAATAAGTTTATTAATATTATCCACAGATTTAATATCAATTCTACTTTGGATAATTTCTAAAGTGTTGGTATAATTCAATTTTCCTGATGATGTAAATGTATTATTGAAATAACTTACTATTTCTGTATTAATATCATTTTTCTCTAACCAAATGCAATTATCATTTGTTATTCATTTTATTTTATTTCTACTTCTTCTTTCTTTAGTACAGGAGTGGTAATATTTTTTATTTTTATCTCCTTTGTTAAGTCAATGGTTTCTCGATCTTTCTTTCCTATAAAATTGTTCTCTTTTTCAGGTGTCTTGTAGTTCTTTAGTAATGTTATTATATTCATCCCACTCGAAAATAGAATTATCTGAGTTAGATATCATTTCCAACTTTTTTATTAATTTTTCGGTTTTCATTTTGTTGTTACCAAATCTTTTTTCATTTTGTTTTCTTAAATAAAGACTACATTTTTTTAGTTTATGATTAATCACTGCATTAGGGTTACCCTTAAGTGTCTTGTAATCATCCCAAACTTTTTTTTAATAATATTTAAACAATCGTTTTCTGTCGTCCAATTTTTTTTGTGATTATCTTTTGATAAATAAGAGTTTAAAATCAATGTAAAGAATCTGATTGTAGTGTAGTAGTCTGGTAAATCATTATCTTGAAAACCATTAGCAATGTAATTGGGGTGTTAAACTTTATTAACTAATCATTTCCTAAGGTAAAACTACTATGTTTCGACTTAGAATATACACTTTGTTGAAAAAATATAAATACTGATAACAATATATATATATATTAAAATTCGAAAATAAAACGATTACACGGAATAGAAATATAAAATACAACTTACAAAGTTACCAGAAATTCAAGTGAAAAATAATACAATGACTGCGTTAAAAAAGATATACTGGATACAACCAGTATCTTCAAACAAAAAATATTATCACTACTCTACGCTAAAAAACAATTAAGGAGAAGGGGAGAATTTGAGAGCTTTCTGGTGTTTGAGAATTTAGTTGCGTGTTGTTTGCAGATGACTCATGTTCCTTTATATATAAGTGGAGATATAGAGAAAAACGTTTATACATAAATGACCTGACATGAAGATAATTACAATAATGGTAGACGTTTGTTGTTGATTTCAAAGTCTAGCATGACTTTGGACTTTATTAATGTATAGGGTGAAGGAAAAATATGTCTGATTGGTGTAACCTCTAAGTCTCCTTATCGCGGGAGTTTCTGGAGTCGGAGCTTTAAGCTTGGACGTTTTCAGCAGGTCGGGACTGGGAGCTTTAATACAATACGATTTGCCTTTGACAGAAGTCTATCAATATTAACTCCTCTAAGATTTGTATATTTATTTTTTGATTCCCCAAGACTCCCCAACTTCCCCACGGTAATGCCACGCCCCCCTCCTTTGCCAGTTCTGGGTCGGGTCGGGCGAGTAGGTGGTGATGTTGGTGTTGGTGCGCGCGTGTGGGGTATTTTTCATATTTCATTTTGTCTCTATAGTTTTATGTCTTATGAAATGTATAAAAAGATGAAATAATATAAATAAATAAAACTCCCTCTCCATTTCTGATGTGGTGCTTTTTATCAAAAGGCGACTCTTGGTCTTCTTGTCCAATAATATGAACTAAAATAGTAGTTCTTTTATCATTTTCTTTTCTAACGATCCCCAACTCAGTCTATGGGGAAAAAGGTGAACGCGTTTATGTGCATACCAGTGTTTGGGTGAATTATACTTAAGTGTCAATATCTTTCTATTTTACATGACACGTAGTGAAGTGAGACAACCACCAAATCTCGTCAAGTGAACATACTCTTGAACTTGACGTTCAAGATACCTACATCACATACTCTACCCACTGTAATTACTGCTTCCTCGATCATTTTCTTTTGTTACACATAGGTGATCTCTACGAATATCTACCCATAGTAGACCACCCTTATAGGGTCTTAAGATAATTAAGAGCATTGGAATTCAGCCCCATCGAGTGTTTCATGAATTCATAAAGTTCTTCTCAATAGTACCACCACAACTGGTTATGAATTTGTAGTGACTTTAATAACGCATCCTTTAGGACCTTCGATAATGTCTATCAGATATAGACTCCCCTCTAGGGTCTTGCGGTCATGTTAGGAGAAATATATATCAACCTCAACGACAAATTTATCAAGTCCTTCTCAATAAGACAACCAATCATAGTTACAAATTCATTAAGAGTTAATATACTCATGTATGCATGTTTTACACCGTAGGGATGGGAAGATAGTGCATCATATAGACTCATCAGTCATATGTTCCCCATCAATGGGTTTTACTCCAATCCCCCGACGTTTTCAGGATTACTCCCCTGGTTAAGCCTTTGGTAAACGGATCAACTAGATTTTTCTCTACTTGTACATATTCCTAGTATATCACACCATTCTTCAGCAACTGTCTTACAGAACCATGTATGATGCGAATGTGTCTCCTTTTGTCATTATAGACGCTATTATGAGCAACTCCGACCACTACTTGTGAATCACACTGTATACATACTGGTGTGTTACTTCCTTTTTTATAGTGACTTCTGAACCACTAAGTTTCTTGCCTGACCAACTATTGTGCTATGAACTCAACCTACATGGTGGAGAGTTCTATACAAGTTTGTTTAGAGGAATTCCACAATATAACACCTCATCCTAGAGACAACACATAGCCACTAGTGGAGTTTACTTTATCATTGTCTGAGATCCAGTTTGCATCACAAAGTCCTCAAAGAACAGTGCAAACCTAGATCAACAGTACCTTCTAGTACTTTAATCAATGATGTAGTCCGACCTAGTGGTCATTACTCGGGTTACAGTAACAACTAATTAAAAGATGAAATAAATGGATGAGAGAGAGAGAGAGTTGCTTGAGACTTTTTAGTAGTCCCCCATGTTGCTACTAAAATGTTTTTATGAATAAGGTTGAATTGGTAAACTCTCATTAGCTAGGATTCTGTTATCGCTTTAACTCCCATCAGTGTAGCTTAGAGAGCATTTCTACGTCCATAGGGACCTCTTCTGAGTGCACCCTCCGAATGCTTCAAATGATTTAGGTTTCAACCATATTGACTATCTAGCTACGAAAGACCTCTCGGTTTACTACCACACACTAGACGTCTATATACTCTCTCTACAATTAAACCTCTCATCAGGGTGATAGTTTAACTACTTGGGTTACCTGCTACTTGGCCAAAACATGGAAAGTTGTATAACAAACATATAGTCAATGGAATTAAATAAATACCAATCTCAATTAAAGATTAATCCCAAATTCATGAAAACAGCGAATAAACTAAGATAGGTTATACATTTGCAAGCCTCAATCAATGAGGGTGTAGTTCATAATAAAATAAACAACACTAATAAAAAATAATGATAGAATCATGTTTAAATGAAAAAATAAATATAATCTACTCTTAATGATAAGAAAAAATGATTATTATTTGGTGAATAATCGATGGGTTTTTTGGGAAAACCCTTATTTTCTTCTCCTTTGCCTTCTACTCTTGCTCCAATGAAATAAAATGATGAATAAATCTGATTCCTCCTGATATGTGAGTTTCTAAATAACTTATATATTATTTAAAAACATTTGGGACCCCCATGAGCTCATTTATTTAGGTTAAGCATGGTCCAACCTGTCTTTAGCTAATGTTGGACTAGTTCAAGTCACGATGGGAACAAATGACATAACTTCTTCATCTCAACTCCGAATCAACTTCCATCACCTCTCACGAGTCACTTATTTAAATATCTATCTAAATAAAAATGAGATAAGTTTAAAAATCTGACCAGTTACTCTTGGAGACTGAAATAATATGATGCCAAAATTTCTCTAGCAAACGATCTAAATTCCGAAAGTGACTCTAAGGTCAATTTACGCCTTGGATTGGGGTTTATATTGAATTTTTAACTTCTAGACTTAATCTTGGCTGCTTGTATTAACCATGTAATTAAAAGATATACACATAACACACAATTAAGGCACAAAATATCTATAATTAGCAATATGACCAGAACAAGAGACAAAAAGTGAAATATATTAATTACTAGGGTTATATGTGTGATAAAATAACAATGATAAAAGATAATAAATAAGAACACACACACACCTACTACTACCACCTGAAATTTATTGAAAGTGCACAAATTGTTTGCAAGTTATTGAAGATAAATAAAGTTTGTTTGTAGGGATTTAGTCTGCTAGATTTAAATGCGTTTGAGATAGAAGTGTAGAAGAAATTAATTGCTTAGACTAAAAGACAAATAATAAGAGATGAATATTTGTTTGGTTTTCGAAATAAGATTTAAATCAAATAATAATTAAACTAATAATGCATATAAATATCTAAGAGAATGGAGATGAGAGATATAGCTTAGGTTTCTAGTATGCACCTATCCTTCTAAATCTTGTTCTAGTTATAAGGGTGATTTAAGCTTTTGGGAAGTATACGTAGTAAGATTCTATATTCCTCCTAACCCCGTCAGGGTGAACTTAGGTGACAACCTAACAGTTACCAGGGGACTTGGGTAAGGAGACCCTTCCCAATTATCGATGTTAAATTAAAACTTAGTGACTATCTAGTTAGGCAAGCCCGTCAGGATCAATACAGCACACTATACGTTTATGTGGTTTTTCAATAATTGAATGCCCTGTTAGGGTGACTAACCCAACTACAAAAGAACCGTCCTAACGCGATCAAGATTAGGGATGGAATAATTATAAACACATAAAACAAATATGTAAAATAAATAATAAGCTCAATCAACACTTTCATAAATAACATAATTTAAAGAAATATAATTCAAGATTATACATATGCAAACCCAAGCTATGGGAAAATTAGTCCATAGTATAAGAAATAAAACTAGGAATTAGATACATATTGTCAACTTGCTTCTCTCGATGATAAAACTTAAAACTAGGGATTAATATTCAAGAAAGGATATGTTAACACAGGCAAATAGGTGTATTTATAGGTTCTAGGTCAAAAACTTGGAGTATGGTCCAAGTTATTTTTGTCCTAATCCAACTCAAATTCGTATTCCTAACTTGTAGGACTGGTTGGCTTCTTGAGATTGAATCAAGCATATCTCCTTCGTTATTGGGCCAAATTCAGTGATCCACCCACCAAAACGACCTAAATTCAAAGGTCTTTATGAATATGAAAGGGCTTCTTCAAATTCATATCCAAATTTCGCAGTAATCAAAACAATGGATGTCTCTACAGGTGGACAGATTCTTTTGGTTGCTTTTCCTTTTCTAAATCAACTTTAGTTCCTTTTAACTCTAGATATCATCTTAGATCTTCTTTCCTTAACTGCTTGACATTGATTTGGAATCTAATTAAATCAATTTACCTAATAGTTTCACATTAACACAGAAATTATACCAAAAACACTCTAAAAGTAATAAATCAAGGAAAGAATTAAGAATTATCAACTAATTGGGAAAATCCTCAACTAATAATATAATGCACCTAAAATGATATCTCATGAATATATTAATTCATCACAAATATGTAGACATCAGAAGACTTGAGGTTTAGGTCAAGTGAGGAATATATAGCTCCCTTCCACAAGATTCCTTGCATCGGGGCGTGGTTAACTACTCGTTAGGAGCGGTATACCGCTCCCACCATGTGAGCTTCTGACCATTTTTACCATGGACCTAACGTCGCGACCCTAGGATTCCGAGCAGTTTTCCGCTCGAGGACTTCAATATTTTCGGATGCTTTACATCGTGTCGACTAAGCATTTCTCGATCTTCATTTGCGAACGGTGCACCACCCATTGAGCGTGGTATACCGCTTAAGCGTAAAATTCACTGGTCACTTTGAATGTAGCCTATCCATTAAGAAGGTGTCGGATGGAACGGTGTACCGCCCGTTGGGGCCGGTGCACCGCTCGGTCTGCTGGTATGCACCACATTTTCTCATTTTCGCCCCAACCTCAATTGTTGACTCACCTACACATCCAAAACACATTCCACCCTTCACATTAATGTATTTTACATCTTAAAACATGAAATAATCTTACTAATAAACACTAAGCCTAAAAATTAACTATTAAAGAATTAAAAACATGGGTTGTCTCCCAAGAATCACTTTTGTTTAATGTTGTTGATGTTCGACGTGTTACCTCAAGGTTATTTATTTATCACGTAGCCTCCTAGGAGTGGGTGAGGCGATTAACATATACCAAGCAAGGTCTACATCTCGTTGATGTCTCCCTTTTTGTTCTACTTTTATGCCCTTAGAAGACATCATTTTAGGTGAATAATTGGATAATATGATAGACTTTTAGTGTTATTTCCTTATATTTCATTTTCTCTCCTTGGAATTAATTATTTTTCATTTATTAAACTTTTGCACGTCAAATGGGTTTTTTTAGTGCAAAGTTTGTAGGTCCATGGATGCTAGGGAGCATCAATACAAGGAGAGGAATCTAGAATAAAAATCTTAGATCGTGTAGAAAAGTCAAAGGCGAGAAAAGATTTCCCGAAGAATTGACAAGGAAAGCTGCAAATCTGGAAGGCTGATGTTGATTGCTGATTTTGAGATACTTACACTTGGATTCAGCCTTTGGGTCGTGAAATAGGTTTTATTACTTATTGAGTTAGGAAGATTTAGCAACTAGAATGGGTCAATTCGGAGTTGATTTGATAAAGTTACAGTCGTTTTACTACAGATTGTACACCAGTTACGGGACTTTAATTAGATCATTGGACTTGGGCTTTTTAATATTTCACTAATTTACTTAAGTAATAGCCCTAGCCCAATTTTGAGCTTATAAATAGACCTTTTGACTTTTATTTTACACACAATTCAATTTATACAAGTCAGAAACGCCAGAGAGAAAGTCAGAAGCAAGGAAAAGGAGAAATCTAAGAGCTGGAGAAAGTCATCTTCTCCAAATCATAGCCAAACTCAATCCTTAATTAGGTTTTCTTATATTTTATTTCTGTAATAAACATGAGTTTATTTTTATTTATTTAGTTTTTATTTACGCTATGAACTAAATTCATTTGTGCTTGAGAATCGCTTTAATGGGTTGAGCCCCAATTTATTTAATTAGTGTTGTGGAATTCGGGATTGAAAGATATAATTTGAATGGGGTAATTTAGTAATTTCTATTATCTTGATTTTATTTACTGTCTTTGAAGTCATGAATCAAAAATAGGAGTTAGTAATTAAGTTATTCATTATAGTGGTGTAATGATTACCTTGACGGGGGGTTTAGTTACAGAACTAGATAAGAGATGTGAGGTATAAATTATTGATCATGACAGACTTAATTAATTTTTAGACAATTGGGTAAAACACTTGAACATACAAAGGTAGTTTATAATCGCCCTGACGGGGTTTGTAATACCCTAGGATAACTCCTAAGTCCACCCTGACGGGGGTTAGGAGAAACTAGAATCCCGACTAATGCCAAATCCTGATTCAACCCTTAAACGAAAGCATTGATTAAATAGGTTTAGGAGAAACCCTTGTGAAACTCAAAACTACTTCTCATTCTTACGTCTACTCATTTTATTTCACTTGCGTCTTACTTATTTGCATTATTTAATTTAGTATTTTATATCAATTGCACTTTAGTCCTTAAACAAAAACCCCAATAAATATTTATACATTTAATATTCGCATCATATAACAATTATTTACGCTTACTGCATAAAGTCATATCCAATCCATCCCTGAGATCGAAATCCCGTTTGCCAGATATTACTTGGACGACTGGTACACTTGCTGTACGTGTCTTTCCTTTTTAGGGGTGTTATTTTATAAACACCAGGAGACACCACTCGTCTTGGTTCCAACTTCAACTAACCTCTCAGAAACAACTCATGTGGCCATGAAAGGGCCACTCCAAGAACTCTTGTGCTTGCGGGAATTGTTTGGGGGGTCAAGATCTTTCGTTGCTACCTCATATCCTACCCCAAACTCATCCTATTTTACTTTCTATTATGTTCTCTTGGAACCTTACTATCACCCTTCTTAGCCTTCTTCAAGCGGTCAAGGTGTGGGTTTCCCTTAAGGTTTGAAAGAGCTTTAAATGGTGGCTTCTTTTTTAGCTCTTTATTCTCCAACCCAAAGGCTTCCACAACCTTGATTGGATCCTTCTCTACGTGAGCAATAGTGTCCAAGAGGAGATTGGATAACTTCATCGCCTTGAACATGCTAAACTTCTCCTCGTCGTCTTGCAAACTCATGATCAGTTCTTCGCCCCGTGGTTAAGAATGGTCGCCCCAATATTATTGGCACATTCTTATTCGCGTGTCGTAGTCAAGAATAAGAAAATATCAAGGAACCTTGACGAGAATGTCCTCAATCTTTCCTCCAGCATGGGAAAGTGACCTATCCTCCATTTGTAAGACCATTTTAGTAGACCACGCGCTCCCAATCCTCAACTTTTCAGATAACGATCTAGGAATGAGATTGATACTCGCACCCAAATTGCACAAAGCTCTCACTATCCATTCTTTACTAATAGATATAGGAATATTGAAACTCCCAGGATCCTTCAACTTCGGAGGCAACTATCTTTGACAAGTTGCAATACACTTCTCAGACAAGCCAACCATCTCTCTCTAGATATTTGCGCTTGTTGGAGAGCACATCCTTCATAAATTTCAAATATTTTGGCATGCTTTGGATGTTTTCCACAAATGGAAAATTAATTTGTAATTTCTTTACCATGTACATGAACTTCATGTACTCTTTGTCGCTGTCCCTATTTTGGACACGTGAAAGGAATGGTGGAGGAGGTCGGTTTTCACTATCAACAACTTCTTTCTTCTTATTTTTAGCTAGCAGTATCTTTTCAGCATTCTCATTATCAATATTTGGCTCAATTAATTCTTCAAAAACCTATTCTATCTATTCTTCTAAACCTTTCGGCCGGAGGTTGACTCTTTCTCTTTTCATAACCGGAAAGGATGGGGGCAATTTCTTCCCACTCCTTAACGCAATTGTGTTACACTCTTCATTATTCTGCGGATTCTCAATATTTCTAGGAAGTTGACCATGTGGTCGCAAATTCAAATGATTAGGAATTTGAGATACTTGATTTTGGAGCATTATTAATGTCTCTAGATGCTCATTTATCCTCTCATTATTGGATTTCTATGCTTCCTGGTTTGACTTTAAGTTCTCTTGAGTCATCATCATGAATGAGTTCAATGTTTGTCTAAGATCGTTGGAGGCACCTTATTGAAGTGCATTTTGCGCAAGGCTCTCTGAATAAGAATTTTGAATGGGACTTTGGCCTCCTTGGAATTGATTCTGAGGTCTTGATTGAATTTTTTTTCCTTAGGGGCGTTGTTGATAATTTCTTTGATTTGCCACCCATATAATCATGACCACCCACATAGTGGTTACCTCGATTTGATATGCATGCATATATATTTTGGGTTGCTTTGGCACTTTTCTAAAGCATGATCATTAACACCACAATTAGAACACCCTAATGTCTCTTGTACAACTTTCACATCTTTCTGTCTATTCTGCAAACCCTCTTTCATAACCATAGTCAACTGTTTCACTTGATTCTCCAATGTAGAAATGTTGACATCCATCGCAGTCTCACTATTAACATGTAACACACCTCTATGAGCTCGCGATGTTGGACAACTTCTTCCAGTATCGATAATTTTCACCATTGAGTTTGCAGCCTGAATAGGATCCATGGATACAAAACCACCACCGTTAAGATTATCAACTCTTAATCTTTCACTTTTATTAAGTTCCATGTAAAACATAGATAATTGCATCAATAGGGTGTACCCATGAAGAGGGAACACTTTGTCAATTATTGCTGGAACCTCGTCCATATTTCCCTTAAGCTCTCACCAGCCTCTTTTTTGAAGTTTGCAAGCTCAACTTGATCTTTGATCCTCATAATTTAGAGAAAATGTCACTTAGGGTCTTCAACACACACCCCCTTTTCCAATCCAAACCTCTTTTTCTTGCTCTATTACTAAAGACTTCCAATAAGTTTTAACACATGAGACCTAATATCCCAATTACAGTTATACCCTCTTTCTATTTTTTTCTTCTATATATACTAATTTAGAAACTCTATTTTTCTATTTTCAGATCCACTTTCTCTTACCTCCCTCTCCTCCCCACTTTTCCCCCTCCTATGTGAGCTAATTCATAGCTCCAAAACCGCCACCACCACCAAAACACCACCACCACCATAACACCTCCACCACCTTCTATTAAAAGCCGAGGGGGTGCTGCAACAATGGTCTTTCCTGAGTACTAGAGGTCCGTTCGCGATGCACCGTTCAAGAGCTCAGATGGCCACCCCACCAACACCACCACCAAGCTCCATCCATGGCTTCACTTTGACGAAACAAGCACCACAGTCGTCGGAGAAGAACACCACACAGATCTCGGCGAGCTCGCAACAACGGAGGTGGATATTCGATCTCCGTCTTCTCACGCTTCACGAATCAGAGCCACCACCTGATTCATGAAGCCGGAGCTACCTGCTCTACTGGATCTCGCGGTAGAAGATGTTGTTGGATCTCGCCGGAGAGGAGAAGCTTCATGCTCTGCTGGATCTCGCCGGAGAAGAGAAGCTTGGAGCCACCACCTGATTCGCTCGAGGAAGCCACCACCACCACCCCCACTTCCGACGAGACCTTGATCCACGAACAGCTCGAAAAGCAGGCCTTCTCGATGAGATTCACTACAACTCCGTGAGATCAATCTCCATGGTTGACAGCTCGAGCGCCGGAGAAGAAGGCAGCAACGCAAGAACGGAGCTCCCATTTTTTTTTCGGTAGACTTGGTTGACCAGATCTAGATCTGGTCAAACCAGATAGATTTTCCCTTTTTTTTCTTGTGTAATAATATGTGTGTTTTAATAATACTCACTAATTTTTATTTAGACTCATTACTTTTTTTAAATTACTCTCTAATTTTTTTTAGAGTACTCCGAGATTTTCTCAAAGTACTACGAGATTTTCCTAAAGTACTCCGAGATTTTATTAGCGCACTCCGAGATTTTCTTAGAGCACTCCGCAAATTTAGAGAGTACTCCGCAAATTTAGAGAGTACTCCAAAAAATTTATAGAGTACTCCGCAATTTTCCGGCGGTCAGAGGTCAGTGGTCGGAGGTCGGTGGTCGGTGGTCGGAGGCCGGAGGTCGGTGTCGGAGGTCGGATGTCGATGGTAGTTGGTCGGAGGTCGGAGGTATGTGGGTAGTGGTAAGTGGTGGAGATTGAAATAGTGACATCTGGTGGTCCTTTGTGTGTTCTAAATAAATGCAAATAATAATCGAACCACAACCGCAAGTGTACGGTTGTCCCAAGTAATATAGATGATAATACAGATTCGTTCCAAGGACGGGATGGTTGACTACAATGTTTAACAGATAATGATTGGTTGCACTTATGAAAGCAAGTAAATAAAATATGTTTGTTTGGTTTTGTTTATTAAAGCTACTAAATGAAAGACAAATTATAAATGCAAGTAAAAGCTAAGACGCAAGTAAAATGAGTGAAAACGCAGTATAAAAGGTAGTACTGGAGAACGCAAGGATCCTCCCAATCTTATTTCCTAACTTATGTTGTTTAAGGGCTAAATTGGTCAATTACAATGGTCGGGATTCTAAATTCCTTATACCCCCGTCAGGGTGGACTATAAGGCGATCCTAAAGTGTCACTAGTCCCGTCAGGGTAAATATGATCCACCGTTAGATGTTTAAGTTTTATTACCTCATTGGCCCTAGAATTAGCTAAGTTCGTCAGAATCAATAGCTTCTATCCTAGATTGAATAATTAATTCTATACGTAAACCCTCCGTCAGGATGATCCACACGCCACATATGTGGAATAGCCTAGATACTAATACCTGTTCTTAGTTCGCGACTCTAAAAACAGTAAACAATCACAAATTATCGAAAGGAGTAAAAGACCCAATCTAATTTAATTTACATAAACCCAAATTCAACATTCGTTATTCCATAAAATTGGGATTCACCCATTGTTTGTTCTCAAGCACTATGAAAAGCTTAGCTCATATTAAAAGGAAAAACTAAATTAAAAGAAATGGAATTCATATTTGATTACAAAATTAAATATAAAAAGAACCTAATTTCCGGAATTGGAATGACTGAGAACGGAGATATAGACCCTCTCCAGTTCTTGCAGCTTCTTCTTTCTTCCTTCTGTTGCTTCTCTCTGGTGTTTAATCTTGTGGAATGTGAATTGTGTGAAAAATAGAAGTCCAGACCTCCTTTTATAAGCATAAAAACGGATTAGGGCTTGGACCAGAAAATAAAATACTAATTAAATGTCCAAGCCCAAATTCTAAGCGCAAAATCCCGTAACTGCTGATATGTCTTCACTAAAACGGCTTTTCCCGATGCGTTATGACTCCGATTGACCTCATTCCAGTTGATAAAGTTCCGTAACTCGATAAGGAATGTTTTCTCTTCAAAGGTAAGAGGCTAAATCATCGCTTAAGCACCTCGAAATTAGCAATCTATGGCCTGGAAAATGGATTTTCAGCTCTAAAAATAATATCTTCGGGATTTATCTTCAAGTCTTGACTCTAATTCACGATATTTGACTTTCTGCTCGGATTCCTCTCCTAGCTAACATCTAAAACCTGTAAACTTTTCACTAAAAATACCAATATTACGCGCAAAAGTTTAATAAATTAAAAATGCTAGAAATAAAAAGGAAATTCTGGATTATTGCATATTTAGTCCAAAAGTCTATCAAATTAATTAAATAAACACCAAAAATGATGTCTCCCAAGGGTCGAAAATAAGAACAATTAGGGAGACATCAAGATCCCCAACTCAAACCTTTGTCGTCCCGACAAAGTAAAACTAAACAAAGGGGTGTAAGTAAGCGTATAAACAAATAGAAGCTAATAAATAAACCCTAAAGCAATTCTTAAGATAAATCTCATATAGCAAACTTTAGAAACTAATATAAACATACATCTAAAATGGAACATCAAAAATAAATAATCTCAATCATAAAATTAAAGTTGCAATGCTTGAAGGTTACACTTGTACTCATCTCTGTATGATGGCTATAGGGTGGTCATTAATCCTAACTCGCTTTGAACGCTCCACCTAGTGTATTCCCTATCAACAGAATAATAAATTCACTATGCACTTAGGAATCACGAGGTCTTTACGGTTATAATATTGGCTTAAGGACAGGTGTGGATGTATATTTGGTAAATTTGAAGTGATATTTTGGCTCTCTCCTCACTTACCATCAACAATGCCCTCGAGCTTGAGTTAACGCTCAAAAGATGTTCTCACTCACCCATATACGCAAGAATTTAGCGTCCCATGTCTACCCATTATTAACAAGATGATTTTCAGAGAAATTCCACTTTGCCAGGTGTTTTATTCATTCATGATTTTTCTTTTTATTTTCTTTTCTCTTTTTCTCTTTTTTTGTACAGAAGCAAACCGGGTTCCCGGTTTTGACGAATCCGGGTTCCCGGTTCCTACTGTATAAATTTTCAATTTTTTTCATTTTATTCTTTCTTTTTCATTTTTCTTCATTCCCGGCAAAGGGTTACAAGTATATGTCATCTGCAATTGTGCTACAATACAAAGCACATCGATCCCTACCCATTTAATTTCCCACAAGTGGTCCCACCACCCCAAACTCAAGCTCGAGACATGTCTCATGATTGTGATTCAAGTGCGGGTCATATGGTCATGCCTAATAATCTAAGGGATAATGGCTTATATCGTGGCTACAAAGAAAAGGCTAAAGGCTCAAAGTGGGCTAAGACGGATAATAACTAACATAAGGGATAGAAGGCTGAAAAGGCACAAATGGCTAACAAAGAACTGCCCCTATCATCTTCCTAAGTACATAGCTTGACTTAAGTTCATATCTAGGAGGGTTCTCTACTAATTAGGATTTCACGTTCTACACACCAAACATATTCCTTGAGTACAAGCTTACTTCATTTGCATTGTTCATTAATTTTTCCTATTAATTACCTATGTTTGCATGCAATTCTAAATGCGTTTTATATCAATCCCTAAAGTCCACTATTTACTATCATAGATTCATCAAAAGTATGCTTAAAGGGATATTTAAAAATTTCTACAGTCAAACGCAACTCCGAAAATTCTTTTATTGAAAGCAAATAAAACAAATAACACATAAAAACTGGGATGAGGCAACGAACCCCGCCCCAAACTCAAAAATGAGTCGTGTCCCCACGACTCGAAAAGACTCAATAAAGCATTTAAACTAATCTACACTACGAGGAAAGTTTAGAAAACGTATCTTAACCAGCGCGAGGCTGGTTATCGGTGTTGCGTTCTGGACCTTTATCTCGCGTAACAGCATCATAAATCGCGTTTTGAAGTGTATTTACGCCTAAGATTAAATTTCGCAGTAGGCCCAGTTCTTTTGTAACATTTCCCAAGGTAGCAATCATCTTCTCCTGATTCTCTTCCAACACCTGAATCTTCGATTCCAACTCAGGAACAGTCTTCGCTTTCTTTGATTGAGGAGTTCTCGGACTCTTGGTAGCTCGTGTTGCTTCTTCATGGATATTCTTGATTGTGCTCAAAGCTATACTTACACCAACTGAAACAATGTCAATATATGCGTTCTTACGCGGAATCTTTGCGTCTAGACACAACTGAGTAATAGTACAAGGAAACTTCAGATTTTGTTGTTTCATTGGTGATTTCGCGAACTCCTTGATTGTATCATAAATGATCTTAGCAACATCAAATGGTTTCTCCTCCAAAATACACTTAATAACAAATACGTGCTCTTTCTTCACGTATATCTTTCTCCTTCAGGAATTTGGCTAGCCCCATTAATAAGCACGGACCCCCAAAGGGATTCAAAATCGAAAGAAGGGCCATTAAGAGTTTCTTGGAAAGGGCATGTTCCAGAAAAGTTGGGTAATTTTAAGGATTTCCGAATTCGTTCAATAGAGAAAGGAACTACCATTTTGCGGATATCAATGGCATCACGGGAGGTGGCTAAACCTTCATAAAATTCTCGCACCAAAGTAGGAATAAACTCAAGCTTCCTTTCTTGCAACTCTTTTCAACCAAACTTAGCACATGTCACAGCATATTCCTTGTGTTCACTACTCATAATACCCTTAGGAAAATTTGTCTCCTCACCAAACTTCAAAAATTCAATTCTTTCACGAACCTGAGTATTCCAACAAGTATAAACCCTCTTAGGCTTGTGGGCCCACATCTTCATACGCGGAGGTTTCTGTTGAACTGGTGCTTCCGGAACCTCTTGTTCAGTTTCCTTCTCAATGTTCTTCGCAATTTCCTCTTCTGGTTCCTTCTCACTTTCTATCTCATCAATCAATCTTCTCTTTTGACCTGTGATTTCTTTTCTGTTAGAATCAAGCTGAACTTCATCAATTTTTCGTTTAGGACGCGAATCAGGAATCTCAATAGCTTGATCTTGGGAACCACCAATGGTGGTTTTTCTTCTAGGATCAGTTCTTCGAAAATCACCGGTTCTGTTAGTCATCTCTTTCCACCCCAAACTCAAAACTTCAAATAATGAAAAACTTAGAGAAAAAGTTTAAAATTTTGATGTTTTGAGGCTTAGGAATTGAAGAACTAGGTGGAATATGAGATGGGTCTAGTTTAATTTGGATGGGAGAAGGAAGAATTGGGTGTAATTTAAGTATTTGGGTGAAGAAGAATCTTGGGAAAAACTAAGGATTTGATGATATTTTGGAGAGGAGGTGAGTTGATTTTGTGTTTTTGTGGTGAAAGAGGGTAGGAATTGATGATATATAGTGTTTTGGTTGATGAATTTCGGAGGTGGGGAGGCTATTGGTGCGTTTTAGGTAAAGACTTGCAAAAGAGGCTAAGAAACTAGGTTAAAACACCTCAAAACCGACATCACAGCTTCAAAACCGGGTTCCCGGTTCCGCGTCGCTGTGACGGCGCGGAAAAACAATTATTGAATTTTTTTTTTCCCAAAACGCTGGACCCCAAGACGCGGGGTCAGAGATTCACTCGCCGAAACCGGGTTCCCGGTTCTGTGGAATGCGGGTACCCGGATTTTCTCGATGGCGCGAGTCAAGACGCGCCAAAACGCAGGACCCTAAAACGCCGGGTCAGAACTTTTGGACTTTTACAGCTCCGAAACCGGGTACCCGGTTTTTGCCAAATGCGGGTTCCCGGTTTTGTGTCGATGGCGCGAACCAAAACGCAGCAAAACGCAATCCACCAAGACGCTGGGTCAGAGAATTTCAGAAGTCACAGCACCAAAACCGGGTTCCCGGTTTCGAAAAACCGGGTACCCGGTTCCGACGCTGTGTCGTGAACCAAGACGCCAAGTGTTGCGTGTATAGGGTTGGTACCAGTTCCAAAACCGGGTTCCCGGCTTTTTGCGAAACCGGGTTCCCGGTTCCTCCTGGACATCCAACCTCTTTTTCTCCTTTTTTCGCCAAATCGACCCCAAACTCATGACCTTTTTGCCCCTGAAATCATCAAAAACAACTACCCTTCCTCATTTCTTAATAATAAACACTAAAATTACGAAAATCAAACTATTCTAATATGCAAAAATTAAAAACTCAGCTAATATACAATGAATTGGCTTTTGTTTAATGTCGTTAAGCTCGACGGGTTACCTCACGCTCTTAAGGAGTTTCGAGGAGATACATGACCTCCCCGGGATGTGGATCTTCCGAGCGATTGGTATCTTCACCTCCATGGTATATCTTCAATCTGTGACCGTTAACCATAAAGGTACGGTTCTCTAGCGGATGTTCTATTTCTATCGCCCCATGAGGTGTAACTTTGGTCACAATGTATGGACCTGACCACTTAGATCTTAACTTACCCGGATAATTGCTGAACTTTGAGTTATATTTCAATACTCTTTGCCCCACTTCAAAGTTCTTTGTACAAATCCTATTGTCATGCCATTGCTTCATGTTTTCTTTGTAAAGTTTGGCATTTTCATAAGCATGCAATCGGAATTCGTCAAGTTCATTAAGCTTCATCATACGATTCTTTCCGGCTAAGATAGGATCTAAGTTCAACTGCGCAATTTCCCAATAGGCACCCATTTCAAGCTCTAAAGGTAAGTGACAAGCCTTACCATACACCATACGGTAGGGAGATGCACCCACTGGAGTCTTAAACGCAGTACAATAGGCCCACAACGCATCATCTAACTTCATTGACCAATCTTTTCTTGTAGGGCCAACGGTTTTCTCTAGGATTGACTTGACTTCACGGTTCGATACTTCAGCTTGACCATGGGATTGTGGATGGTATGCAGTAGATACACGGTGTCTAACTCCATACTTCTCTAGAACAGTCTTCAGATATTTATTAACGAAATGAGATCCTCCATCGCTAATAATTACTCTAGGTGTGCCATGTCTAGTGAAAATATGTGATTTCAAGAACTTGATCACCACTCGTGAATCATTGGTAGGTAAAGCCACCGCTTCTACCCACTTAGACACATAATCAACAGCTAATAAGATGTAGAGGTTACCATTTGAGGGAACGAAAGGCCCCATAAAGTCTATACCCCAAACATCGAATATCTCAACTTCTAACACATTATTACGCGGAATCTCATCCCTCTTGGATATGTTTCCGGTAAACTGGCATCTCGTACATTTCTTAACATATTCATGACAATCATTAACAAGAGAAGGCCAGTAAAAACCTGATTGAAATACCTTCGCAGCAGTTCTATCTCCTTTGAAATGTCCTCCATATAATGAATTATGGCATCCAGCTATAATGGCTTCGGTTTCTTCCCTTGCTACACATCTTCGTATCATTTGGTCAGCACAAACTTTATAGAGGAACGGATCCTCCCAAAAGGACTGTCTAGCACGATGAGCTAACCTCTTTCTTTCTTGATAAGTAGAACCTTCAGGAAAAACACCACTCACCACTAAATTTGCAATATCTGCATACCACGGAGCTTCATAATCTCAAACAACGAATAAACTCTCATCAGGAAACTCTTCTCTAACTGCTTCAGTACCATTATTCATTTCTAAACCCTCTAAACGCGATAGATGATCTGCAACCTGATTCTCACAACCCTTTCTATCTTTGATCTCTAAATCGAACTCTTGAAGCAATAACACCCATCTGATTAACCTTGGTTTCACATCCTTCTTTTCCATAAGATATCTGATCGCGGAATGATCTGTATAAACAATAACTTTCGCTCCAAGAAGATAAGAGCAAAATTTATCAAATGAATATACAACTGCTAGTAACTCTTTTTCTGTAACTGTGTAATTAATCTGAGCACCACTAAAAGTTTTACTAGCGTAGTAAATCGAATGAAAAACCTTCTCTTTTCTCTATCCCAATACAGCTCCCATACACAAATCACTCGCATCACACATAACTTCAAACGGTAAATTCCGATCCGGAGGTAACACTATAGGAGCAGAAATAAGCTTTTCTTTGATTGCTTTAAAGGCCGCTAAACAAGCTTCATCAAAAAGGAATTTGGAGTCCTTTTCGAGTAAGTTGCATAACGGTTTAGCAATCTTAGAAAAATCCTTAATAAATCGTCTATAGAGGCCAGCATGGCCAAGAAAACTCCTTACCCCTTTAACAGAAATAGGAGGGGGAAGAGTTTTAATTACCTCTATCTTCGCTCTATCAACCTCTAACCCAGAACTCGAAACCTTGTGACCTAGAACAATACCTTCACGAACCATGAAATGACACTTCTCCCAGTTTAACACCAAGTCTGTTTCCTTGCATCTAACCAACACTTTCTCCCGGTTGTCCAAACAGTTATCAAAATCATCACCAAACACGGAGAAATCGTCCATAAACACTTCCAGGAAATTATCAATCATATCCCAGAAGATGGCCATCATGCATCTCTGAAAAGTAGCGGGAGCGTTACACAACCCAAATGGCATTCTGCGATATGCAAAAGTACCAAATGGGCATGTAAAGGTAGTCTTATGTTGATCTTCTGGAGCCACGTAAATCTGATTGTACCCGGAGTAGCCATCCAAGAAACAGTAATATTCCCTTCCGGCTAATTTATCTAACATTTGATCGATGAAGGGCAAAGGGAAATGATCTTTTCTGGTGGCTTTGTTCAGCTTTCTGTAATCCATGCAAACTCTCCAACCAACTACCGTTCTTGAAGGAATCGCCTCATTTTTATCATTAAGAACTGTTGTCATTCCTCCTTTCTTCGGTACACACTGAACTGGGTTCACCCATTCACTACTCGAAATGGGATAGATAATCCCCGCATCTAAAAGCTTGATCACCTCTTTCTTCACCACATCCTTCATCACGGGCATCAATCTTCTTTGACCTTCAACTGAGCGTGCGCCGTTGTCCTCAAGTATAATTTTGTGTTGACAATAGGATGGACTAATGCCTTTGATGTCAGCAATTTTCCAACCTATTGCTTCTTTGTTGGCTCTCAACACACGCAACGGTTTATCTTCTTGAGGACCTGTTAAATTAGCTGAAACAATAACAGGTAGAGTTTCATTAGTACCCAAATATGCATACCTCAAGTGTGATGGCAATGGTTTTTCTTCCAATTCCGGAGGAGATTCAATTGAAGGCTTCTTTTTAGGAATAATCTCCCCCGGTTCTCTCACAGGTTCATAGGCAAGACACCTATATTTCGGATTTTCATAATTAAGAGCCGCCACTGTTTCGGCTAGCTCTTCCATCATCTCAGGCAAGTCTAATGTTAAAGCGGCCTGCAAAATATCATCAAAATTTAAACAATCAAATACCTCTTGCGATGCCTGCTCAACTACATCCATTCTGAAGCAATCTTCCTGAGAATCTGGAAATTTCATAGCTCGAAATACATTGAATTTGACTTCCTCGTCTTGAATTCTCATCGTTAATTCGCCATTCTCTACATCAATCAATGTACGCCCTGTAGCTAGGAATGGTCTACCCAAAATAATGGGGACATTTCTATCTGCATCGTACTCAAGTATTACGAAATCAACGGGAAATATAAGTGTACATGCCTTAACGAGGACATCTTCAATGCGGCCTTCAGGATGTGCAAGAGACCTGTCCGCCATTTGCAAGACCATAGAAGTGGGTCTTGCGTTTCCAATTTTAAGCTTATCAAAGATTGACTTGGGCATAAAATTGATGCTTGCCCCCAAATCACACAGCGCTTTTCCTTTCCATTCTTCTCCAATCGATATCGGAATCGTGAAACTCCCCGGATCAACTAACTTCGGAGGTAATTTACTCTGGCAAATCGCACTACACTCTTCAGGAAGACCAATCATTTCATTATCACAGTATGGCCTTTTGTTAGTGAGGGCCCTCTTCAAAAATTTCGTGTACTTCGGGATATCTCGAATCGCCTCTAGTAACGGAATATTAATACTTAGACCCTTCACTCTATTAAAGAATTTCTGAAAATCACCCAAATCACCCTTTTTCTGAACTCGAGAAAGAAACGGTGGTGGAGGGCGATTGATCACGATATCATCTTTCTTTTTCGGAACTTCTCTTGGTCTTTCTATTTCTTCAACCTCACTATCTTTCTCATTCTCTTTCTCTTTCTCACCCACTTCCTTTTCTTTTCTTGGAACTTCTTTCTCTTTCATAACGGGAAAAGGAGGTGGAGGAAGGTTCTTACCACTTCTTAATGTAACAGCTTTGCAATCTTCCCGTTGTATTGGATTCTCAGTATCGCTAGGAAGTTGTCCTTGTGGACGTTGATTCAGTTGTTTATTAATTTGACTTAGCTGATTCTGGAACAACTTCATATTTGCTTCGGCTGCATTTTGACGTTCCATAGCTTGTGTCTGAAGAGCAATTAAACTTTCAACCGTTTTCTGAAGGGTAACTACTCCTTCTTGTGGATGGGCAGGTAAGGCTTTCTGGTTCAAGTTTTCATCGTAAGTATTCTGAGGAGCTTGTCTTTGTACATAATTACCCTGATTCTGTCCTCCTTGATAATTGTTGTGTGGTCTTGGGTTGTAGTTGTTACGCTGGGGACGCGGCTGATACGCATATGTAGGATTGGCTGCCCCATTAGGATTTGAGTATTGAAACCCAGGATGGTTTCTGTTAGGCTGATACCCATTACCACTCGAATTGAAATTACCTCTGTTGGACATAAACATCACGGACTCTTGGTTATTCAGAAAATTTTCCTCATCATGATCATCTACTCTGCAAATCGAACACATGTAAACCTCTTCTGCAGCATGCACAGCTACCTTCTTACCCAAAAATCCTTCTTTTACAGCTAAAGTAAGCTGCTTCAATTGTTGCTCTATAGTATTCTGAATCTTATTCTCAAGCGTAGCAAATTTTTCTTCCATATCAACATTATTCACTCCTTTAACCGGTGTTCTTACTGAATTCCACCCAACTTCATTTAGACTCATTACTTTTTTTAAATTACTCTCTAATTTTTTTTAGAGTACTCCGAGATTTTCTCAAAGTACTACGAGATTTTCCTAAAGTACTCCGAGATTTTATTAGCGCACTCCGAGATTTTCTTAGAGCACTCCGCAAATTTAGAGAGTACTCCGCAAATTTAGAGAGTACTCCACAAAATTTATAGAGTACTCCGCAATTTTCCGGCGGTCAGAGGTCAGTGGTCGGAGGTCGCTGGTCGGAGGCCGGAGGTCGGTGTCGGAGGTCGAATGTCGATGGTAGTTGGTCGGAGGTCGGAGGTATGTGGGTAGTGGTAGGTGGTGGAGATTGAAATAGTGACATCTGGTGGTCCTTTGTGTGTTCTAAATAAATGAAAATAATAATCGAACCACAACCGCAAGTGTACGGTTGTCCCAAGTAATATAGATGATAATACAGATTCGTTCCAAGGACGGGATGGTTGACTACAATGTTTAACAGATAATGATTGGTTGCACTTATGAAAGTAAGTAAATAAAATATGTTTGTTTGGTTTTGTTTATTAAAGCTACTAAATGAAAGACAAATTATAAATGCAAGTAAAAGCTAAGACGCAAGTAAAATGAGTGAAAACGCAGTATAAAAGGTAGTACTGGAGAACGTAAGGATCCTCCCAATCTTATTTCCTAACTTATGTTGTTTAAGGGCTAAATTGGTCAATTACAATGGTCGGGATTCTAAAGTCCTTATACCCCCGTCAGGGTGGACCATAAGGCGATCCTAAAGTGTCACTAGTCCCGTCAGGGTAAATATGATCCACCGTTAGATGTTTAAGTTTTATTACCTCATTGGCCCTAGAATTAGCTAAGTTCGTCAGAATCAATAGCTTCTATCCTAGATTGAATAATTAATTCTATACCTAAACCCTCCGTCAGGATAATCCACACGCCACATATGTGAAATAGCCTAGATACTAATACCTGTTCTTAGTTCGCGACTCTAAAAACAGTAAACAATCATAAATTATCGAAAAGAGTAAAAGACCCAATCTAATTTAATTTACATAAACCCAAATTCAACATTCGTTATTCCATAAAATTGGGATTCACCCATTGTTTGTTCTCAAGCACTATGAAAAGCTTAACTCATATTAAAAGGAAAAACTAAATTAAAAGAAATAATATTCATATTTGATTACAAAATTAAATATAAAAAGAACCTAATTTCCGGAATTGGAATGACTGAGAACGGAGATATTGACCCTCTCCAGTTCTTGCAGCTTCTTCTTTCTTTCTTCTGTTGCTTCTCTCTGGTGTTTAATCCTGTGGAATATGAATTGTGTGAAAAATAGAAGTCCAGACCTCCTTTTATAAGCATAAAAACGGATTAGGGCTTGGACCAGAAAATAAAATACTAATTAAATGTCCAAACCCAAATTCTAAGCCCAAAATCCCCTAACTGCTAATGTGTCTTCACTAAAACGGCTTTTCCCGATGCGTTATGACTCCGATTTACCTCATTCCAGTTGATAAAGTTCCGTAACTCGATAAGGAATGTTTTCTCTTCAAAGGTCAACGGCTAAATCATCGCTTAAGCACCTCGAAATCAGCAATCTATGGCCTGGAAAATGGATTTTTAGCTCTAAAAATAAATCTTCGGGATTTATCTTCAAGTCTTGACTCTAATTCACGGTCTTTGACTTTCTCCTCGGATTCCTCTCCTAGCTAACATCTAAAACCTGTAAACTTTTCACTAAAAATACCAATATTACGCGCAAAAGTTTAATAAATTAAAAATGTTAGAAATAAAAAGGAAATTCCGGATTATTGCATATTTAGTCCAAAAGTCTATCAAATTAATTAAATAAACACCAAAAATGATGTCTCCCAAGGGTAGAAAATAATAACAATTAGGGAGACATCAACATCAAACTTTTTTTGTCTTTTAGTGTTCGTAAGGGTAGGAAAGACAATTGTTAAAATAGAGGTCTCTAATAAGAAGGAATTCCTGGACCATACTCTATAGAGAAAAGATATGGTCTCCAAGACCCTAAGTATAATTCACCCCATAATTTATGCATATAAATGGTAAAAAAACCTTGCTTGATGTACATCCGAATCTGGGATTCTCTCGGATGGTTGTCTATCTAGCCACTCACTTGCTTCCCCAGTCAAGAAGAACTATAACATACGCCTTGAGTAATGTAGGCGTCACAAATTTGCATAAACTTTTGAATGGATCTTACTGGATCTTGGTGAGTGGCTCTACTGTAATTCCCATATTTAAGGAATAGATTCAACATACCCATATTGGGTTTAAACTGTGTGGATTGAATAGCTAGAGGTCAAATTCCAAAATCATAACTCTAAAAGGCACTCTCGGCTTAGGGATACCTTGCATTTGATTGTTTTGACCATTTGGCGGATTGACTCCATTTAAAATCTCGTTTTGTTGATTGTTGTTTTGAACATCCCTAGGCTATGTTGTAGATCTCGGTTTTGCAGCCTAGGCGGTCGACTGTGGCCTAGCTCCTAGATAGGATTATACGGGGCCTAGGCGGGATTAGGCGGTTTTGAATCCTGCTGTGTAATTTTGTATATTTAGTAATATTATACGTAGTAATTATAACAATTTTAACTATTTAAGTTATGAAATTCATCTAACAACACTATATTATATATAAAAATACTAAAATTTGAGTTATAATATCAATTCAAGAATTCTCGAGAATAATAAAAATAAAAAGAATGCTTAGGCGGTCATTTTTTTGCCACTAATCGGTGCCTAGGCGCCTATTTCACAGCGACTAAGGCGCTAGGCAAAAACGCCTAGCATATTTACTATGCGTAAGCGGTCGTAGGGGGAGTTAACGCCTAGGCGGCACCTAGGCACGCCTAATTGGCGATTTCTACAGCATAGTCCCCAGGTGGATTAGCTCCTACTGGTGGATTCACATGATTCTCATTGACCCCAAAACTAGATGGTGGGTCAAAATTGGTCATTACAATTTTCACTTTTCTTGCTCTTTCTCTTGTCCTTTGATCTCAAAGCGTATCTTGGGGTCCGAGAGCATACACCAAAACATGTTAAGATGTGAAGAGACAAAAACAAATACACAAAGTAAAACAAAAAAACACTGAACACTTCTACACTTAAAAAAACACAAAAATCTAACAATATAGTCCACGACAGCGGCACCAAAAAGTTGTCGCGCCCTAGAGTATGATAAAATAAATAAAACACCCTTCGAAGCCACTTTCCACAAGTGTAAAGGTCGTTGACCAGTAATAAAATTGATAAGTATTAAGAGATTATTGTTTCCATAGGGAATATCACTGTAAATAATTATGTTTCGCAAGTATATAACTGTAGAAATCGTACTAGGAACAAATGGCACGAAAGTGAACAATTTTTTTTTTTGAATTTTCAATAGTTAAAGAGTAATGCGATTAACGAAATAAAACTATGAACCAAATTGAAATATAAGAGCAGCTAATTAAAAGATGAGAGAAATGGATGGGAGAGAATTTCTTGAATCTTGCTAGTATTCCTCAATGCCGCTACTTTAATGTTTTTATAAATAAGAACGTGAACTCTTATTAGCCAGGATTCTATTATCTCTCTAACTCCCGTCAAGTTAGCTTAAAGAGAAATTTTATTGCCCTAGGCACCATTTTCGAGCGTCCCTCCGAATGCTTTCAATTTTGTTAGGTTCCAACCCTATTGACTATCTACCTAGGAAAGACCTCTGTTGCGATCCAGGTGTAATATAATAATTTGAGACCTAGAGGAATGTGACTCCACACAAGCGTATGGGATGTCGTCTAGTAAAATTATGATAAGCTAAAGGTTATCATTCCTCAGGGATTACCAAGATTGTATTAATTATGTTTAGAATGTAGTGTAATGTAAAGTTGCAAGAAAAATAATGATAATGCAAAGGATATTTGTTAGGTTTGAATATAAGGGATGAAAATGAAAATAAACTAAAGTACTAATTAACTAAAATGAAAATGAAATGAAATGATAAAAATGTGGAAGATGAATGCTTAAGCTTTGCTAGTAATTGCCTATGTCGTTATTTAAAATGGTTCTGTTGATAAGGGTGAGTGGTTGTGTTCACATTAGCCCAGATTCAAGTGCCCTTCTAACTCCCATCCGGATAACTTCGAAGGCAACCCTACATGCCTATTGTTTTTGAGTTAATTAAGCTCTCAAACCTTAATGACTACCTAGCTGACAAGCCATTTGGTTCAATGCCTCGCATTAGGCGTTTATGTGCTATTTTCGTAACCAAACCCCCCATAAGGGTGTTAGCTTAAGTTACTAAAACTACCCACTACTCAGCTACTGTATAGGTAGTGTTAACACAAACATATAAAGCAATGGAATAATAAATGAAACCAAACTCAGTTAAACAATATATCCCAAATACAACAAAATAGTTAGATAGCCAACATAATTTCTTACAAACCAAAACTAAAGCAATGAGGTTAATTCATGAATGAAAAGTAAAAACTAATTAATACTAATGCTGAAATCATGATTAATATACAAGATGAAATGGAATTACTCGTAGGATTGAAGAGATTTGGATAAGGGATGGAGGAGAGTCGTTGGGTTCATAGACAAACCCTTCTTGTCTTTACCTCCCCCTCATCCTAATGAGTGTCTCCTTCTCCTATTTTTTTATCGATCTTTCTTGGATAATTTGATGTATATTTCAAGGATAATGAAATAGGGGCTGCTAGGAGGCTTATATAATAAGTGAAAAATGGATTTTAGATCTTCCATGGGCTTAAAATTAGGTTAAACTAGTCCAAAACCGTTTTTACTTTATAGATTTCTAGTTCGAGTCACGCTGGAAGCAAATAGCATAACTTCTTCATCTCAACTTTGAATTGACTTCTGTCACTTCCCACGTGACACTGACTTCAAGTTCTTTCTCAATCAAAATGAATCAGGTACAACACTCTCAATAATATCTCGTAGTGACTGGAACACTAAGGTGCTAAAAATTATCCCACAAACTGTCCAACTCCCAAAGTAACTCTAAGCTAAATTTCCGCCTTGGATTGGGGTTTATCTTGACTTTTTGACTTATCTTCTCATCTTGGAACCTTGTATCAACCATGTACCAAAAAGATACACATTATAAACAATATTATTTCCAAAACAAGAAGCAAAAGTACAATATAGCAAATAATAGGAAAATATTCATCACTTGGGCCCAATAAACTCCCAAAAGAATGTGTATTAAATGGATTTATCTATCAAAAAAGGAGAGACATCAACCTCCCGGTTCAATACCTCATAATAGACGCGTATATGTTATATCCGTAATTAAACCCCCCCTCCCACCCCGTCAGGGTGATAGCTTAACTACTTGGGATACCCACTACTTGGCCAAAATATGGACAGTTTTATAACAAAACTATAGTCAACAGAATTAAATAAATACCAATCTCAGTTAAACATTTATCCCAAATTCATGAAAACATCAAATAAACCAACATATGTTCTTACATGGCAAGATCAAGCAATTAGGGTTTACTTCATAATGTAATAAACAAAACTAATACAAAAATAATGATAGAATAATGTTGAAAAGAAAAAATAATTTGAAGTTACTCTTAATGATAAGACTAAATGATGGATATTTGGTGAAGAATCGTTGGGTTTTGTGGAAAACCCCTTTTTTTTCTTCTCCTCTGCCTTCTGCTCTTGCTCCAACGAAATAAAGTGATGAATATTTGTAATACTCTTGATACGGGAGCTTCTAAATGACTTATATATTAAATAAAAACATTTGGGCCCCCATGGGATCATTTAATTAGGTTAAGCATGGCCCGACCCGTTTTTAGCTAATGCTGGACTAGTTCGAGGTACTGTGGATGCAAATGACATAACTTCTTTATCTCAATTTTGAATTGACTTCTGTCACCTCTCACGCGTCACTGACTTAAGTAAAAAGGAATTAAGGCCAGATCTTTGACCACAAAATCATGGTGACCGAAACAATATGACATCAATATTTCTTGGGCAAACGATCTTGTTAGCCTCACCTTGTTTTATTCCCGTTTTAATATTCGACAAATCATCTTTTTAACTAAAATTCATTTTGGTATCTCTTTAAATGTTTTCCAAAACCCCTCATTAGATTAGTTGTGTTTTTATCCTTGAACTTTAGATTATATTCAAATGAACAGCTCCGCGGTACACCGGACAAATCTTGCGGTACACCGCAGAGTCACGGACCAGAGGAGCGGTGCACAGGATCGCCCGTCAGTAAGCTAGTAAAATTGCACGGTACACCGGATCAGAGGCGCGGTACACCGGACCAATGCACGGACCAGGGACGCGGTACATCAAGTAGTCCGTCAGTAAGCTTGAAATCTGGATGAACGTTCTCGCGGTGCACCGGACCATATCCGCGGTACACCGCACAAGAGGGTTTTCTGCACTATTACAAGAGGACAAAGCTTATATCTGTTGGAGATAAAATAGATCCGTTAGAGAGAAGCCTTATGACCGTTGGACCATATTTTCAGCTATAAAATGGAGTTCATTCAAGACACAACTCAAGCCTTCCATCTACCAATCTTAAGAGCAATTAATATAATCATTCAAGGAGGTTTCAAAGGAGCATTCAAGTCATATTCATTGTGAAGCTACTTAGTTCATATCTACTCATTTAGGAGTTTAGTTACAAAGCTTTTATAAAGCACCCCTAAACACTTTTCCCCTTTCCTCTTAGTTCTTGTAATAGATTAAGAGAGTAGTGTGAGCATAGGTTTTATGCTTGGTTCCTTGTGTTGGTGATAACACAAGTGTATTTTCCTTCAAAGGTTTTTGAAGTGGTTGTAAGGGTTTGTAATCTCACCCGGTTAAGAGTTACGAAGATTAGTGGAGAATCTTGCAAATCCTAAGGAGGCTTCCTTAGGTAGTGGATGTAGGGAAACCGAACCACTATACATCGTTGTGTATCGTATTCTATCTCTACACTCTTTACATTTACGCACTCTATATGCTTGATAAAATGCCTACATGAATAGTTTGAAAATATTGTCTTTTAGGATTATCTAGTTCATTACTATTTAGTTTGCTAAAACAATAGGATTCAAATTAGCTTTTAATTTTATTTACTTGAAATAAAATTAGCCGATTAATTTCTATTGTCCTATTCAACCCCCCTTCTAGGATGCATATAGACTATCAATTGGTATCAGAGCCTAGCTCTATTGTACTTAATCGTTTCTAGAGTTAATACGATATGGATTCTAATCAACCGGAAGGTTCATGTTCTACTAGACCTCCGCTTTTTGTAGGAAAAGACTACTTTGGGTGGAAAAAGAAAATGGAGATTCACGTCAAAGGAATTGATTACTTTTTGTGGCTTGCTATCAAGAAGGGTCCTTATATTCCTTATGTTACGGGTAGTACGGTGGTGAAAGATGAAGATGATTACAATGATCAAGACATAGCTAAACTCACCAAAAACAACAAAGCTATGAACATCCTCATTAATGGATTAAGTGTCACGGAATACGCTAGAGTTAGTGAATGCAATTCCGCTCATGAAATGTGGCAACTCTTGGAGCTATCATATCAAGGAACGGAAGATATCAAAGAAACTAAGATTGGTCTCTTTATCACTAAGTATGAGCTATTTCGTATGGAGCCCGATGAAGCCTTAAATGCCATGCATCAAAGATTTTCTAACATTGTCAACACCTTGAAGACTCTTGGTCAAGAGTACACCAACAAAGAACAATGCCGAAAAATCTTATTTGCTCTTCCAAGGAAATACAAATCAAAAATCAACTCTATAAGAGACACTAAAGATCTTTCAAAAATGACGGTTCATGAACTCATTTGCAACCTCATGACGGAAGAGCTTGTGCTTGAGGAAGAAAAGATAAGAGATGATGAGGAGAAGAAGATTAAGAAATCTATTGCTTTCCATGCCATGAGTTCCAAGTTGAAAGAACGAAAAGAAAGGAAGGAAAGTGAAGAAGATAACTCACATGAAGAAGAAACTAGTGAAGATGAAGGAGTGGCTATGTTAGCAAGAGATATGAAAAAATTCATGAGATACAAACGCTTTGCTAAGAAAGGAAGTTCTTCCTCACCTTACAAGAAGAATGATAGAGCTATCAAACAAGATGAACCCACTTGCTATCATTGCAAGAAAGTTGGTCACATCAAAACCTATTGTCCTCTTCTTCAAAAGGAGAAACCTAAGAGAGCAATGCATGCTAATATCACTTGGGATACTCAAAATTCGGAGGAAGAAGAAAGTAATAACGAAAACGTCAATCTTGTTGCTTTTATGGGAGAACTTGAAAATGATGAAGATGCTTCTTCGGATGATGATACCGGTTCAACTCACTTTGCCTTTATGGCAAATCATGAAGAGGTAACTCCTAAATCTAAACTCTCTTTAACTAATGATGATGCTAGTGAACAAGATATTCATGAGGCATTTGATTCTCCTTACAATGATTTTTTAAATTCTATTGAAACAAACAAGGTTTTAACAAAAGATTTAGAATTTGAGAAAAATAGAACTAAAGAGGTTTTGAAAGCTTTGGAAGATTGTCAAAATCTTTGTGATGAATGTATAGATGATAATGAAAAACTTCATCTTATTGAGAAAAATCTTTTGGAAGAAAAAGCTTTGTTAGAGAAAAAGATTGTTGATCAAAATGCCATTATTTTAAAATTTACTAGTGGGCAAGAAAACTTGGATTTGATTTTAGGTTCTCAAAGAATGGCTTGTGAAAAAAGTGGTGTTGGATATGATCCATTCACTCACCAAAAACCTTTGAAAAATGCTTTTGTAAAATCAAAAATTTCAAATGAAAGTCCATCTTCTTCAAAATCTTCTATCACTTGCACCTATTGTGAAAAACTTGGTCATGATGCATCTCATTGTTACTATCGTAAATTATTGGATTTGGGATCTCTTGTGCCAATTTGGAAAAGGCCTATATGGGTCTTAAAAAGAAAATCCACTAACCCTCATGGACCCAAACCTAATTGGGTACCTAAAGCTTAGATTATTTTTGATTGTAGGGATTGAGCATCAAGAAGCAAAACATATGGCTCCTTGATAGTGGATGCTCAAGACACATGACCGGGAATCCATCATTATTTACTCGTTTATATAAAACAAAAGGTGATAGAGTTACTTTTGCCGACAACACTAAGAAACGCGTTTTGGGTAAAGGTAACATTGGTAACATGAATTCTTTACTTATCTCTAATGTGTTACTTGTTGAGGGTCTCTCTTTTAACTTGCTTAGTATTAGTCAACTTTGTGATGTTGGTTTTAGTGTTAAATTTGAAGCATCTAGATGTGTTGTTTTTAAAAATGATGAGTTAGATACTATGTTTATTGCAAAAAGATCGGATAATGTTTTTGTTGTTGATCTTGAGAGTCTTATGTCTAAACATATTAAATGCTTATCCGTGGTAAATGATAGTTGGCTTTGGCATAGACGTTTAGGGCATGCTAGCATGGATTTGATTTCAAAATTATCTAGAAAAAATCTTGTTGTTGGTTTGCCTATTCATAAATTTGATAAAGATAAATTATGTGATGCATGTCAACTTGGTAAACAACATCGTTCATCTTTTAAATCCATAAATGAGGTCATCACCGTTAGGCCACTTCAATTATTGCATATGGATCTTTTTGGTCCCGTTGACGTCACTAGTCTAGGGGGTTCTAGATATGTCTTTGTTGTTGTTGATGATTTCACTAGATATACATGGGTGATGTTCCTTGCTTTAAAAAGTGATGCCTTCAATGAATTTGCAAAACTTTGTAGAAAGGTGCAAAATGAGAAAGGCTACTCTATTACATGCATTCGTAGTGATAATGGTAGTGAATATGTGAATTCTCCTTTTGTGCATTTTTGTGATGAATTTGGGATTGAGCATAATTTTTCGGCCCCTAGAACTCCCCAACAAAATGGGGTAGTGGAAAGGAAAAACCGAACTCTACAAGAAATGGCTAGAACAATGCTAAAAGAACATAGCTTGCCTACATACTTTTGGGGTGAAGCCGTCCATACGGCTTGTTATGTGTTAAATAGAGTTCTAATTAGACCCCTTATTAAGAAAACCCCTTATGAGCTTTGGAATGGTAGACCACCAACTATTGCTTATTTTCGTGTTTTTGGGTGCAAATGTTTTATCCTAAACACTAGGGACTATTTGGGAAAATTTGATGCTAAATCGGATGAAGGTATTTTTCTTGGTTATTCCACTAAAGGAAAAGCCTATCGCATTTTCAACAAACATACTCGTACTATTGAGGAATCTATGCATGTTGACTTTGATGAGACTAATCCGTTTTGTATCAAGAAAGTGGTAGATATTGATGAAGATACTCCACTAGATCAACCCTTAGAATCTCCTACTCAAGAATTAAAATCTCATGAAGAACCTCCTAAGGAAAATGATCAAGTATTAAATAAAGCTAATACGGATTTACCAAGGTGTTGGAAACATATCAAAGATCACCCAAGTGAATTAATTCTAGGTGATCCAAAAGAAGGTGTTACCACTCGCTCTCGTATTATTGCTCTTTGTGCTCATCAAGCATTCTTATCTCAAATTGAGCCCAAGAATATTAAAGAAGCTTTGTTAGATGATCATTGGATTAACGCTATGCATGAGGAATTAAATCAATTTGAGCGTAGCAAAGTTTGGACATTAATGGAGAAACCAATTGGCCCTACTATTATTGGCACTAAGTGGATATTTCGCAACAAGCTAGATGACACCGGCATCATTAATAGAAATAAAGCAAGGTTAGTTGCTCAAGGGTACAATCAAGAAGAAGGTATTGATTTCGATGAAACTTTTGCTCCGGTAGCTAGACTTGAATCTATTCGTATGCTACTTGCTTTTGCTTGTTATATGAATTTTAAACTTTACCAAATGGATGTCAAAAGTGCTTTTTTAAATGGTTTTATAGACGAGGAAGTCTTTGTTAAACAACCACCGGGTTTTGAGGATCCAAAATTTCCAAATCATGTTTTTAAACTCTCAAAGGCTTTATATGGTTTAAAACAAGCACCTCGTGCTTGGTATGAACGATTAAGCAAATTTTTATTAGATGATGATTTTAAAAGAGGAAATATTGACTCCACTTTATTTATAAAAAGGTCTTCAAAAGATATCCTTCTTATTCAAATTTATGTGGATGATATTATATTTGGTGCTACTAATGAAAATCTTTGTGAGAATTTTTCTAAAAGCATGCATAAGGAATTTGAGATGAGCATGATGGGAGAATTGAATTACTTTCTTGGACTTCAAATCAAGCAAATGAAGGATGGCATCTTTGTCAATCAAGCCAAATATACAAAAGAATTGATCAAAAAATTTGGACTTGAAGATGCAAAGGAAATTGGAACTCCAATGAGCACATCCACAAAATTAGACAAAGATGAAGATGGTAAAAATGTTGATGAGAAAGTATATCGAGGTATGATTGGTAGTTTACTTTATCTAACCGCTTCTAGACCCGATATTATGTTCCCCGTGTGTCTTTGTGCTAGATTTCAATCCTCTCCTAAAGAATCCCATCTTAGTGTTGTTAAGCGTATTTTTAGGTATTTGAAAGGAACCCTTAGTCTAGGACTTTGGTACCCTAGATTTACTTCTTTTGAGCTAATAGGTTACTCGGATGCCGATTATGCCGGTTGTAGACTTGATAGGAAGAGTACTAGTGGTAGTTGCCAATTCTTAGGTCAATCCCTTGTTTCTTGGTCTAGTAGAAAACAAAATAGTGTTCCTTTATCCACGGCCGAAGCCGAATATGTTGCGGCCGAAAATTGTGTGACTCAAATTCTTTGGATGAAACAAACCTTACTAGATTTTGGCCTAGAGTATGATCGTGTTCCCATTCGTTGTGATAACACTAGTGCTATCAATCTTACCAAAAATCCTATTCAACACTCTAGAACAAAACACATCGAAATCCGCCATCATTTTATCCGTGATCACACTCAAAAAGGGGATATTGTACTTGAATTTGTCACTTCGGAAAATCAACTAGCCGATATCTTTACTAAACCTTTACCCCAAGATCTTTTTGAGAAAATTCGGTGTGAGATTGGCATGCAAATTCTCTAACCCTCTCTTCTTGCATTTTTTATTTAGTGCTTTTTGTGTATATTCTCTTGTTGCTAATTTTTTCTTGATGTGATAGGATCCTTGAAGCTTCTAAATTGTTATCCATTTTCTTCCTTAGTCCTTGTTTTACTCAAAATGTATTTTGACCCCTTAAAATTTTCAAAAATCGTATCATTAGTTCTTTTTGTTGTTGACAAAGGGGGAGAAATTTTAGTTAAACTTTTTCAAATGCATTTTGTGAGGGGGAGTTTTTATAAAAACTCTAGTGATTAGATTGAGGGGGAGTTTTTGTTCAAAACTTAATCTTAGGCATCTTCAAAAGTTTATGATTTGTCAAACATCAAAAAGGGGGAGATTGTTAGCCTCACCTTGTTTTATTCCCGTTTTAATATTCGACAAATCATCTTTTTAACTAAAATTCATTTTGGTATCTCTTTAAATGTTTTCCAAAACCCCTCATTAGATTAGTTGTGTTTTTATCCTTGAACTTTAGATTATATTCAAATGAACAGCTCCGCGGTACACCGGACAAATCTTGCGGTACACCGCAGAGTCACGGACCAGAGGAGCGGTGCACAGGATCGCCCGTCAGTAAGCTAGTAAAATTGCACGGTACACCGGATCAGAGGCGCGGTACACCGGACCAATGCACGGGCCAGGGACGCGGTACATCAAGTAGTCCGTCAGTAAGCTTGAAATCTAGACGAACGTTCTCGCGGTGCACCGGACCATATCCGCGGTACACCGCACAAGAGGGTTTTCTGCACTATTACAAGAGGACAAAGCTTATATCCGTTGGAGATAAAATAGATCCGTTAGAGAGAAGCCTTATGACCGTTGGACCATATTTTCAGCTATAAAATGGAGTTCATTCAAGACACAACTCAAGCCTTCCATCTACCAATCTTAAGAGCAATTAATATTATCATTCAAGGAGGTTTCAAAGGAGCATTCAAGTCATATTCATTGTGAAGCTACTTAGTTCATATCTACTCATTTAGGAGTTTAGTTACAAAGCTTTTATAAAGCACCCCTAAACACTTTTCCCCTTTCCTCTTAGTTCTTGTAATAGATTAAGAGAGTAGTGTGAGCATAGGTTTTATGCTTAGTTCCTTGTGTTGGTGATAACACAAGTGTATTTTCCTTCAAAGGTTTTTGAAGTGGTTGTAAGGGTTTGTAATCTCACCCGGTTAAGAGTTACGAAGATTAGTGGAGAATCTTGCAAATCCTAAGGAGGCTTCCTTAGGTAGTGGATGTAGGGAAACCGAACCACTATACATCGTTGTGTATCGTATTCTATCTCTACACTCTTTACATTTCCGCACTCTATATGCTTGATAAAATGCCTACATGAATAGTTTGAAAATATTGTCTTTTAGGATTATCTAGTTCATTACTATTTAGTTTGCTAAAACAATAGGATTCAAATTAGCTTTTAATTTTATTTACTTGAAATAAAATTAGCCGATTAATTTCTATTGTCCTATTCAACCCCCCTTCTAGGACGCATATAGACTATCATATCTAACTTTGCAAAAACGACTCTATACTCAGTTTACGCCTTGGTTTTAGGTTTATTCTTTTTTTAAATTATTTTCTTCATCTTGTCTCCTTGTATTAACCATCTACCTAAAATCTACACACTTAACATACAATTAAGGCACAAAAGCTTTAAAAATAGATATATGACCAAAACAAGAGACAAAAGTGCAATATATCATTACAAGAAATAAATCCCTCACTTAGGCCCAATAAACACCCAAAAAGATGTTTCCTGAGTAGATTAACCTATCACAAAAAATGAGACACCTTTCATCCTCGGGAATACTACTAAGGTTCATAAAAGTTGAGGTTATTATTACTTACATGCATGTCAATATTAACATATAATTTATTAGTAGGTAAAGTAGCATTAACATTATTCATATTTTTTAAAGGAAATATGTGTTCAAAGAATTAAGCATCTCTAAATTCACAAATAGAATTATCATCTCGTGAAAGGAAATGAGCATACCTTGTGAAAATTGAATCTATGGTCTATGGTCCTATAGTGACCTTCTTGAAGTCGGGTAGCCCAACTTTGGCCAGACATCTCCATATTTTGAAAAAATTTCAGGTTAGGTGGAAAACCCTTCCAACCCTCATAAGGGGTATTGTCTAAGGTTTTATGGGGCACTCTATGAAGTACATAACAAGCAGACAAGACAGCTTCCCCTCACATGTTGGTTGGTAAACCAGTATAATTAAAATGTCATTTATTATTTATTTAAGAGGTATATTCTTCCTTTTAGGTAGCCATTATGTTGGGTTGTGTAGGGGGAACTCAGTTCATGTATTATTCTGTAAATTTCACAATTTTAAGGGAATTAGAACTATACTCGCTACCCATGTCAGACCTAAGCCTCTTTATTTTATTATCAAGTTGATTTTCACCTCAACCTTATACTCTAAAAAATCTTGTTCTGCTTCATATTTAGATTTTAGGAGATATATTTTAACGAACCTAGAGTATAATCTACGAAGGTTATATAGTATAGTTTTTTCTCCTCTACTAGCAGTATTTTTAAAATCAGCTAAGTCGGAATGCACTAGTTCCAAAAATTTAGAGCCCGTTTGGGAATGATTATTTTAGAGTTAAAAGTTCTTTTCGATTAAAATTAAATTATTTGTAAAAAATATTAAAAAACATTTAAAATTACTTCAAGTGATTAGTTTAATAATCACTTATCTAGTGTTTTCCCTAAAAGTGATTTTATAGGTCTAAAGTGATTTTATGGATTTAAAATCACTTCAATTGATTATTTTAAAAAGAAATCTTAGACGGGCCTTTAATCTTTTAGTGGTAACAAATGTAAAAGCTTTTTTATCATGTTTGGACTCTACACGTAATTGACAATTAACGAAATCATCAATATTGAGAACGGGAATTAGACCAAGTGTTTTTATTATTTTAATAGAAGAGACATTGAGGTGTATTAAGCTACCATGCCACGTATCTAAATATTCAACGATGTAAGTAGAAGACGCACTCTCATTCATAGGTACGGTGTTCAATACAAATAAACCCCCATTGAAATACCCTTTTCCAACAAATTCCTCATTCTTGGTAATAACTATTTTCCAACCTCGAAAACTTTTCTTGAGGTCCATTTTTTAAGAAGAGTTTACAAAACTAAGTTCTTACGAAGTGAGGCGACAAAGAGAACATCATTCAATTCTAAAATTTTACCAGATATTAGTTTGAGAGGTATCTGTTCTTTCTTGAGGACGAAAATAGTGGTTGATTTTCCCATGTACATGCACTCACCCTTAGCCACGTCTTCAAACTTTTTTAACAGGATTTTGTTAGAGCAGAACTGTCGGGACGCTCCAGTGTCGGTGGTCTTGAAAGTACCTCTTTGGTTCTTTTTTCCACCGGGTTTGTTCTTATTTGAGGCCCTTATGTTTTCCCTTTAAAAGGTACACATCTTTATTGTGTGAAAAGAAATTTTAGCAAGGTAAGCTTTCAAATAATTAGAAGGGAAAGATAAGAACTTATTCTTAAGTTGATTCGCTCTTCGACTTGCATGTGACTGATATGCTCTTGAAGGGCAATTTCCTTCTTTTTGTGCTTGAGATGATTCCAGTATTCGCTCCAAGAAGGGGGGATTTTTCTCTAGAAGGATATTGGCTTAAAAAACTTCACATATTTTAATACCTTCATCGATTACCTCTGTGCAGACATTCTTGTACACACGTAGTTACTCTGTCATTGGTTTACGGTTTGTGAGCTTAAAATTATACCTGTTAAATGTAATGTATTTTATAATACCAGAATAATCAGCCCCGTACTTCTTCTAAAGTGTCTCCTAGATAATATTTGCAGACTTTACCTTGGAGGATAGATTAAAGATAGGGTTCGTCACGTTATTTACGATCTGTTACCTAACAAATTAGATTTCTTGAATATAGCCTCGAAAGCTAGATGCCTAGCCTATTTTTCTTTGGTAAGCTCCCCTTTAGCCTCAATATCGGTGAATTAATTGAACACTACAAAGTATAGTTCTTATTGTTAAAGACATATTAGTAGAGTTTGTGCCCGATGTTCGAAGTTGGAACCATGGAGAGGTTCCAACTATTACAAGTCGGAAAAGACTTTTGCGTTCTTGTTCGGATGTAGGCGAAATTCCTGCCAGCAACCGCTAGAAATTGAAAATCCATTTTCAATCAGTGTTTTGATAATAAATATTGTTTGATTTGTTTAAAAAATATGATCACTGATCAGAAAAATAGTTTCACAATATATATTTCAAAAATGGAAAAAATACAGCGATTACACGAAATACAACGTACAAAGTTAGTATAAATTCGAGTAAAAAACGATACATTGATTGCGTAAAAAATATATTTTAGATACAACTAGTATCTTCAAGCTAATATTTTTATCATTACTCTATTTCTCAGAAACGATTAAGTAGATATGGTAAATTTGAAAGCTTTATGGTGTTTGTGAATAATGTATATAGAGGTTGAGATATAGAGGCCTTCAAAAAACATTCACACATAAATGACTTTCCATAAAGATGATCATAATAATGTCAAACGTTTTTTTGTTGATTTCAAAGTCTAGCGTAATTCTAGACTTATTTCTTGTTTATGTTGAAGGATGAATTTGTCTGATTGGTGTAAACTCTGCAACATCTGAGTCTCTTTATTGTAGGATTTTATGGAGTGGGATCTTTAATATTGGACATTTTCATTATCTTGGGAATGAGATCTTTAATGCAGTACAATTTTCCTTATATAAAAGACTATAAGTACTAACTCCTCTAAAATAAGGTTTCATGTTTACTTTTTTACTTCCCAAGACTCCCCAACTCTCCCATGACCACGCCACCATCGTCGATGGTGCCGGGTTGGGATATGTTGTGCCATACCGGTGGGTGGTGGTAGTAGTACGCGCGTTTGAGATTTTCCCATTTCTCAGTTTGTCTCTATATTATTAAGTCTTTTGAAATGTATAGAAAGATAAACTAATATAAATAAATAAAATCCCCTCTCCATTTATGATGTGGTAAATTTTATAAAAATGAGACTCTTGGTCTTCTTATCCAAGATGATGAACTAAAATAAAAGTTATTTTTTCTTTTAGTTTCTAACACTCTATATGAGGAATGGAGGTGTACTCGAAAGCTTCCAAAACTATGAGAGGAACACGAGAGAGGAGAGGTATTTCATAGTTGTGTGTTACAAATTAACTACTAAGGTTAGTCTATATAGCAGTTCGGATGAGACATAGTATAATGGCTATTTCCTACAACTCAGTCATGACACTACAGTCTCGTACAAGCCTACGGGTTTCCTCGGCCACGCAGCGCAACAACCTTACTACTTGTTTCTTCCTCTTGTTTATTATCTCATATCGACTTTTATGTGATTTTGTTTCCCAATTGCCTATAAATAAAAGGCTACTCAACACATTTCTTTACATTGATGGGTTATTGTACAAGTGGTGGGTAGTAATATTACATTTAACCATTTGGGTGATTAATATATCTAGATTGAACCCTTGAAGTTGAATGTGTATATTAATATTTATTATTTGGCCCTATTTGGGGTTAATTTTGTATTATTATTCATAATTCGACTTTTTCAGGTTGAATTTAGTGTTATTTTCTATATTTTGACCCATTTGTTATTGAATTGAATATTCTTCTTTATTATTTGACCCTTTGTGGTTTGATTGAGTTTGATTATATATAATTTCTCCTTTTGAAGTCCAACGGGGTATTGTTCTTTACAATTTGTCCCAATAGGTTAGATTCTTTGATTAGTATTATTCCCTTCAAATTCGATCTTAAATTGATCACCCGAAATAAAAGATGTACAGTAAAATAAAGCATGGTTACTTTGTTGGGACTCGACTTAGTTCAGTTTGGTTTAATGTAGAGGGTATTTGGTCCGGGTAATCGACTGAAGCTCACCCTTAAAGATAACGCTCACACCAGATCAAGAGTCGGGACGACAGACGGTGGTGGTGGTGGTGGCGCGCATGTGGGGTTAAATCCCAAGGATCCTCACTAGAATGGGGTGTGTCTTTTGAGAAATAGGTAGAATAGTATAATATATACACTTATTAAAAGAAAAAGACTGCACTGTTTAGGAGTCAATCAATTTTTTTCCCAAAAGGTTTTCAATTTTTGAAGGTCAAAGACTTGGTCCTTATGCCCATGTAAAAAATTAATATAATTAAAATAATCCAATAATCCCTTACACAAGGATATCATAGGTAAGGAAAAAGATACAAAGAAATTCTAGGAAAAAAATACATTAAATTGGACTTAGGAATAAATATCCAATAAAAAAAGATTAAGATTGATAGGTAGTGAAGTGAGGCAACAAAAATATCGTCACTAAAGATGTTCTTTAGCTAAAACTTCCACAACACATACTTAACCCGGTGTTTTAATAAAATTCGGTGTGATATATATTGAGATTTTATGCTCAAGACGATGATCTTCCAAACTGTAAATGAAAATATACAGGGTATTAATATGTTCACTATAATTAAAACCATATGTAGTTAATGCAAATTGTGATCATAAATAATGACAAATTATTAGCTCAACTGATGTTCTGCTAGGATGGTGGGGCGGATGTCATAGGTCGGTACCTCAAGATACTCACATTATAAAGCTTTTTTAACCAAGTAATCCTTATTTGACACTTTGATTACATGGAGTTCGTGGTAGAGGTTGATCATAACTGTAGGTAGAATATCTATGTCACCAAGGGTAGAGCCACGTTGCCCCAAGAGGGTTCCATGGCCCCCTAACTTTTAAACAAAAAACTTCCTTTACAATTTTTTATTTATTATTAACTATGTTACCTATTGATGTCTCCCCATTTGTGATAATTTATTATTAGTTGGAGACATCATTTTAGGTGTATTTATTAGAGTATAGGTCGATTTTATTATGATTTAGTACACTTTCCAATTTTGGGTCTTGAATTGATTATTTATTATTTTTAGAGCATATTGAGTTTAATTATTTATTGTGAAGCTTTAGAGATATATGGTAATTAATTAGAGTCCAAGTCAAAGTCTAAGAGCTAAAGGAAAGAGGATAAACATGGAAATTGGATATAGAAGGAAACAGAGTTCAATTAGGAAAAGGAAAAGCTGTCAAATAAATCTGAATTTCTGCAGCTACGTCTAAAGAAGTGGTGATAACTCCAAAACCGAGCCGATTCTGGAAGATCCCTTTCATAGGGACGTAGATAATTCCGTGAGGATTCTTTTGACATCTTATAGGTAAAAAACGGTCCAGTAACAAAGAAGATATGGTAAAAACAAGTTAGCAGTAATTATCCTTATCTATATACAAATTTGAGTTGGGCTAGGAGTCCATTACTTACCTTCTCCTTCAAGAAAACGAATTATATCTTCCTATACCCTATAAATATAGCCTCTTAACATTATAAAATCATCCTTGACCAAACCTTAAGGTCAGGAAGAAGCTACACAACAAGAAGAGAAGTCTGGAAGGAGCTGTGCATCAATTATGTCTCCTTCAACCTTTAATTCTGTAATTCTTTTCTTTTCTTAGTATGAACTAGATTCTATTTAGCTTGAGTTTTAGCATATATGTATGAACCCTAGTTTTGGTTGACATCTATCTAATTTGATTGAATTTATGTTTTGATTTCTCTGTTTATGTGTTGAAATTATTTTATGTGTTCTTTATGGTTGCAAACATATAGGATTACTATCATAGTAGTTAGAAAACCGGTATATTTGAATATAGAATTAGCACATAACATCTAGAATAAGGTTTGATCTGACAACCCAGCCTAACTAGATAGTCAATGGTTTAGTGTATTGCTATTTTATCAATTGCAGGAACAGTTTGCTTAGGTTCTTATTGACACAGGTAAACCCTATTTGAAACTACCTAGCGCAATTGAAACCAAACTATTGAAATACTACATGATTCATACCTTACATGTTCAGAACGGCAAAACTAGTGGGGATTACATGCTAATTACTCAAGCTAAACTTTCATACTATCTTCTTTTCCTTTCTTTTATTTATTTTCTGTCTTTTAATTTATTAGTTTAATTTTCTTTTAACAAAAACCAAATAAAAATCTATCTTTTTCTTCTTTACTCTTGCATATTATTATTCTAGCTTAATTATCTGCACTTGAATATTTGCATAAGTTCTTCTTAACCTTCGTAGTCCCTGAGGAACGAATTCTACTTATTCATTAAAACTTGCATACGATCTGTATACTTGCAGAACCGTGCTCAGCTTAGGGTGTTTATTTGCACTTATTCATTACATTATTTTATCACACCTTAGGCGACACCAAGTCTTTGGCGCCGCTGCCGGGGACTACATCGTTAGTCCTTGTGTAATTATCGAGTGCTTTTATTTTAGTTACTTCTATTTTACGCTTTTCTTTTTAGTTTTTGTCTTTACAGATTTTTACAGATGGAGAATCCAAGGAGTCTTGATCTTCCCATCACATATAGAGTGCAACCACGCGGAATCCGCACTCCAGAAATCCAAGCCGCCAATTTTAGACCAGATCCAGGCATGATAGCGCAGTTTGCGAGTCATGGACAATTTAGCGGTGCTGCACAACAAGATCTGGTCTGGTATGTTCAGAAATTTATGCAGATCTATGACGTTTATATTACCAGAGGCGTTACAAAGGAGCAGATGTATTACATTATGTTCCAGTTCTTTTTGACCGGAAGTGCAAGCGATTGGTACGATACCCAACGCCCTCACGTCATTCCGGATTGGGACAAGCTTCAATCTAAATTCCTAGACCGATTTTATCTGGTTAGTAGAAGATTAAAAGATATGTTAGAGCTCAAACAATTTATGTAGGAAGACGGAGAAAGTTTGGGTGAAGCATGGTTACATTTTAACGAGATGAAGGCGAGATGTCCATGCCATACATCATCGCCAAAATATTCATTAACCATGTTCTATGGAGGACTTAATGACGAGTCCAGAGAAAAAGAAGATATGGTAGGCAGAATAGGTTTTGTGTTATTAGATCCTGGAGAAGCTGAAAATATTATGGAGAATGTTCTTGAGAACGAGAGAAGTTGGCCGATTGAAAAGAAAAAACAAGAAGAGACCTTAGACTCTCTAAGGCTCAAAGAGTTAACCCAACAACTTGAGGAATTACGAGAACAAGCACGAACAATAGCTCAGGTGAATCTAGTACCTACTTTACCTTTATGTTCAGGTTGTGGAGCAAGAAACCATTCGTGGGAGAATTGCATGAATAATATAGCCCCAACTTCCTTCGTGTCTCATCAAAGAAACCATTATTCTAATGGTTATTATCTTCCTCAAGGAAGTTACACTAATTATCAGTCCCCACAAAATAAAAATTGGGTCGGAAATCAAGAGACTTATTATCGACCTCGGCCTCAATCTTGTTATCCACCAAAACCTACTTATCAAGAAGCGCCGATTTACAAGAAATCTATCAAGAAGCGCCGAATTTTGAAGAAGCTTTTCAAGAACCACCTCAATATTCAATGCAACAAGCTCCACAAAAACAACCTTCGAGTTTGAATTCAAGCATGGCTGCAATGATGAAAGTAATTGAAGATAATATGAAGATGAGCCAGCAAAGAATCCAAACCCAATCCAAGGTAATTAAGAACCTTGAGCATACAATATCACGAATGGCGAGTGTAATGCAAAATAGGCCAAAAGGGCAACTCCCAAGTGATATTGTTGCTCCTGAAGATCATGCTTGTCATGCAGTTGATTTAAGAAGTGGAAATCAATTACCTCCGCCTAGACGAGAATCGGAACCAACCTCTAGTCCTAGAAAAGTGGTTGAAGAAACAGTTAAAGACAAGGTTGAAGAGGTAATTGAACAAACGAGTGTCCCAAAGAAGACACCAGAAAAGAAAGACAGCCCAGTGGTACCCAACACACGTCCTCCTCCACCATTCCCGTCACGTGTCAAAAATCAGAACAATGAAAAAGAATTCAAGAAGTTCCTTGACATGGTGAACGAGTTAAAGATCAACATTCCGTTTGTAGAAGCTCTCACAAGAATAACAAAATATCGCAAATTCATGAAGTACATTCTTTCTAACAAACAAGGGACGAATGGATTGCCAGAGGAGTGCAAAGCGACAAACGAAATAGAGTTACCACAAGACGAACCTACACCCTAGAACTTATGGATGAAACCATCCACTGCTCCAAAGAATAGGTCTGAAAAGTTCATGGGAGTTAGAGGCAAGGGCTGGAAATTTCATCATTCGTAATCGAGGTAACACATCTAACTTTCAAAGACGTTAAACAAAAGTGCTATACGGGAGACAACCCGTAGTGTCTTTTATGTTTTCATGTTTTTAATTCATGTTTAGTTTAGTTATTTTTAGTTGATATTTCATATTTAAGGAAGGTATTAGTGTTTTTGATGCTTAGGTATTGGAGAAATCGAGTTCGGGAGGAGAAAATGAAATTTTTCAGAAAATTCAGACCCTCAGTCCGGTATACCGGACCACCCTTTCGGTACACCGCAGAGGAGAAAACCCGTGACCACGGGTAGGTGACTCGGGTTTTGTGCCGAGAAGAAAAAAATCCGGACTTCAGGTCCAGTATACCGCGCCTCAGCTCCGGTGCACCGCAGGATCAAAAACCCGTGACATGGGTAGCATATGCGGGTATTTTGACGAGGATTAAAAAATTCGAGGAACAGAAGTTGCGGTACACCGCGCCTCAGTTCCGGTACACCGCAGGTCGCCGACTGAAGAGAGAAAAAGTTGCGTTTTAGGTTATAAGAAGCAAGAGGTGGGTACAATTCCGAATTTACAAATCCTTAAGCCTCTCATTTTTCTCCAAACCTCTCCCAACTCCATTAAAGCTCATACAAACCTTCACCAATCATCAAAACACTACCCAATAATCATAAAAACACATCCAATCCTTTCTCCACATCATTACAAAGGAGATTCAAATACCCAATTCTCACCAAACACATCAAATTGAAGAATAAAAAGCTTAAATTTTTAAAATTCATCCTACAATTTCTTAAATCCATACCAATCAATGAAGAAATCATCTTACCCAAATAGAGAATCATCATCAAAACACCTTTCCTAACCCAAATTAAGCTTGTACAACCAATAATCAAGAGTTTCAAATTTCAAGAGTGGTTAAAGCTTTGAGTTGGGGGTCAATTGAGATGATTAAGAGAATATAAACATTATCTACTGTAAGGGAGATGAAGGAAAGCAAGGTATTAGATTTAATTGTGAAGAAATCAAGTGATAAAAGTCCTAGTTCCAATTTAAAGGGTAAAACAAGTCAAGAGAAGAGAGGTCAGCTAGCTATGTTTGATTCAATGGGAAAAAAAAGGTTCCAGCTTTAGTGAAGAAAACAACACAACCTCTACAGATCAATTACCCTACACCCGAAGAAAAAGAGAAAGCTTCAAGGGCCCTGATAGCTTCTCCGAAGAAACAATTAAAGGAACTACCTTTTGCTTATGAGAAAGTATTTGAAGAAGAAGTTGATAAAGGAGAATACAAAATGATTCTTTGGAGTTTGGTAAAAGATTGGGTTGGTCTACGTTCATGGTAAGACGTTCTAAAAAACGTTCTTTTTGTGGAATTGTATTGTGTGAGGAGAAGAAGAAGATGTGGCACAATTGATCTATGAGGAGGTGATACGATTTTCGGTCTCTCCCATGTCGTTCTTAATGCAATATCCTACTATGATCACGTGTCTTGATTGGAAAGCGAATAACAAGTTGGGTGAAAAAGAAACACTTGAAACGTCGATAAGGCGAGGTAATGGCCTCGAAGAGTATGTTTTCTTTCTTCCCTACCATTTCTTTATGTGCAATATTTCTGCTAATTTTAAATTTTATTTCTTTTTTGAGTCTTTTTCGAGTCGTGGGGACACGGCTCATTTTTGAGTTGGGGGTGGGGATTCGTTGTCCTCATCTTCCTTTTTGTTTTTTTCATAAAATTTTAAAAAAAATTGGGTTGAATTAGGCATAGAATATGTTGAATGTACCTATTGAGCATGATTTTAATTAAGTTAATGATAGCAAGTAGTATGTTTTTGAAAGATGTTACAAATATGTTTAGTATGCGTGTATGAAAACAGGAAATAAAAGTTAGAAAAGTTAATGAGCAATGCTAAGAAATTATGTTGAAACTTAGGGAGAGTTATTTGGTATGTAGAACGTGAGGTTTGAAGTTAGTTGAAAACCCGCTTATCTATGAACTAGTAGTGAAAAAGTAACCAAATCTGGTAGATAGAAAAATGAATAAGGCAGTTCTTTCATATTGAAGCCACTTGCAGCCTTTTAGACCTTCTCACCCTTTTTATTCGATTATTGTTATTATTTATCAGTCTTAGGCACTCTGTGCCTTTTTAAAGCCTTTTATTGAAACACATTATAATCCATACCCTTAGTTTGTAGGACTTATCTATATGACCCGCACTCGAATCGCAAAACCTGAAACAAGTCGTTTTTAGAGCTTGAGTTTGGGGTGGTGGGTTTCATCATTAGGGAACATTGGGTTTTGGAAAATGTAATTGTGATTTTATTGATGATGAAAAAGTTAATATTGTAACCCTTTGCTGGGGTAATAGTGAATGAAAAAGAAGCTACGAGCTAAATTTGCCAACAAGGGCATAAAGAAAGAAAAATATATATATGGAAAAAATAGCATGATATCACAACATTAAAAAGAGAGTCATAGCTATACAAAAGAAAAAAATTAATATGAAAAGAATATATATTCAGACCGCCAAAGTGGAATTTGTAGATCATCACAAAAGGTTTTATTTGGGATTTATTGGGGTTGCACATCAAAAGCATCAATAAATTGGGTTGAGTGAGAACATCTTCGAGTGAAAACTCAAGCTCTAGGGAGATTCGTTGATGGCTAGTGAGGAGAGAGCCAAAAGATCACTTTTCATTATCCAAATATACCACACCGTTCCTAAGGCACGTTATAACAAAAGACCTTCGGATTTCTATCTACTTGGTGGAGAAGCAATTGAGTTATTAGGTAGTAGGTAAGTGGACCATTGGATTCTATATTAGGACCTATGAACAACCTATATCCATTAGCACGAACTAAGTTATCAACCTCTCCTTCTGGCATTGCGAAATTAATCTTGATTTGAATTTATGGATTGTTGATTATATGTATATTGAGCATACTTGTGCATTATTTCTTGAGCATTACTACATGAGACTTTTTAGGTATTTTTCTCTAGGATCATTCATTATGTTCTGTTCTTATTCTCCTCCTACTTCTTCTTCTTGACTACCCTACTATTCTTTATTTTTATTGTATCGGGACGATACAACTTTGAGTTGGGGGTCTTGATGTCTCTCCATTTGTGATAATTTATTATTAGTTGGAGACATCATTTTAGGTGTATTTATTAGAGTATAGGTCGATTTTATTATGATTTAGTACACTTTCCTATTTTGGGTCCTGAATTGATTATTTATTATTTTTAGAGTATATTGAGTATAATTATTTATTGTGAAGCTTTAGAGATATATGGTAATTAATTAGAGTCCAAGTCAAAGTCTAAGAGCTAAAGGAAAGAGGATAAACATGGAAATTGGAAAAAAAAAAAGGAAACAGAGTTCAATTAGGAAAAGGAAAAGCTGTCAAATAAATCTGAATTTCTGCAGCTACGTCTAAAGAAGTGGTGATAACTCCAAAACCGATTCTGGAAGATCCCTTTCATAGGGACGTAGATAATTCCGTGAGGATTCTTTTGACATCTTATAGGTAAAAAACGGTCAAGTAACGAAGAAGATATGGTAAAAACAAGTCAGCAGTAATTATCCTTATCTATATACGAATTTGAGTTGGGCTAGGAGTCCATTACTTACCTTCTCCTTCAAGAAAACGAATTAGGTCTTCCTATACCCTATAAATACAGCCTCTTAACATTAGAAAATCATCCTTGACCAAACCTTAGGGTCAGGAAGAAGCTACACAACAAGAAGAGATGTCTGGAAGGAGATGTGCATCAATTATGTCTCCTTCAACCTTTAATTCTGTAATTCTTTTCTTTTCTTTTCTTTTCTTAGTATGAACTAGATTCTATTTAGCTTGAGTTTTAGCATATATGTATGAACCCTAGTTTTGGTTGACATCTATCTAATTTGATTGAATTTATGTTTTGATTTCTCTGTTTATGTATTGGAATTATTTTATGTGTTCTTTATGGTTGCTAACATATATGATTACTATCATAGTAGTTAGATAACCGGTATATTTGACTATAGAATTAGCACATAATGTCTAGAATAAGGTTTTATTTGACAACCCAGCCTAACTAGATAGTCAATGATTTAGTGTATTGTTGTTTTATCAATTGCAGAAACAGTTTGCTTAGGTTCTTATTGACACAGGTAAACCCTATTTGAAACTACCTAGCGCAATTGAAACCAAACTATTGAAATACTACATGATTCATACCTTACATGTTTAGAACGGCAAAACTAGTGGGGATTACATGCTAATTACTCAAGCTAAACTTTCATACTATCTTCTTTTCCTTTCTTTTATTTATTTTCTGTCTTTTAATTTATTAGTTTAATTTTCTTTTAACAAAAACCAAATAAAAATCTATCTTTCTCTTCTTTACTCTTGTGTATTATTATTCTAGCTTAATTATCTGCACTTGAATATTTACATAAGTTCTTCTTAACCTTCTTAGTCCCTGAGGAACGAATTCTACTTATTCATTAAAACTTGCATACGATCTGTATACTTGCAGAACCGTGCTCAGCTTAGGGTGTTAATTTGCACTTATTTATTACATTATTTTATCACACCTTAGGCGACACCACCTATTAAACTTTTAGAATTTTTTATTTATACCCCCTCCCTCCTAAATGATCAGAATCTTAATTTATCCCTTTAATTTTAAAAATTTATTTTATTTGACTTATAATTATTTTATTTATATAAAATATTTTATTTTTTCTAACAAATTATATGTAATTTTGTATTATACAAAAAGTAATTAATTAAAACAAATTATAACTGAGACTTATGATACAATTTTTACATAATATAGGGATATATATATGGAAATTTTGTATAATATAAGGGTTTATTTTATAATTTTTGCATAATATATGGACCTATAGTGTATATATGTTCAAAAAAATTGAGGGGCATTGCCCTTAACCCCCTTGGCCCCCCTACCAGAAATTCCTGGCTATCCCTTGTATGGCATTAGAGTAGTCATGTTTTGATCAAACTCTCCAGTACATCTAGACATGTCTAGAGGACTTATAGATCAATTTACAGATCTTTCAAGTGTCAGGTTGCTATTGATCATAATTTTCTTAATCTTGAGAGAAAACAGATGCAATGATTATGTCAAATGTGTATGCTTTGATATACCATGTATGTTAGTCAATCATGATCTTATATCTCATGTATGTTGGGTATGCGTCCTTATTGGTTATGAGGTGAACACGCAATAAATAATATATTTGATATCCACTTCATTGTTGATTGTATTAAATAACCTAAACCTGGTCGGGTAATATGTTGTGATAAATAAATTGGTAATATTATTTTCAAGTCAATAATTTAAATTACGTAAATAATATATGTGTTGGTAATCTGAGTATTATTTTGATAACCATGCATGATCTAAACTCGTTAGTTTATTAGTGGAATCATGGAGAGAAATTATGGTCATATCAAATTGGTAAGTTAAGGACATGGATTGTATTCTATCGACACTCTGTAATAAACAGTATCTTACTTAACGGCGTTCAGTCGTATTTCTAAAGTGGAGTACTTATACAAATTTTATTATGTATAATTTATTATCTTTGTATACTTATAAGTAAGAAGGAAAATATATCTTTTGGTCTCTCCTCTAAACATCAAATTGTTATCTGTTGCTAAACGATTTTAGTATGATTACCATAGATAGTTTATATGGTATGAAGGTTAAATGAGGATTACTTATTGCTTAATTGATACAATAAAATAGATTGAATAAATTATTTTCTCCTGTACTATATCGTGATTGTTAACTTACCCTGTTCAAATATTATTAAATTATTTTTAATCATTTATAATTAATTAAAAACATTTGAAATCATTATCATAACTCATATGTTCGAAAAAATAATATTATCTTCCCAAAAGTTTTTTTTCAAACACCTCTCCATCTACCGTAATTCATCCGTTAACATAAAAAAGGATAAAAAATCCAAGTTTTTTTAGTTATTTTTGCAGTCTCCTCCCCATCTATTCTAAGTCATCGTCTAAATACACACATATCCACTAACACATCATCATCATTAGAAATAAAAAATAGAAATCATTACATAATACATTACCCACCCCCACCTTGCTCGTTCTCTACCATCATCGACCAACCCCACCCAACACATTCTCTACCATCATCAACCATAATATACCATCGAATAACACATATTAAAACATAAACGAACCTCACACAACATCCCTAGCAAGTTACGCCATTCCCGTCAATTTATGGGACCAACAAAACTCACATGGCATCCCACCTAGTCACGCCAATGGATTTTAATGCAGAAAAAATTTAAAAGTTCAGTATTGATCCAATTTCTCACTCAACCAACACCAATAACAACCAAATTAAAGTAATAAAAAAATTCACTACAATTTCTCACACCATTGAAGAACTCAAATTTCTCACAATAGTGGGCAATAAAATAAAAAATGCAATATAAGAGCAAATTACTCACTTAACAGTTCACAGTTGTCATCACAAAACACTCAACCAATGCCATTGAAGGACCGAAATTAAGATAATCGAAAAAGTTTACTGTAATTTGCTCACATCATTGAAAACCGCAATTTTCTCACTGCAATGGATATTTATTGAAAAAAAACAAAAAAATGTTGTATAAGAGAAAATTTCTTCCTTAACAATTCACGATAGTCACTGGAAATTATAAGACCCACAATTCTCACACGCCTCAATAAGAATTTACCATCGAGGAACCCAAATTAAGCAAAATCTTGATTTAATTCGACCTAATATCATCACTTTTACAAAAACAATGTTTTGTTTACCTTAATTTGTGTTTTTCGATGTTCAATTCTTGTTGAGGCGTATGAGTGTTGCGGGCATAAAATTTGTCAGGATACTTTTTGTGACTGTAATGGTGAGCAAATTGCTCTTATATTGTATCAATGAATATCTTTTGTAGTAAATATCCATTACATTAAGTCATTTTAGGCTACATCTTTCAGAAGTACAATTTTTAGGCCAACCGTATTCAAAAGTACCATTTTTAGGCAATTTCATTAATTTTGTGAGATAGTTTATAGATTTTAAAGGTAATTTGGGTGTTTCAAATAAATTATATCTTTATTTGGTCATATCACAAACTATTAAACTTTATTTGAATTATTCAAATTGCCTTTAAAATTTATCGAAGATCTCACGAAATTAATAAAATTGTCTAAAAATAATATTTTTAAATATACTTCGCCTAAAAATAACATTTTTGAAAGATGTTAGACTAAAAATATTTCTAAAGCAATAATGGTATAAAAATGAAAATGCTCTATATTAATTATGGTTAATGTATTTTTTGCTTTATACTTTTTATGTCTTAATTTTGTACCAACTAAAAATTATATTTTTATTGACTTCATTTTAATTTTAACCTTAATTTTAATAATAATCTTAATTTTCATGATGAGAAAAAAAAATTAATTAAACCTTAATATTGACTTTCATTAGGAATTGCTTTAAGTTTGGTCAACGAAATAATTTTGTTTTAAAGGTGTACACGAGGTTATTTTATATAACATAATTATACATGAGTATTATAATTTTTTAAATAAATTCAATCCTTTTCTTAAATATGCATTTAAGAAAAAAATCATGCTTTAGGCAGTAATTCATGCATTTTTTGCAGGGCGAACTTTAAAATTATTGAAGTAGAAAATCTAAAACTTCCCACATGCAAGCATGAAAAAGTTTAATGAATCTTTTTCTCTAGTGGTACTCGGGCCAATATAAGGATGCTCTTGTTCCCTAATCATAAAAAATGTGCATATGCGGTCTTAACAATTTTGTATTCTGCAGGTCTAACCATTACCCATGTGCAAGGATGCCCCATCTTCTCTTTTTTTAAACACGCGTAAGTAAAGAAGTGGAATTCTACAAGAAGTAGACAAACTATTCCAATCAATTATAATCCCCTCTCTTAATCTCCCATTTTATTAACTCATATTTCAAATTTATGATTTGCCTCTTTTATTGTTTTAGACAATTAAAAGAAAACCTTCCCTTCTATGGCCCGATATCCAGAAGCAGGACTCCAGCAGTATGTCTATCGAATCCCTCGGCCTTCCATCTACCCAAACATGCAGTTCTATCGGGCAAAACCTTAAACGTCGGGGAATATGTTTGAAACGCATGTTACATGCACTTCCGCTATTTCTCCAACCCGCAACGCAATACGGGTGACTTGCCACCACGTCAATAACGATTCCTTGAATGATATCAAGGTTATCTGAGCAAATTATAAATTTGATCATTGGGTAATTTTTGTTGGATTTAAATTAATTATATAAAGTAATTGCTATTAATCCGATCATGATCTTTTGGAGAAGTGGAAAAGATTTAGAATCAAATGATAAACATATCTACCTTTTCCTATTTTGGAGAAGTGGAAAAGTCATTTTTTTTTGTACATGAAATGTCCCACATAGGAGGAGAGATGGGAAAAATATTAGTATAAATATGCTTACCCATCTATTATATCCAAAAGGTCCAAATGCTATGAAGGCCAAAGAATAATAAGTAAAGCCCCATACGCGCGCACCACCACCACCACCCGCCCGGCCCGGCCGGGCCCGGCCCGGCCCGGCGTGGGTGTGGGCCGTTGGCCGTGGGGGAGATTGGGGAGTCAAAAAATGAAAAATGAAACACCTTTTCTGAAATGCTTTAAGGAGATATAAGGTGGTTCTTATAGTAGTCGAATGGAGTTCAAATCCTATCATCAGAAAAGACACAACGTTTGTAACGTTCACGCATTCAAGACGCCATAAAGCCAGAATATTCTTGTCCAGCAGTTACAGAAAGGTGTAACATCTCTAACCTCCAAAAACGTCAGCCTTAATGGTGCCATTTATAGGGACGTTTCTAATAAGTCTTGGCTCTCCCCATTTCCCTATAGATAGAGACTTCCCCTCACTTTCCAAAGACACGAAATACACCAGAAAGGAAATAAACACTCTGCCTCACCTTCTCTCTAAACACGATATAGTTAAGTTACGTTTTTCTGTTAGAGATACCAGTACACCGGAATATCTTTTTAACGACTGTCGATGACTCTGTTTTGCTTTTCATTTCCATGTAAGTGTATCCTATTGAATTTCCGTGTAATTGTTATTCATCTTTCATTGTAATCGTAATTCAATTTTCTTGTAATAGTTATTTTACATTAAAATTGTTTTTTTACTTCATTTTGTTTTTCTTTGGAAACCATTTCGTTTGTCAAAACCGGTGATTACTTTAATCACAATTTAAAAAGATATTCATTTTCTTTTGTCACCGGTTATTTTTGAAAATGGCTCTTCCTATTTCGGTTGCTGGTTCTTATTTGAATGCAAAGCCACTTCTCGACGTGAACAAGTTGGAACCCCTTAATGGTTCTAACTACAAACATTGGGCGCAAAAACTTTTGATTTGCCTTGAACAGTATAAACTCGACTTTGCTATAGTCGAGGCTCCTCCACTTTTGGAAATTGGAGCTCATACTGAACAAGAGCTAGCTAGGCATGCTGCCCTTGAATCCAAGTTCAAAAGAGCTAATACCATGGCTCGGGGTTGGATGATGAACAATGTATCGAATCCCAATTTTGATCTTCTTGCTAAAGAAAAATCGGCAAAGGTCATATGGGAAACTCTTGAGAAGAAGTATGGGGCTGATGATTCCGGTAAAAAGAAATACGTCACCGGTAATTGGTACAGCTTTACCTTGACTGATCAGAAATCTATGACTGGGCAACTTCATGTGTATGAAAACCTATGCGCGGAGGTGACCGCCGAAGGCATGAAGATGTGCGAAGTTTTTCAAGCCAACATCTTGCTTGAGAAATTTCCCCCATCATGGAGTGAATACCGTAACCACCTCAAACACAAAAAGAAGGAAATGACCCTCCAAGAGCTCATCAGGCACATACAAGTCGAAGAAGCCAATCGACTCAAGGATAAGTCTCTTTCTTTCCCTTCTCATTCCTCCAAGGCTAACCTTGTCGAAAGTTCTGGGCATGGCAACAAGGACAGGTTTGAAGTTAATGGAAAACAACAAGGCGCTAACAATTCCAAATCCATGGGGAATATGAACCGCAACAACTCCAACAAACAAAACGGAAGGTTTAAAACCTCAGGTAAGATTTAGAAACCTAAGGGTGCTTGTTATTGTTGTGGTAAAGAAGTACATAGGGCTTTTGAATGTTCTCTTAGAGTTATTCCCGATCCAAAACCTGCTGCAAACCTAACTGAAACCGAAGAGATTATCGCCGCGGTAATGGTTGAGGTTTACTTGGTGGAAAATAAAAGCGAATGGATCCTTGACACTGGGGCATCACGACACTTATGTGCAAAAAAGGGTTGTTCAAAAAGTTTGAGGAATCAACCAATGGTGAATGCGTGTACCTGGGTGACTCATCCACTGCTACAGTCCTCGGAAAAGGACAAGTTACCCTCAAACTCACTTCTATTAAGATCTTTGAGTTAAACGATGTTCTCTTTGTCCCCTCGCTCCGTAGGAACTTGGTTTTTGGAGCTCTTCTTAATAAAGTGGGACCCAAACTAGTTTTCGAGGGAGGGAAAATAATTATTACCAAAAAATATGAGTTTGAGGGAAAAGGGGATTTACATAATGGTTTGTTTGTCTTAAATACTATATCCCATGACTAGGACCAAAGTGATGAGTATGTGGGGGAAGGGGTTTTTCTTTTCCAAATAAGGGTTTGTGTGATTGAACCTTGTAACCTCTAATAAGTACTTTTTAATTTTGTTTATCCACTTGAATGTTTAGATGTGTGGAACGGTAGATTTGGCTATCTTTCTTTTCTCTTCTATTAAAAGGCTAAAAAATCCCTTGGACTAATAAGGTCAATGACTTTATATGTCTAGAGTCCAAACGTGTGGGAATACGACCCTTTAATATGAATACCTCGAGGGTTCTAAACTAACAGAATTAGTACACACTTTTATAAATTCCACTAGTAAAGGAGAAAATCCATGCTTTTTAACCTTAACAAGGGACTATGTCAGGTTTATGAGAGTATACCTCCTAATACTAAAAGTGAAACGGAACACGTGTTTATAATTATAAGTCTGAGGAATGCAATACAAGTACGATTAAAAGGAATAGAATGGTTGCTCGATGAAGAGGAATGCAAAAACTCTTCTCAGGGTAGAACCTTCGAGCCATATGAATGCCAACGCAGGATAGATTAATAGAATCTAAAGAATTTCTCCCATATGGGAAGCTAACTCCAGCTCCTAGAGGAGTCCCAACAATAGGCATTAAATATTTGGGTATAACACCAGTAATAGTTGAAGAGGAACACATCTTTTGAGACTCATACATTATGAAAGGAAAATAGAGAAAGTTAGTGTGAAAGTTTACCTTCAAAAGCGAAAGAAGAAGCTTATATCAACAACAAATCTTTTTGAAAGTGATATTAGACTTAAAGAAAAAGAAGATAAAAGGCCAAAAAAGAACGAGCCAGAAAAACTACTTATGGAAAAGAAAAAAATCAATACATATGTATGTTTGTATAAGAACCTGAAGGCATTTATAGTGAGAAGTGTCTATTGGATAGACGTTTGGGATACCAATATGCAGTGTCGATCATTTAGCTCGCACGATAATTAAAATGTCAGAAGCTTACAAAAGATGCTTCATTATGACGGCTATTATTTGGGAGAAATTACCGCTTGTGAAAAAGGTTTTTATAGATCGCCTCATTATACTTGTAATTTTCAGAATGAATGAGATAGAAGTTATACTAATGTGAGGTCAAGCAAAAAAAATGAAATCATCATATTTCCTAAGGAAGGAAAATATTAAAATTTAAAGGGTATTTGAGAAGGAGGAATATACATCTACCTCGTGGCGGGGTTGATAATGAAAATATAACGTGGACATGCATGGACTTGACGACCTCGTCGAAACGAGTAAGACCTCGTTGGCACAGCCCCGCGAAGATAGGGGAAACAAGCAAACTATTAAACACAATGATCTTATCAACTGAAAACTATCTCTACAACATGTCATACTTAACGAAGATATATGTATCGTGATAATGTAAAGTAGTTATGAGTATAGTTGTCAGACTATTGATAGCTTGACAAAAATGATGTTAACTACTAGTATGTGATATGAATAGATGTACCATGTAAAAAGAGACATTAATGGCCGTAAAATACGCAAGAAAGAATATGGACGTCTTTAACTGAAAATGCAGATCTATTATAAATAGCTTTTATATCTAGATCACATATATAAGAGTAAGGGTGTAGGATAGTGTTTGTATTCTTAAATTTGTAGCTATTGATCAGGAGAAAAAGAAAAAAGACATAAGTAGACTGATAAATATACAAAATCCGGGCCAAAATCCCTAATAATAAGATTTATATACTAAATTCATTACAAAAAATCTATTTATTATTTATTTTATTATCCGGTAAAATAGGCTCTATTACTACAATATATTTTAAAATTATATCGTCATTCAGAAAATGGCAAAGGCGAATACTATCTATTGGATATATATCTCACCCCACCACACTCTACCCCTACCAAAAGAAAAAAAAGTAGGTACTTGAATGGTCAAAGTGGCCCATATGCGAGAGCCAACGTACATGTTAAGGATAGATTGGATGCATCCCCTAAACCTCACTATATATGCCCATTTATTAAGAGTCAAATCATCTTTAGAGAGTACTATGCCCTTCAAACAACTATAAACCAAGGGAAGATCTATTATTTCCCAACATCAGAAACTATGACCATTTAAGTAATAATGATCAGGTTACAATAATAGAGGAAGATTAATGCATCTCATGATGATTTCGATCATGTTTTGTTTGTATTATGCATATCCTGTAACACGAGTGTTAACAAGATAGAGCAATGCATCTTTAGTTTTGTTCTATTACTTTGATACAGATGTAAGAAGATCATTGATCTTTGTTGCCATTTACTCACCCAGAGACAAACATTTATAAACTTTGTTAAAACAAATACAAAAGGTTCTCTTTTTTTTTTGTTCGAAAAAATACAAAAGATTCTCAACAAGAATGAACGAAAGAGAACAACTTAATTTTACTTACAATATGATTACTATATAAGTGGCCACCTAATTAGAAAATCTTTTAAAATTCAGACTAAGCTTCTATTATAAATCAAATCAAATCAAAGGAATGTTAAAATACTTCAAAGTTTCGAAACTAAACTATTGAAGATGAAGGAAATTAGTTCACTAATTAAGTAATTATTACTTTTTTTTTTTTTCTATAAGTAACATATTACTATGAAATCAAAAAATCAGATTACCAACTTCGTTAATTGTAGATATATAAAGTAAATTATTTGACTTTTATATACTGTGATGTAATTGTCAACTTACCTCATGAATTAATTGGCTATAAATCGATTTATTTCTTGATCTAATTTACGATTTATTACCAACCAATTTACGCCACGTCATTGGGTGGTATTTGGATGTTATGATTTTAGGTGGTATATATCAGACTCGTACTAAAAAGTATTTCCTATTTACCCCATATTGATGGATTTTGTCTAAAAAATCTCAATACGTTGACCTATTTAAATTAATATTTTTAATAATTTAAATTATTAATATTCTATAAATTTCAAAAAAGTTACAAAAAATATCAAAAATTCCTAATTTTTTACCAATCATGTCCTTTTCTATTCATACTCATCTCTTTCATACACACATCAAAATATATAAATAAAACCTTAAAAATAATGCAAAACATAAAATCTCTCTATCTCTTCAAACCCAACCCATTTACCCAGCCCACCCCGATAAAAATAAAACATAAAATTGACCCATTATTATAAAAAACAAACTCATCTCTTCACCTCTCACCTGCCACTCTCATGCACATTGATAACAATCACCAATCAAAGCCCAAAATCTCTCCATTCAATGTACAAAAAATTCCCTGGCCATGAAACCTTAACATCGTCTCTTTATACTCACTGACCACAACTCTCCTACACATTGGTGGAAAGAATCTGAAAAGAAGGTTACAGAACTCGAAAAGAAGCTTCAGATGTTGGGGGTTGGTGGTGGAATAGACCGGTAGTTTTTGTTGTAGTGGTGAAAAAAAGGGTTTTAAAATAGTTGTGTTCAAGAGGAAATTTGAGTTCTACTAGATGGGAAGGTTAGAATAGAGGACCGATTCATATTCAAAGTAATGCTTTGGCTGATTTGGAAGGCGTATATATGAGTGTTGTTGAGGAAGTCATGTTGCTGGTTGCATTACTGGTGATATAATTAACAATTTGGTTGATGGCCTTTCTGGTACTTTGTATGTAATCATTCCTTTTTTTTTTCTCTTTTTTTCTAACAATTCTTTGTATATTTTTCTCTTAAATCTTAATGTTGATTTTCTTTATTGTACATAATCTTATAGAATCATTCAAAAGAAAAGAAGTGAAGAAGAATGTTGGTAGAGTGTTCATCTTTATTGTTATCTTAGCTTAGGAAGAGTGAAGCATTATCTACACAGTAAGTTTTTAATAAACAAGATTTTTTGAAGAAGAGGCTGGAACTAATCATAGCGTAAAAATGAATTACCTAATAATTATTTGTTACAAAAGGGATTTGATCGTTATTGCTGATTCTTAGTCTTACTGATTCAGGCAAAGAAGAAGGAGAAATAGAAAGAGCGTTCTGTGTGTCCGACAAGAATTAATTTAGGAAAAAAAACCTAAGGAAGTTAGCTACTATTATGTCATTTCGATTAAGGTTTCCGCTCAAACTCTTATTTGCAAGGTAAAGATGTGTTTGAATCTAAATATTATAGTGTATTGATAAGTATTGTTACATCCATTTCTTAAATCAATTTTTTCCAGGCATTTTGATTTACTTGTTTTGACAAGTGGGCTTTTTATTTTCTGCAATTTATGTAAATTTGTTAGTGTATGATCATAGCCTTAATTAGGAATTGATATAATTTTGTTTATGTATGTATATTATTTAGATGGTAGCTCCAAATTTGTGTTTTTGTTGTTGAATTTAGATATAAAAGGATTCAATGAGATTGAGAGTCGAAAATCCGGTTTGGTAATTCGAAATTAACCATACGATATCTGAAGATTTTATATTGTTCATTGTATTGAGGCTTTATTTATTATTATTGTTGTTAATTTGACGATTAATGTTAATTAGTTTAGTTGTTAATTTGATGATTTAGTTTGATTGTCTATATGTTTCAATTTAGATGGTTTGCAACATTAAATTATTTGTGCAGCAAGTTTATTATTGTCTAGATGATCGAGATAAAAAATTTCAATAGTCCATATTTTCAAGATATTGTGACGACTATTCAGAGGATAAATATGGGTCTTCATTTTGATGTTAAGGCACTTTCTAGATTCAAACAGATTAATGAGATATTGTGTTTTTCTGGACTTCGGTCTGATCTCAATAATATGGGATGTGTTGAGTCGGTCATTTGGTAATAAGGCATATGCTAACGACCTGAATTTTTTTTTTGGTTGGGTAAAAGGTTGTATTAAAATGAAAGGAGAGACTTTACTCTATACAATGTAGCACCTATTTTAGCTCTAAATGCCCAAGGTAGCAACTTACTATGCATTAATATTTACCTCATAGAGTTACAAAGTAGTCTCTCACTATCATCCAAGAAGGCATGATGAGGGAACAAAGAGAGAAAAAATGCATAACTTTATCTCCTTGAAAACCACTTCTTTTGTTGAAATGTCACTTCTCATGGCAAAATTATTTGTCGCTCTTTAAATACAATAAATAGTAGCTTCGAAAGCTATCCTTCAATCCTTTCTCCTCTAATTTTCACGTGCCTTTAACTTCTTAAGCAACTTCAAAGAACTCAACAAGGTGTTCATATCCTTAACGATTTCCAACCACATTTTAATTTCATTCCAAATAAATCTACTAAAAGTACATTCAAAGTAAATATGCTTATTTAATTCTAAATCTTTACCGCACAATTCACAAAGTGGATCCAACTCCGTGTGGGTTGTCATATCCTTCGTCTTGATCTTCTCATGTATTGTCATCCATACTATAATGGCATGTGTGCGAATAATAAAAGACTCTCATACAAGAATTTTCCAAGGTTTAACAAGTCCTACCGAACTATCCTACTAATGTTTCTATAACCATGGCCATTTCCCGCTTCTCACCCACTATAAGCTTCTTTTACCCGTACTACAGGATCATAGCGAATGGCCGCTTACATATCCCCTCTACCTAGAGTCTGTCACAACCACTATACCACACACGTATAGTCCATCTACTGTATTCCAACTCTCATCTTATTCACTAAGAAAATAAAGCACCTTCTCTAAAGTTTTTACACTCTCCTACACACGCAACCACAACCACAACCACGCCTCTGATAGCAGTCACCATTATACCCCACACATCCATTCATCCACCCATCAACCCCTTGCAATGTCCAAATATTGACCTTTTTGTCCTTATATTATGTAATTTCAAAATTGGTCATTTAATAACGCTAAATATATATATATATATATATATATATATATATATATATATATATATATATATATTTGGCTATATTTTGTAACATAGGGATCGTAGTGCAATTAGTCCATTTATATTGAAGTGGTATTGGTACAACTAAAGAGAGAAGAGGCTTAAATTTTTTTCTTAATGTGTTTAAGTCTTGACAACTGAATATGAAGACGATAATCAATGTAAAAAAATTTATCAGTTTGTTCTACAAAATTTATGTAGCTTCACTATTTATGTTATTATAATTATTTTAGAGCAAGTACTATAATATTTGTATTATTGTAAGTCGTACAATAATATTTATGGTTTTTATAATTTTGTATAGATATTATGTAATATGGTTTGAAAAAAAATTAATCTCAAACAAAAATGTTGTTAATGTGTTTGTAGATAGTGATAAGTGGTTGAATGGAAACCACACAACCAAGTATTTTGATATGTTCAAGGCCTAAACTCAATCAGGTAATTCTTTTGTTTTAATTATTCTAGCTATATATATATATATATATATATATATATATATATATATATATATATATATATATATATATATATATATATATATATATATATATATATATATATATATATGTGTGTGTGTGTGTGTGTGTGTGTGTGTGTGTGTGTGTGTGTGTGTGTGTGTGTGTGTGTATATATCTATATGTATATGTATATGTATATGTATATGTATATGTATATGTATGTATATGTATACATATCGTTATTATAAAAATAACACCATTAATCCTAAATTATGTGGAATATTCAAATATATACCTTTTATGGGGTATATTTTAAACGCTAATGTATAATAAAGAGATATATTTTTTATAATTAGCAGATTGATTATTTTGTTTCTACACTTATCTTTGAAGGTTTGGAAAATTGTTACTTCTAAGAAACAAGGCTATTCTGACCGGAATGAGTTTATAACTGCATTGCAGATTCACTATTTTATTTTCATAATTATTGTCACGTTTGAACATTTCATGATACTATTAAAAAAATCTCAACTAGAAAGTAAATTTTCTTGCACAAGAAAATTAATTTTTTATTTATTCAGTTTTTAAATGGAAATGAGAAAACTTTATGTGTATGGTGTCCTTTTTTTTTAGCCTATAATTTATATGTTTTCCAATCGTGATTAATATCATGACCATTTTTTTTACCAGGTTAAATTTTTTCAGTTATTTTTTTAACTAAATTTTACCTTCAATCCATTAAGTAAATATTACTTTGGGTTTATTGCATTATTGGTCCATGTATTTTGTACAATATCCAAATATATTGCAGCATTAGGCTACATATTAAGTAAAATTGAATCTTTTTATCCGTTTCTATTATAAATTTTGGATATATTGAATCATTAATCGATGTATTATGTAAATACTATATATATTGTTGCATTTTACATATATTATTATATAACCGTATTGAGATATTTTTAGAAGGCCATATTAAAAAATTGGATATATTTAGTAAGTAAAGAATCTGCCATGCTGCAAAAACATTCAATAATTGGGAAGTTGCGGAAATTCGGTCACTAATTTGGAGGAACCCTTTGATTAGCATATAGATCTTTTAATCGCGGTCGTTTTGACTGGTTATGCATTAAATTCTGATAAGTAACGAAGGAGATATGACCAAAACAATCTGCAATGGGTATCCTGTCCTACAATTTAGGAATACGAATTTTGGTAAGATTATGACTCCTTAGCTTGGGGATTAGTCCATATTTCAACCAAAGACCTATATATATATATATATATATATATATATATATATATATATATATATACTAGGTATAGCCCGTGCCTGAAGGAACTCCAAAAAATAATATTCCAGTTACTTGTTCATTTACTGTTGATACATATGAAATGTTTAAAAATTAGAATAATTTTTGGTATTAAATATGTAAAAACTGAAATTATAAATAGTGTGTTATACATAAATTATAAAAAAAAATTATTATAAAATTCAAATGAACATAAATATGTGTATAATTTATCAAACAACTAATAAAGAAGTTAAAATACGAAAAAAAGTTAAAAAGAAACAGAATCGAAAATACATATATGATCATTCGTCTTGTGTGCTTACTTATAATAAACATTATATTAAAACTTCAGGATATACAATATTAGATGTTGTTTGTTCATCATCGGGAAGAAGTAAACTTATGCGATCATAACTCGTACATCTTGATAATTCAACATACAATTGTCCATGACTAAATACTGGTGTTCGCAAATCGATCCCAACGAATTTCATAGATTGACCTTGTGATTTATTGATGGTCATGACATAGGCTAAACGCACAGGAAATTGTCTCCTTGTCATCACAAAGTGTATTTCCGAGTCAGAAGGCGTCAATGATATTCTTGGAATGAATACCAAATTACCGGATTTATCTCCATTCAAAATGTGGGCTTCAATAACACGTGTTGAACATCTAACAACCATTAACCGCGTGCCATTACACAATCCATCATTCGGGGCAATATTTCTTAGTGTTGAACATCTGACAACCATTAACCGCGTGCCATTACACAATCCATCCTTCGGGGCAATATTTCTTAACAACATGATAGGAGCACTCACTTTTAATTCCAATTTGAACCGAGGTAACCCATTTGGATTCAGTGAGTTTAAATACTCATTTGGATATCGAGATGTTATAGATTTATCTACTTGATCCTCTTCAACTATCTTATCAGCTGCTAGATACATCTTCTGTATTCTAGGAAAAATCTTAAGTGCAAGATTGTTGATCTCACTAACATCATCATTTCTCGCGGACATTATAGGCTCCGACTATTTGTTCGCGTACACCTTTTGGTACAACTGGTAAAATTTGTCGGAAATCACCTCCGAGAACAACAGTGATGCCCCCGAATGGCTTCTCATTTTTATGTATATCTTGTAACGTTCGATTAACAGCCTCAACACAATTTCGATGTTGCATCGGAACTTCATCCCAAATTATGAGACTTGTTTTTCGTATCAACTTAGCTTGGAGGGATTGTTTAGAAATATGACAAATAGAATCTTCCACAATATTCAGTGGTATCGAGAATGTGGAATGTGCAGTTCGACCTCCAATCAATAACAAAGATGCGATTCCTGACGAAGCTACATTAATCACAAAATAATCTAAACTCTGACAGTTTGTTGAGATCGTATTGTATAAATAGGTTTTTCCAGTTCCAGCACCTCCATTCAAGAAGAAAGTTACACATTTACTATTAAACACGGAATCAACAATCTTATCGTATGCGCGCCTTTGTGCACTATTAAGTCGATCAACGTTTATATCTGCATCCCTATCTTTCGCTTCCCTTTGAAGTTGTAAATGTTCTCTTATCAATCAATTTTCCACAACCGAGTTCCAATTCATGAGTTGTGGATTTTGTTTCAATATTGGAGCACGGTTTATTGCGCGAGTTGTGTAGATAGTTATTTCGATTCTTTTATTTTTCTGCGAAACCTGTATAATAATATCAATTATGTATTGGTTACAATATAATGACATTCGTGTTGTGGGTTTACTTATAATATACATTATTTTGAAACTTCAGGGTATTCAATATTAGGTGTTGTTTGTTCAACATCAAGAAGAAATACACGTATTCGATCATAAAGTGAAATTATAGGCTTACTTGAGGTCTGCGAACTTTTGCATTCGATTGGACTCGGGATGCACTCATTTTTGAGACCTTGTTTTTGTTATTCGATACGCTCGTCATTTGATAGTACAATGATCTGAAAATATGAGGATTTATTAACATTTGGTAAATAAAACGATAAATCTATATTACATGTTATACAAATGAAACAATTAATCTAGTAATACATATACTGAAATACAACACACGTAAGTATAATTTTAATAAGTTCAACTAATTTATTTCAATACATAAAAAAGTAGTTCTCCAATACAATACAATTATTATCGAATCAAGAACAATTTATTACAAATGACTCTCTAAGAACGATTATTCATGAAAAAGTAGCAAATCAATACCATAAATTTATTGTCGAATCTAAACTAATTTATTAAAATCCACTCCCAAAAACCTATTACATTGATAAATAACAACCATTCGAATATAAGGTACCCTGCTCCATGTTAGCAAGGGTTAAATCTGCTAGCATCGTAAACTCAATATCATCAAGTAAAACTTTCAAATCTTCTAGTTTATCCATATTTTTTAGTAAATGTAGAATATTTGCTATTGTCCAATCTTGAGGAAGCGTGGCAACTATGACATATAGCAAGGGGGCAGATCTAAAGGAACGTTTGTACTATTCCTAAAGGAATAATAACTTTCTTCCTTTCGTTTAATGTGATCAAGCACAGATTTAGTTGAATTCATTGGTTCGTCAGTGATTTCAGTCCATAAAAGGGTTATATTATCGATTTCACCATATTCATCGTATAAATTTGTTATAGTCTTAGTTAGAATTTCGAGTGTGGCCATTGTATTTTTTGTTTTAGCCTGCAAAAAATAACTATGAATAGAAAAAATTATATGTAAATATTTGTATGCTATATTTTTTAAAAGTGAGTATTTGAACTGGAAAATATTATCTACAAACTACTCAAATAGTAATACGATTACTAATTCATTAGGGTTTACAACTTTTTTTTTAAACCCGTGTAAATTCCATTTTTTTTATATTTTTTAAAAATTCTTTTTTAATTAAATCCAACAGATATGTATAACGTATTCTTGTACAAATGTAAAAATTTTAAATATATTTTTTAAAATGTAAAATTTAAGAATATATTTTTGTTCTACGATGCTACGTTTTGATTGGAGATTTATGGGTAAAAGTTTTTTTTTCTCAAACGATTATAGGATATATAAAATGAAAATAAAGGAGAACAATAAGGAAATTATGAGATGAATGGGGGAATTATGAGACAAATGAGGGAATTATGAGATGAATAGGGAAGTTTGAGGTTAAATAGAAAGAGTTAGGTTTCATTCTACTTTATTATATACTAGGTATTACCCGTGCCTTAAGGCACTTCGATGATTAAAAAAAGTTACGCAATAATAAGAAAGGTCGATGATTGAATTGAGCTAAAAAAATTACATATAAAACAAAAAATATTGATGATTCTCAAATCCTTAAGTGATATATGAAGAACATGAAAATTCTCTTTAACCACCGTATTTTACCTTTGATCCTACATTTTTTCAGATTTTATTTAAGAATCTTTTTAAAAAATCCACGAATATATGTGACATTTTACAAAATGTATATAATTTGCTATTTTAAATAACATGAAATATGTCTAGAAGTACAGTAAAATTAGAAATTAAGAAGAAAAACCAAACAAATCAAAAGAGGACTTTTTTTGTGTTTTATCTAATGAGTTTCCACCCAATTCTACATTTTAAAAAAAAGAATAACAACCACAAAATTTCTCATAGAGTTACGATGAATTAAAAAAAAAGTGAAACATAAGCCATCCCTAACTTAATGAAACATTATGATTTTTTTATTGTGGAATGACCAACTGAAAAATATATCACTTATTCACTATGACCAACTGAAAAACCTAGCATTATATTCAATTATGAATTCTCCATCTCATCTGGCACTTAACTGCTCCTCGGTTCACCTCATTCTTAATACAATACGATGAAACCGCAACCCCATTTTGGCTCCACTTGAACATCCGTTATCATCATAATGAAACCTGATTCTTCAAGTAGTGCTACATGAAACACATTATTCAATTTATGTTGGACCACTAATCCCTGTAGATCTTCCAATTTGAAAACGGAGACAGTTAAAACGGTTTATCACATTTCAACAATAAGAATATGAATACGGGGACCAACGATGCAATATATTTGGTCATTTCCCATAATACATGTACCAATGAAGCATTTCACCCTAAATTAGAAAGAAATTATAAATACTGATCAATCAAACCCAAATCTTACATGCCACCTTTTTGTACTAAAAGCTTAGCAACTTGAACTACACCTCAAACTGCACGCCAGTGTATTTTTTTTACTTGTATGATCCGCTGCATTTGCATCTCCTCCTTTCTGCAAATTATCACCATAATATTAACATTCAACTGATACAGTTTAGTGCGAATTCTAATTTTTATCTAGCTCTTTACAGTTGAGATGAACAATTCTTCCGCGTGTATAGTTGAATCAAAACTTTTGAGACATATATAATACAATTTTTTTAATTAAAAGCATTTTCCTCCCAAAGGCAATATTAAAGATTTACATGACATTCATATCATACACTTTGTCCTTTGTGGGATAAACTGCAGATATATGAAGTGATTTTATGAATTAATCGTAATAACACTTCATATATCCTTGTGTACAAAAAACATATGAAGCTATTACAAAATCTGAAAAGATTTCTAGTTGTCCTTACTTCATATATCCTTGGTTACAAAAAACATATGAAGTGATTACAAAAAAGTAAAAGATCTCCGTCTGTCCTTACTTCATATATCCTTGGTTACAAAAAACATATGAAATTATTACAAAAAACTGAAAAGATATCCAACTATCCTATTCATCATAATTTTCACCTGTAACCATTAAGAGATTCTTTTTTAACATCACTCAAAAAATAAACATTTCTGATACAACGTTAAAAAGTAACTACCTAAGTTTAAAATAATACCTACTTCGCAGATTTACCAATTTTTTCCAACTCGTCAAGCTGTTAAAAACAAACAACAAAAACTATCATCCATGATCCATCACAATACAAAAGAAAAATATAGACCTTACAGACTTGAATGGATTAGGAGAATCTTCACGTAATTCAAGAATATAAGTAGCTCTCTTCACTTTAATACCCTTAAATCCTTTCAACTCTTCCATGTTGATTTCACGTTTAATTAGTGAGGAAAAAGACGAAAGAAAAAGAATAAAAAATGTACTAATACTAACTTGCTAGTAGAAGTGAGGAACTTGAGATATTCCTGAAAATAAGAGTTCTCCATGCCTGAGCTTTGCTGGCAAAATGATAATGGATTAAGGGTTCAGGTTAAGGTTTAGTTTAAGGTTAAGTTTAATGGTAAGGTTACGGTTAAGGTTAAAGTTAAGGTTAATGTTAGTTTACGGTTTAAATGTTAAAGTTTTAAGGTTAAATGTTAAGGTTAAGATTAAGTTTAAGGTTTAAAGTTAAAGTTTTAAGGTAAAGTTTAATGTTAAGGTCATGGTTAAAGTTAAGGTTAAGGTTTAATGTTTAAGGCTCAAGGTTAAGGTTAAGTCTTAACGTCAAGGTTAAGGTTATTTTTAAGGTTAAGGTTAAAGTTAAGATAAAGGTGAAGGTAAAGGTAAAAGTTAAGGTTTTAGGTTTAAGGTTTAGGGTTTAAGGGTTAAGGTTAAAGGTTTAAGGGTTATGTTTAAAGTTAAGGTTAAGTTGAAGATGAAGATTAAGGTTTAAGGTTTAATGTTTAAGATGTAATGTTTAAGGATAAATGTTTAGGCGTTAAGATTAAATTTAAGGTTATAATGAAAATGAAGATTAGGGTTTAAGGTTTAAGGTTTAAGGTGTAAGACTTAAGGTTAAAGTTGAGGTTAAGGTTTAAGATTTAAGGTTTAAGGTTCAAGGTCATGGTTAAAGTTAAGGTTAAGGTTTAAGGTTTAAGGTTTAAGGCTCAAGGTTAAGGTTAAGTATTAACGCCAAGGTTAAGTTTATGGTTAAGGTTAAGGTTAAAGTTAAGATAAAGGTGAAGGTAAAGGTTTTAGGATTAAGTTTTAGGGTTTAAGGGTTAAGGTTAAAGGTTTAAGGGTTAAGTTTAAAGTTATGGTTAAGGTGAAGATGAAGATTAAGGTTTAAGGTTTAATGTTTAAAATGTAAGGTTTAAGGATAAATGTTTAGGCGTTAAGATTAAATTTAAGGTTCCAATGAAGATGAAGATTAGGGTTTAAGGTTTAAGGTTTAAGGTTTAAGGTTTAAGGTTTAAGGTGTAAGATTTAAGGTTAAGGTTAAGGTTTAAGATTTAAGGTTCAAGGTCAAGGTTAAGGTTAAGTTTCAAGATCAAGGTTAAGGTTATGCTTAAGGTTAAGTTTAAAGTTAAGATAAAGGTGAAGGTAAAGGTAAAAGTTAAGGTTTTAGGTTTAAGGTTTACGGTTTAAGGGTTAAGGTTAAAGGTTTAAGGGTTGAGGGTTAAGTTTAAAGTCACAGTTAAGGTGAAGATGAAGATTAAGGTTTAAGGTTTAATGTTTAAGATGTAAGGTTTAAGAATATATGTTTAGGCGTTAAGATTAAATTAAAGGTTAAGATGAAGATGAAGATTAGGGTTTAAGGTTTAAGGTGTAAGGTTAAAGTTAAGGTTAAGATTAACGTTTAGGTTAAGATTAAGGTTAAGGTTAAATTTAAGGTCAAGGTTAGGGTTAAGGTTAAAGAACTAATAGTTAAGAAGTTGAGGTCATGGTTAATAGGTTGAGGGTTAAGGTTCATTTTAATCCTATTCAACATTTAGTCCCTTAATCCTAAAAAATATATTATCAATTCAAGTCATGAATCAATATAGTAAGTAAATTATACAGGGAAGGTCCAGGGCCAGTTCCGAGGGTAGGTTGAAGAGGCGACCGCTTCAGGCCTCCAATTTTTTGATGTTTTTAGGGGTCTTCAATTTATAATATTTTTGCATAAAGGGGTCTCATTTTGTAAATTAGACCCCTCGAGGGAAACATTGCTCAATCTTTTCTATTCATTTTTTTAATGACTATCTTTGTATTTTAATTATAATTTAAACTAATGCATGTAAAGGAAATATACCATTTACGTTAAAAAGTTTACCAAAAGGTGATAAGGCTTTATTTATCTGTGGTGATTAAGATATTCTACTAATTAAGTTTTTATGTCACAAAAAAAATTTATTGAAAAATTATTATTATTATTATAGGAGACAAAAAAGATATCACGGTCCCATTGTCATTATCATAATGTTCATGTTTCAAATGAGATTAAAAATAAAGAAAATAAAATAAATAAAAAATTATTTAAATATTGTAATGTAAAGTGATTTTTTTTTAATTTTATATTATATCTAGTTGAACTTTTTTTATAATAAATTTTAAAAAAAAATCTTAAATTTTGTAATACTTTATAAATTTTTATAAAAAGAAATAAATTTTATTTATACGAAAGTTAATTGGAATTTTTATAATTTTATTTATATGAAGGTTAAAAGGATTATATATTATTTGATATTTCCATGCGTATATGTATATAATAAATAAAAGAATAGAAAAAATAGGAAATTATGAGATGAATGGGGGGATTATGAGCCAAATGGGGGGATTATGAGACTAACGGGGGAGTTTGAGGATAAATAGGGTAAATTAGTTTTGGTTCTGCTTTATTATATAGATATATATATATATATATATATATATATATATATATATATATATATATATATATATATATATATATATATATATATATATATATATATATATATCCATTCCTACCTTAAAGAAATCATCCTTGTTGTTCCTAATCAACCTTTAATCAACATAGAAGCAACTGGCAAGAAAACAAGAAGGAGTTGTAAACTGTTCATGCCATTCCCTTTATAATTTTTTTTCTTTCTCTAGTATGAACTAATTCTATTTAGCTTGATATTAGAATAAGGGTATGAACCCTAGACTTTTTTTATATCTATTTTAATTTGGGATGTCCTTAGACATTTTATTGGAATTAGTAGTGATATCTCTGTTTTTACGTGCTTTGATATATTGTCTGTAATTCTTGTTGTTGCAGATGTATAAGATTACCATAGTAGTTGGATGGTCACCCGAAAGGGGTGTCTAATTACTGAAACACCACATGAATGTCTAGTGTGCGGTAGTGATCTCGACGGGCTTGCCTAACTAGATAGTCACTAGGGTTTGAGATTAACCACCGATCATTGCACAGGGCCCCCTTACCCAAGTCCCTGGTAATTGTTAGATCACCACCTAAATCCACCCGGAAGGGGTTAGGAGGAATATAGAATCATGCTATTGCATATTACACAATTTTCCCTTAGATAAATAAACATAGAACAAGGCTAGTGGGGATTACTTGCTATATCTCGAGCTAAGCTCTCATTTTACTTCTTTCCTTCTATTTATTTTTTTGTCTTTATTTTTAGTAGTTAATTGTTAGAGTCTTAAAACCAAACAAATATTTTAGAATCTCTTTGCGTATTATTTTATCTACTTCTTTTATTGCACTTTATAAATCCATTATCTACAACTAACGTTCGTAGTACCTGCGAACGAATTCTATTATCAATTAATCTTGCATACAATATGTAATACTTGTAGTGAGTAAAGTAGTGAGCTAGGGTGTTTAGTTCTTATAATATTTATATTGTTATTTTATCACACCCTAACCACCACCAAGTTTTTGGAGCCGCTGTCGGGGACTATATCGTTAGTCCTAGTGTTATTACTTAGTGTTTTAATTTTAATTAGTTCTATTTTACGTTTTTTTTAGTTTTCTTTTTTAGGAAAGTCCAAGAAATATAGAGCTCTCCATCTCATTCTGAGTGCAACCTAGAGGAATCTGCACTCCAAAAATCCAAGCCACTAAATTCAAGCCTGATCCAGACACGATAGAGCATTTTCAAGTTATGGCTGATTTAGTGGGGCTGCACAACATGATCTAGTTCTTTATCTTTAGAAATTCATGCAGATCAGTGATGCCTACATCCTCAAAGGTGTCAAAAAGGAACAGATGTACTACGTTATGTTCCAATTCTTTTTGACCGGAAGTGCAAGCGATGGTATGACTACCAACACCCCAATTATATCTAAGATTGGGATAGACTCCAAGCAAATTTCCTAGATCGATTCTATCTGATAAGTAGGCGTTTAAAAAACATGTTGGAGTTCGATCATTTCATACAATAAGAAGGAGAAAGTGTTTTGTGGAGCGTGGTTACGGTTCAACGAAAAGAAAGTGAGGTGTCCATTCCATATCTCCTTGCCCGAATATTAATTGACCATGTTCTATGGAGGGAACAAAAACGAGTCCAGAGAAAAGGTAGATAACTTAGTAGATGGAAGCTTTGTGTTATTAACTCCAGAAGATGCTAGTATCATCATGGAAAGAGTTATTGAAACAGATAGAAGTTGGGCATCAGAGACAGAGAAAGAAGATTCCTTAACCGCAACAAGGGTCGAACAATGCAGCCAACAACTCAAATAATTAAAATCACGTTTAGAGAACGGTTTCATAACCCAGGTGATCCAGATAAACACAATACCTCCATGTCATGGTTGTGGAGAGAGTACTTCTGGTGTGTGATAAAATCACCACCCCTAAAGAGAGGGACACTACCCACAAGTGAACGGGTCGTTCCAAGTAATGTGTAAATAATACGGATTTCGTTCTCAGGGACGGATAATTATGACTTTGGTATTAACCAGCTAAGTAGAAGTAATTGCTAAAACGGAAAAGTAAAATATAAATATATTTGTTTGGTTTTAAATTGTAGCTAAAGATGCAATAAAATAAAATACTGAAATGATTAACAGAAAAGAAATATTGAAAGTCAATAAGCGTGGACACAGATATGAAAGATGTACTTGAGTCTCGCAAGGGATTCACCTAAATCTACATAATCAATGCTTCCGTTTAAGGGTTAAACTGGTATTTATGTACTAGTCGGGACTCTAATATCTCCTAACCCCCGTCAGGGTGGACTTAGGAGCTATCCTACGGTATTATAAACCCCGTCAGTGTGATTATTCGAATGTTGATGTCTTTTACCAATTGGCTGCGTGGTTAGTCAAGCCTGTCAGAATCATTGACGAACGCCACAAGTCTATTACCTAGGTTCGTAATTAAACCCCCCGTCAAGGTGATCACTCCGCCACTAAATTGAACAGCCTAAGTACTATAACCTACCCTTGATTCATGACGTGAAAAATAGTAAATAGATTCACGATAATAGTCAATACAAATACCCAGTTTAAATTAAATCACAAAATCCCAAATTCGGACAAACATTAATTAAATAAATTAGGGCTTAACCCATAAATGCGATTATCAAGTACTTATGAAATTAACTCATATTCAAACTAAAAACTGAAAATAAATTAAAAGAAATCATTATACTAAATTACAAAAATAAAATAAGAAACCTAATTGAGACGTTGGATTGAATAGTTGTTGGAAGAATATGAATTCTCCAGCTCTAGCTCTTTCTTCTGTCTTCGTCTCTGACTTTGACTTGAAAAATAATGAAGCGTATCTAAAAGGAGGTCTAAAAGCCTATTTATAATGATCTAATTATGATTGGGCTTTTATTTAATAAAAATAAGTCAAATGATAAAAAGCCCAAGACCAAATTAGAGAATCCCGTAACTGCTGTACACTCTTGAGTAAAACAGTCGTAACTTTTGCGTCTCACGTCCAAATCACCTAATTCCAGTCCTCAAATCTTGCTAACTTAAAGTCGCAACAGTGCCGATGTGGCTCAAAATCAGAAATTAGTAAAAGTTGTCCAGATTTCTATCTCTTTTAGTCAACTCTTTGGGTGATTCTTTCTTGCTTTTAACCTATCCGCTCGATCTAAGACTTTAATATACACTTATCCTCCTTATCTTGGTGCTCCATAACATACATGTACCTAAGAACTTTATACTAAAAACAAACAAATTAACGTACAAAAACACTAAAAATGAAATATCGTAATTCCAAGGAGAGAAAGTGCAATACACTCAAATAAGAATAAAAGTCCATCAAATAAGTCTAATATTCACCTAAAATGATGTCTCCAAAGGGAATATATTTCTAACAAAACAGGAGACATCACCGTTGGCAATGGATGGACCGGGAAAGCTTTATCCGACTTAGGCACGAGTATCAATCTCATGCCAAAGTCCCCTGTTCGAGAAGCTCAACATAGGAGAGGTGGTATCTACTTCGGTGGTATAAAAAATGGCGGATAGATCTCTCTCCCAACCAGTAGGTAAAATTTACGACGTTTAAGTCAAAGATGGTACTTTTATATTTTCTTGTAATTTTATTATTTTTGACTACGACGCGGATCAGAATGTTCCCATCATTTTGGGAAGACCATTCTTAGCCACGGGGCGTACACTAATTGATGTTGAGAATGGTGAATTGCTCGTGAGAGTCCAAGACGAATAGATTAGATTCAACGTGTTTAAGGCTATGAAGTATCCAGATACAAAAGATGAATGTTTCAAATAGATGTCTTGAGAAAAATTACTCAAGAGGTTTTTGATGAGACAAGTTTCGATGACACCTTAACAGCATCCTTAGCACTTGAATCACCATACGTATATGACGAGTTAGCCGAAGAAGTAGTTGCTCTTGATTTAAATGACGAGAGACCAAAAGCGAGGTTTCGCGATCAAATCTGAGAAGCAAGAGACATTGAACCAATGAAGAAACCATCTATAATATGTACTCCTATTCTCGAGGATTAAATACTTCCTACTCATTTGTGGTATGTGTACCTAGGTATGAACAAAACTTTTCTTGTTATTATTTCTGCTAACCTTTCAAGTCCTCAAGAAGATAAGTTGTTATGTGTGCTCCGAACCAACAAAGAGGCAATTGGGTGGACTATTTCTGATATATAGGGGATTAGTCCTACCATTTGCAAACACAGAATCATTGTTGAAGAAGAAGGGTGCGTTCTATAGAAGGACAAAGAAGACTTATGCTCGCAATGAAGGAGGTGGTAAGGAAAGAGGTGATCAAGTTGTTAGATGCGGGGATTATCTTCCCATCGTGACTAGTGAGTGGGTTAGTCCAGTGCATTACATTACAAAGAAAGCAGGTATCATTACCATCCTTAATGATAAAAAAATCCATTCCATCAACAATAGTTGTGGGGTGGAGAGTATGCATGGATTACCGCAAGCTCAACAAAGCCACGAAGAAAGATTAATTTCCTTTACCGTTAATCTATCAAATGTCTGATAAGCTTGCAGGGAGAGAATATTATTGCTTCCTTGATGGCTATTCCGACTATAATTAGATTTGTGTAGATCCAGTTGATCAACACAGAACCACTTTCACTTATCTGGTTGGGATATGTAATGTACCTACCACGTTCCAGAGGTGTATGATGTCTATATTTTGGGACATGATTGACAAGTTTTTAAAAGTTTTCATGGATGATTTTTTGTTGTTTGGAGATAGTGTTGACGAGTTCCTTAACAATCTTGGAAAGGTACTCCTGCATTGTAAAGAAACAAATCTTGTTCTTAATTAGAAAAAATGCCACCTCATAGTTCGCGAAGGGATTGTGCTAGGACATAATGTTTCAAGTGCAGGAATGGATGTAGATCGTGCTAAAATTGAAGTTATAAAGACCTTACCACCTCCCTTCTCTATTAAAGGAGTCAGAAGAGTCTTGAAGATTCATTAAAGATTTCTCCAAAATTGCCAAACTGCTTTCTACTATACTTGAGAAGGATACTCCCTTCAACTTTGATGACGCGTGTCTTGAAGCGTTTCTGCCGATCAAAGAGAAACTCATCTCCACAGCAATTGTCATACCTTTAGATTGGAACTCTTCGTTCAAAATTATGTGCGATGCAAGTGATCATGCCATGGGTGTTGTGTTAGGGAAGAGGAAAGAAAATATCTTCCACACGATATATTATTCAAGTAAGACCTTTACAGCTGCCCAATTGAACTATACTGTGATAGAGAAAGAGTTATTGGTCGTAGTATATGCTTTCAACAAGTTTAATTCCTATCTTCTTGGGATGAAACTATCGTACAGACTGATCATTCAGCAATTAAGTATCTTATCGAGAAAGAGGATGCAAAATTCGTGTCTTATTAGATGGGTATTATTGTTAAAAGAATTTGACGTAGATATTCGATACTGGAAAGGGTGCGATAATCAAGTAGCTGATCATTTATCTCGGCTCGAAGGATCAAAGTTCAACACTGGACCAGGATTGGTCAAAGAGCTATTTCCCGATGAACAACTCTTTGTTGTTAAACACGTGTTTGTTCCTTGGTATGCAGATATATTCAACCTCATATGTAGTGGTGTATTCCCTTCAGATTTCAATCCACAACAACGAAGAGGTTAAGCCATCGAGTAAGACAATTATTCTAGGAAAATCCTTACCTCTTCAAAGTTTGCAGTGACCAAGTCATTAGAAGATGTGTTCATGAGAACAAAACAAGGAAAATCATTGCAAGCTGCTCACCATATGGTGGCCACTTCAAGGGCGATAGAACCGCAACAAAAATTCTTCAATTTGAATTCTATTGGCCCTCCATTCACAAATATTGTCATTGGTACGTCCAGACTTGTGAAATATGCCAACTCAATGGAAACATATCAAAAGGAGACGAGATGCCACTCAACTACATGTTAGAAGTAGAAATATTTGATGTTTGGGGTATAGATTTCATGGGACCTTTCGTTGCTTCCATGGTAATCTTTATATTTTGCTAGCGGTAGACTATGTGTCAAAGTGTGTAGAAGTAGAGGAAACACCAAAGAATGATGCAAAGACTGTCATCTCATTCCTTAAGTCAAATATCTTCTCAAGACATGCCAAACCATATGTTCTAACTAGCGATAAAGGTACCCAATTTATAAATGTTCAGTTGAGAGCTGCCCTTCATAAGTTGGGGGTGAGACACCACACTTCAACAGGTTATCATCCCCAAACTAACGGTCAAGCCGATGTCTCAAACCGAGAGATCAAATCAATCCTAGAAAAGACTATGAACAAGGCGAGGAAGGACTGGTCGCTAAAGCTTGATGTTGCTCTCTGGGCTTACAGAACAACATTTAAAACACCCGTTGGGGCATATTCATACCGCATGATCTACGACAAAGCCTGTTATCTTCCTATAGATATTGAATCTTGTTCTTTTTGGGCTATTAAAGATCTAAAATTGAACGTAGAGCTAGCGAGAAAGCGAATGATGATGCAGTTGAACGAGTTAAATTAGTTCCATTTTCATGCCTATAATAATTCACGTCTCTACAAGGAGAAAACAAAAATATGGAATGATAAAAAATTTGCACAAAGAAGTTCGAGATAGGACAAAAAGTTCTCCTATACAATTCAAGATTCTCAAACTACCCGGGTAAGCTCAGATCCTATTGGGGGGATGATACATTGTTATGAAAGTCACTCATCATGGCGCGATCAAAATCGAACATCCAATAGAACAAAGGACCTTCATGGTAAATGGTCACCGCTTGAAGATATACCATGACAGTGAGGACTTCGACCGGGAGGAGACCATGCATCTCCAAGAACACGAGTAACCGGAGGTAACACGTCAAACTAAACGACGTTAAACAAAAGTTCTCTTGGGAGACATCCCTTGTTTTGATTGATTTTTAGTTAAATTATGTTTTAATATTAAGTTAGTGTATAATTTTAATGTGTTACAAGCTAAATATGAGAGAAAGCAAGCATGTTATTGTGTAGGAAACGAGTTTGGGGTAAAATGACGGAAGAATTGCAAAAATCAGCAACTAGGTGCGGTAAACCACACACTAGCCGTGGTGCACCACACCCCACAAAACCGTGACAACGGTGTGATGAATTGGGTACACACGCGAGATGATGTCTCCCTATTTGTGATATAATAATCTAGGTTGGAGACATCATTTTAGGTGTATTTGAGTATCTAATTATCGAGTTTTATTCATATTTTAATATTTTCTTATTTCTTGTCTTGATTTGATGATTTATTATTTTTAGGGAATATTGGGTTTAGTTTGTTTGTTTAGTGTGAAACTTTAGAAATATATGGATATCAATTCTAAAGAGATAAGGAAGAAGATATGGATGGAAATTGGATATAAAAGGAAGTAAAGATAAAATAGGAAAGAAAAAGTTGTCAAGTAAATCTAAGATTCTGCAGCTACATCTATTAAAGTTAATATAACTTAAAATCGGCTGGGAAATTGAACTAGCTATAAAAGGAAAAGTGTATATCTTTTCGATGCGGTCTTTTCGATATAAAGTAGGCAAAATCAGAGTAATAAGGAGTGACATACGACCAAAACAAGACAACAATAGTTTATCCTTCTCCTATATTTTAGGAAACGAATTTGATTTGAAAAAGAGTCCAATTACTTGCCTTCTACTCCAAGATTTCTAACTAGGGTTTGGAAAACCCTATAAATACACCCGCTTGTCATTAAAAACACATCCTTGGTCAGCCTTTAGACCAAGAAGAAGCCTACATCAAGAAGAGAGGAGACTGGAAGGAGTTGGACAACAAATCATGCCTTCCCAATCCTTTAAATTTGTAATTGTTTTCTTTTCTTTCTCTAGTATGAACTGAATTTATTTTAGCTTGAGATTAGCATATTGGTATGAACCCTAGAATTTTTTTACATCTATTTTAATTTGGGATGTTCGCATTTAAATTGATATTAGTGTTTTATTCTCTGATTTATGTGTTTTGGTTTATTGTCTGTAGTTCTTGCTAATGCACGAGTATAAGATTACCTTAATAGTAGTTAGATGGTCACCCAGAAGGGAAGTCTAATTATTGAAACACCACTTAAATTTCTAGTGTGCGGTAGTGATTCGGAAGGGCTTTCCAAACTAGATAGTCATTAGGGTTTAAGATTTAATCACCGATCATTACGCAAGGTCCCCTTACCCAAGTCCTCTGGTAATTGTCAGATCACCACCTAAGTCCACCCAGAAGGGGGTTAGGAGAAATATAGAATTCTGGCTATTGCACATCACACAATTTTCCCTTACATGATTAGAATAAGCAAGGCTAGTGGAGATTACTTGCTAGATCTCGAGCTAAACTCTCATACTATCTTCTTCTCTTTATTTATTTTCGTGTCTTTATTTTTTTTAGTTAATTGTATAGATTATTAAAATCGAAACAAAAATTCCATAGTCTTTTATTTTTAGCGTATTATTCTTCTAGCTTTCTTATTATCCCTTTATATTGCATAAGTTCTTCCTAACTTTCGTAGTCTCTGAGGAACGAATTCTATTTATCATTGAAACTTGCATACGACCTGTGATACTTGTACAGAGTAACATGTTTAGGATAGTGAGTTTATTTGCATCTTATTTATCTTTTATTTTATCACACCCTAACCAACACCACGAAACCACATGGAAAAAACCGTATAGTCGCTCGCGCAAAATCGTGCCACGGTGTCATCCAGAGAACTCATGAGGTACACCGTAGAGGAGTTGTGGTACACCGCAGAAGGAAAACCGCCACCATTGGTTCGGGAATTATGGTTCGTTTACGAGAGTCATCAAGAACAAAAACGTGTCGGCAGTCGCGCCAAACTGTGACACGGTCTGAAGTTAGAGGGTTCATGCGGTACACCGCAGTGTGTCCGTTGTACACCACTCCAACCGAAAAACCGTCACCATGGTTCGCATTCCACGTCCAATACCGAGAGGCCACTTGGCTGTACTGTTTAGTCGAACGCACAAGACCGTGACACGGGGAGATGACGTCACCTCTGGTACACCGCAAGGAAACTGCGGTGCACCGCAGGAAGGCAGTTTAAAGGCTAAATTGTTTCCTTTTTGGATTTCAATCCTACAAAACCTATCCCTAGCCTTTTCTTAAGACCCCAAGCACAAATTTTTCAGACCCAAACTCTATTAGTACACCTTGAGTCTTGATTAAACCTTCAAACAAACACAAAAACACCATCAAATCTTTCCTCCATCCTCCATAAACAAATAATCATCAAATCCATTCCACAACACCACAAAATACCAAAGATCATTAAGTTTTAGATATTTCCTCCACCACAAGTCAATTATGCCTTCCTATATTATTGATGAGCCTTCATCCAAACAACAACCTTAAGCCACACCAATCTTTCATAAATTTATTCCATACTTGGTACATCTTGAGTTTAGGGTTGAACAAAGATGACTAACAGAACAGATGGTATGGATTACAAGAGGAAGTGTTACATCTTAGGGAAGAAAGAATTTGTCTGGAGCTACAACGGAGAGAGCCATCGATCTTGATGAGCCAAGTTCAAAGAAGCCAAAGCCCGAGGTAACTGCACAACCACTTCGTAAATATAACATGAGAAAGAGGGTACAGTCAAGACTAAAGAAATGACACCAATAGAAGATAAAGGTTCATCATCAAGTCTTAATGCCAAATCAGAAAGTGTATCTACACCACCAGAGTGTGCAGTGACATTTACAAATAAAATCACAAGCTTAGAAAACACGTCTCGCTGCCACTGGATGGAAATTATGAGGATGAACTATAACATTGACAAGATCACATATATATTGGTGATATCTCCATATTTGTGATATATTAATATAGGTATGAGACATCATTTTAGGTGTATTTGTTTAATTTTTTATGGATTTTTCCCGTTATTAGATAATTTCTTAATTCATGTCTTGATTTCATGATTTATTACTTTTCGAGCATATTTGGTTTAATTTGTGTAATAATGTGAAACTCTTAAGGTTTATGGAATATAAATAGATGTCAAATCAATTCTAAGGATTAAGGAAATAAGATATGGGAGAAATCAGGAGATAAAAGGAAGCAAAGCTGAATTAGGAACGGAAAAGCTGCCAAATAAATATGCCAAGTCTGCATCTACGTCCACTAAAGTGACGATAACTCCAAATAGACTATGATTTTGGACAATCCTTTAAAAGACTAGATAGATCTTTTCGCTACGGTTGTTTTGATATAAAGTGGCCAAAATTTGGCCCAGTAACGAAGAAGATATGACCAAACCAGTGAGCAGTGTTTATCTTGTCCTATATTTTAGGAAACGAATTTGAATTGGACTTGGACTCCAATTACTTGCCTTCCGCTCCAAGGTTTCGACCTAGGGTTAGAAAACACCTACAAGTACATCCTCTTATCATTGTAAACAAGTCCTTGTCTTAGTCCTTAATCCGTATTACTCTTAGAAGTCATCAAGAGAAGCAAGTTGACAGTATGTATCTTTATTTTAGTTTCTTTCTTTCTAGCATGAAATAATTTTCCCATATCTTGGGTTTTGCATATGTATAATTTTTGAATTCTATTTTCTTCTATCTAAGTTTGTTTGGGAAAAACATTTTTAAATCGATTGAGCTTCTTAACCTTTATGTTTGTTTTATGTGTTTTGATGTATTGACTGTAGTTCTTGCTAGTGCACGAGTATAGACTACCATTTTAATAGCAGTTGGATGGTCACCTGGAAGAGGTGTCTAATTGTTGAAATACCACATAAATGTCTAGTGTGCGGTAGTGATCCGGAAGGGCTTGCCTATCTAGATAGTCATTAGGGCTTGAGATTTAACCACCGATCATTGTACAGGGTCCCCTTACCCAAGTCCCCTGGTAATTGTTAGGTTGCCACCTAAGTCCACCCGGCAGGGGGTTAGGAGAAATATAGAATTCTGGATACTTACTTTAAGAGATTTAATCACCCTTATTAACTAGTAGAAGAAATAGAAGGATGGGTGCATACTAGCAAAATTAAGCTATACATTTCATCTTATTCTTACATCTTTTCCTTATTGCATTGTTCTCAGTTTAATTAATCTATCTCCAATTATTCATGTTTACTTTTATTGTCTTTTAAATTCATTGCTACTAATTCTTACTACGCTTTGTTGTAATCCATTCATATAACACACTAAGACCCTGAGAACGAATCAGAACTTATCATTAAAACTTGCGTACGACCTGTGATACTTGCAGGGATTAACGTGACTGGTAAAGGTGCTCAGTTGTCTTATTTTATTTATTTTTTATCACACCCTACCAGTCATCAGTTGGGTTCAAGAAAATCATGTAAATTTCAAATGAAATTGCTTATGATAAGAATAACCATATTACACGTGTTTCAATATTTAATCTTATACTCCCTCGTCCATCAATATTTGTCATACTTTTTTTTTCATACAAATTAAGAAAAACAATTAATCCTCTCTATTTTTACTAAAAACCCTCAACCAACTAAGTAAATGAATTTAATGATGGTAAGATTTTGAATATTATATAAGGATAAATTTGATAGAAAATGTAAAAAAAAATCCTTGGTATCTTAAATGGACAACCTTTTGTGGACATCTACTTTTAGAAATTGTGACAAACATTGATGGACGGAGGAAATATAAGGTGAGTATGTGACGATAAATTTTGCATAGTATATTTCTATTGTAATAAAAATATATTTGACATTTTTTGTATCAATCCTCTTTTTACATATTGTCTTCTGGGTTAGAATTTTTTCCACACTTTTTAATTATATGGTATTTTAGACATGGTTATACCTTTTACATATATTTTTTCAGTCTACTTTTTTTTTGTCTTTTTTTAATAAAAAAAGAGGTGTTTAACAATATTTGTTTTTTTATATTATCAAGATATTTATTTTCCTTAATCTTTTTAATACAACCCTTAATTAATTACTAAAAGTAATAAGGTAATAAATGACCTAATACTTGATGAATATAAATAATATAGTAAAGAAGGGTCACATTTAATATCTTTTTTAAGGGTGAATGCCCCAAAAAATCAAAATAATATTATACTTGCCCCAAAGAATCATCCATTAACTTACTATTATAAGATTGCATATTTACCCTTACACCATAAGAACAATTCCCGTCACGGACGATTCCCGTCACGTACGATTCCCGTCACGTACGATTCCCGTCACGTACGATTCCCGTCACGGACGATTCCCTTCACGGACGATTCCCGTCACGGACGATTCCCGTCACAGACGATTCCCATCACGGATGATTCCCATCACCCGACGAATCCCGTTAACGCGACGAATAATGTATAACATAAGTAGGGATAGTATAGTCAAATAATGTATAAAATAATTCAATTGATGATGTTATTGGGCAGAAATTTTGTCATTGATGTTATTGGGCGGAAAATAATATTATTTTGATTTTTTGGGTCATTTTCCCCTTTTTTAATTCTTGTAACATAAAAAGTAAAACAAATAAAAATAGATGAAAAAAGTTTAAAATGTTATATCTAATTAGAAAAGCATTTTTAATAGCACTTGTTAGTTTATCGTCGGAGAATTTCCAGTTTAACAAATCCTTTCCTTTTTTTTCTTTTTTTGTCAAAGTAAGATAAAAAGCAAAATACAAAACTATCTGATATATTTATTTCTACATAACAACAAAAGACTATTATAGAATTCTACGATTGAGTTGTAAGGGTATTTTGTGGGATTTGGATCCTCTCCTAACTAGCTTCTATACTAACTATCCTAACAACCAATTATATCATTGCTGTTAAGATTATAAACAATAAGATTTGAAAATATATTATAAATGGTTGGTAAATCAATTAAAAGATTATAATAGGAGTTTTATAATAGATGTAAATTGTGTAGTATTTTAGGAATTAAAAAATTAATTATAGATAAATATAATAAAATATAATTTTCTTAATTATGATTGGTTGTTAGGATAGTTAGTATAGAAGTTAGTTAGGAAAGGATCCAAATCCTATTTTGTGAGGTTAATTCCAAGTCTAATTTATTTGACGTAATTGTCCGCAACTATGAATTTTCCTAAGTTAACTTCAAGAAGCAATTATTACACTTCAAAGCAAAAGCTGACTTGGCATTATCCTGGAATTAAGAGGCTAAAGAACAGTTTAACAGATATCATATTCTCTGTTGTGGATGGCCCATTAAAGTGGCCCGGCAAGCTTTATTATATTTTCTCAGTCCCAGAAAAATTGTTTTGAATACTATAGTAATCCATTTTCAACCATCTATAATCTTAAATAGAAAAAAGATTTAAAAACAGTTGGCAAAGAGGTGAGAGAATGCTTTTCCAAAAGAACGTCTAGGTTCGAAGAGTGCTTAGTTGTTCTGAGGATTGTAAGGGCCAGAATTGGTCCACGGCCCGTGCTCTAATTCTCGTACGGCGCGGTTGGATTCTTCACAAAATATATAACCTTTTTCTTTTTTTTCTAAACACAAAATATATAACCACGTATACATAAAATATTACCTATATATTTATGTATTTGAAAAATAAAAATATACATAAAAGATTATAACTTTGAATTTTCCTTAAATGCCACCTATGAAATATCAAATAAAGACAATTTATGAAATAAAAAACAGTGCAACAAAGGGTTAATTCATTTAGTTATTAAGTGGGATAATTCATTTAGTTATTAAGTGGGACGGTCATTATCATTTCATATTGGATGTTTTTTTATCGGATAAATATAAGTCCTTATACAAAAAGTCTCTATCTTATCCCTAATTCGCAGTAGTATCACTCACTGTTGCTAAGTCCTATCCCGAAAATATGGTCGTTCTTGTTGAGATTTATATTAATTTGAGTGTTAATTCAATCCATTCATGTTCATATGGAAGAAGTAGAAAAAAAATTTGTTTAACAAAAAGTCCTACATAGGAAGTGAAGTAGAGAAAAGGTTAGAATATAATATCTTCCCTCTCTATTCCTTTCAAAAGAAATAAAGGTTATGAAAGCCAAAACAAAAAAGAAAAAGTCCCACATGCGCGCACCACCACTTCTCGCCCGGCCCGACGGCGCCGTGAGGCCTAGGCTCGTGGAGAGTTTGGGGAGTCAAAAAATACGATGACTTTTGAAGTAAGTCTGGTGGGGTCGTCACTTCATAACCCTCTAGCCAGAAGACAAAACGTCCACCAAATAAAGACTCATTAAACTAGAATATTCTCCATTCAAAGCTCAGCTGTTACGAGACTTAGTCAACACGGGAATGAACCAGAAGTCAACAAAGAAGTAAAAGATGTAACATTCGACATGTCAGCAATAATGGAGCCATTAAAGACATTTATCTGAAAATTCTGAAAACCTTCTCCTCAACTATAAATACAGAACCTCTCTCATTTCCAAAGCTACGAAACTGAATTAAAAAAGAACTTCTACTTCTCTCTAAGAAATATTCTAGCAATATTATTCTACAGTAGAAATTTTTTTTTTGAGATAACCGGCATAACCAAAATATCTTTTTAACGATATATTTACTGTGTAATTGCTTTCTTTTCTATTCCGTGTAAGTTTCATATTATTTCCATTACTGTAATAGAGTAGCTTACTTCAATTTTGCTTTATGGACATCTATTTATTTTGTTTTCAAACCGATATTTTATTGTTTTTCCTAATAGTTTAAAAAAGATATTACTTTATATCCCATGTTTTTTTTGAAATGGTTTTTCCGAACACGACAGTTCTTCATCATTGAACGCAAATGTCTTTTCCGACGTGAATAAGTTGGAGCTCCTTAATGGTACCAACTACAAGCGTTAGGCACAAAAGATCTTGATCTGTCTTGAACAGTACGAATCCGACTTCGCTATAGTCGAAGATCCTCCACTTATGGTGGAATTTAGAGTTCCTACTGAAGAAGAACATTCCTGATATATTGCCCTCGAAGCCAAGTTAAAAAAGAGAAAACATAATAGCTCGGAGCTTGATGTTGAACAATGTATTGAATCCCATTTTTTTTCTCCTTGCCAAAGAAAGGTTGGCAAAAGTCATATGGAAACACTCGAAAGAAATATAGGGCTGATGATTCCGGTAAGAAGAAATATGTCACTGGTAATTGGTACAAATTCAAACTGACTGACCAGAAGCCTATGACTGAATAGTTTCACGTTTATGAAAACCTCTGCACGAAGGTAATTGTAGAAGGTATGAAGATATGCGAAGTTTTCCAAGCCAATATTCTACTTGAGAAATTTCTCCCATCTTAGAGTGAATACCGTATCCATCTCAAACACAAAAAGAAGGAAAATACTCTCCAAGAACTCATCAACCACATGCAAGTCGAAAAAACCAATCAATTTCAAGGATAAGTATCTCTCTTTCCCTTCACATTCCTCGAAAGCTAACCTTGTCGAAAGTTCTGGCCAAGGTAACAAAGATAGGTTAAAAGGGAAGGGAAAACAAAAAGGCTCAAACAAATCCAGATCTGGGAGAAACAAGAACCGCGACAACTCCAACAAACCAGGCGGAGGGTTCAAAACTTCCGGTAAGATCAGAAACCTAGGAGATCTTGTCACTATTTTAGAAAAGAAGGACATAAACCTATTAAGTGTACACTTAGAGCTAGCCATCGTCCCAAATTTGCCGCTAATCTGATCGAGACCGAAAAAATAATCGTCGCAGTAATAGTTTAGGCGTACTTAGTGGAGAACAAAAGCCAGTGGATCCTTGACACCAGAGCTTCCCGACATTTCTTCGTAAACAAAGCCATGTTCGAAAAATTCGAGGAAGCAACTGATGGTTAATGCGTTTATTTGGGTGACTCTCTACGGTTCTCGGAAAATGACAGGTTTCCCTCAAACTCACTTCTGATAAGACTTTAGAGTTAAACGATGTTCTCTTCGTCCACTCTCTCTGTAGGAACTTGATTTTCAGAGCTCTTATTAATAAAGTGGGACTCAAACTTGTTTTCGAAGGGGAGAAAATGATTATTATAAAAAACGATGAGTTTGTGGGGAAGGGTGTTTAAATAATGGCTTGTTTGTTTTAAACAATATAACCCATAATTAGAATGCTTCTAATTCTGCTATATTGTTGAATCGCTAGATACGTGGCATGATAGATTAGGTCATTTAAATGTCTCTTCTATTAAAAGGCTAAAAACTCTTGGATTAATACCCCTTCAAATTGTTGATGATTTTGTAAAATGTCAAATATGTGAAGAGTCCAAACTCGCAAAAAACCTTTTTAATCCATAACCACGAGAAAGCATAAGACTTAGCTGATTATAAAATATCTGCTAGTAGAGGAGGGAAACTTTACTATATAATATTTGTAGACGACTACTCTAGGTTCAAAAAATTATACCTTCTTATAACTAAAGATGAGGCAGAACATGCGTTTTTAAAAATAAGGACGGGGTTGAAAACCAAATAGACTGTAATCAAAAGACTTAGGGTTGATAGGAGAGACGAGTATAGTTCTAATTTCCTTAAGAAGTTTTGTGAAACTAAAAGGATTATCCACGAATTTAGTACCCCTTACACACCCTAATAAATGGCATAGCTGAAAGAAAGAATATGTCCCTTAAAGAGAATATGTATGCCATGTTAATAAGTTTAGGTCTACCAACCAACATGTGAGAGAAGGCTGTTTTGTCAGCCTGTTATGTTCTTAATAGGGCACCCAATAATCCCTAGATATGACCCCTTATGAGATGTGGAAAGGTTTTCCACTAAACCTGAAATTTTTAAAAGTGTGGAGGTGTCTGGCCAAAGTAAAATTATCTGATTTCAAAACAGACACCATTGGACCCAAAACCATAGACTCAATTTTTTCATAAGGTATGCTCAGAATAGTGCGGCATATAGATTCATGTGTTTAGATGATAACTCAATTTATGAATCTAGAGATGTCGAGTTCTGTGAACACATTTACCCTTTGAAAACTTTGAATTTTGTTAATGCTTCTTTACCTGCTGATAGCTTATCTATTAATGTTGATATACCTCTATGTGATGTTTCCCCTGGCCCCTCTACTTCTACGGAGCCTAGTAGTATTCCCAAGGAAGACACTCGGAGAAGTAGGAGGCGTAGGATCGAGTTCATCTTTGGACCCAATTTTATCACAGCCTTCATGACTGAAGGTTTTCACATTGACCTAATAAGCAAACAAGTAGTCACTTGCCTCCTCATGGAGGAAGACCCAAAAACATATGTCGATGCTTTAAGATCGGTATATGCTATTTTTTGGAAAGAGGCCATTATTAGTGAATTTTAATCTATTAAAATTAACCATACATGTGAATTAACTGACTTACCTAGGGGTATCAAACCTATTAATAGCAAATGAATTTTTAAGAAAAAATTGAGACCTAATGGTTTAATTGAAAAATTCAAAGCTAGGCTTGTTATTAAGGGTTTCACCAAAAACAAAGGTTTAGATTACTTTGATACTTACTCCCTTGTGACCAAAATTGCCACGATAAGAACCCTTACTGCTCTAGCCATTATTCACAAACTACTCATACATCAAATGGATGTTAAGACCGCGTTTTTGAATGGAGATTTGGATGAAGAGATCTACATGGCGCAACCTGAGAGGTGTGGTTCCTGGTCAAGGGGACAAAGTTTGTAAGCTAAAAATTCAATGTATGGTTTAAAATTGGCACCTAAAAAATGGTATGAAAAAACTAGATAGTAATCTTATTAAATATAGCTTTGTAGCTAACACTTTTGACTCGTGTGTTTACTCCTCAATGACAGGTTCAGAGTGTGTTATCATCTGCCTTTAGGTAGATGACATGCTCATCTTTGGTACTTCTGTTCATATAATAAATGAGACTAAACGCTTAATGTCATTTAGGTTTGACATGAAAGACATGGGAGAAGAGAATGTGATTATCAGGGTAAAAATCATTAGAAGCAGTAATGGTATTTCCCTTAGTCAGTCGCATTATCTAGAAAGGATGCTGAAGAAATTTGACTCCTTTGAGGTAACGCCTGTAAAATCTCCTTATAATTCTAGTATTAATTTGTCCAAAAACAGTGGAGATGATGTATCACAAAATACATATGCTAAGATCATAGGAAATGTGATGTTCTTAATGAACTACACTCGACCTGATATTTCCTATGCCATGAGCAGACTTAGTCGCTATACTCATTACCCGAGTAGTGGTCACTGGGTTGCACTTCATCCTCTATTGAAGTACTTGAGGGGTACAATTGATCTAGGCTTTCATTATACCAAAATTCCTGTAGTTCTTGAAGGATTTTGTGATGCAAACTGGATCTCTGACAATGACGAAGTAAACTCTACCAGTGGCTATATGTTCTCCTTAGGAGGAAATGTTGTATCTTGGAAGTCCTCTGAACATACTTGTATAGCATGCTCCACCATGGAGTCTGAGTTCATAACACTAGATTTTGCTAGGAAAGAAGCTGAGTGGCGAGTGGATTAGGAGTCTCCTATCAGAAGTCTCACTTTGGGAATGAAGTGCCACGCCTGTGTGTATCCACTGTGATTCACAAGCACTCGGGTTGCTCATAATATAGCCTACAATGGAAAAAGAAGACACATTTTCATTAGACATGGTTTAGTAAAACAGTTGCTGAAGAATGGTGTGATAGCCTTGAAATATGTATGATCAAAGAAAAATCTAATTGATCAGTTCACCAAGGCCTGAACAGGAGAGTAGTCCTGGAGACATCAAGGGGGATGGGATTAAAACACACTAATGGGGAACATGTGACTAATGAGTCAATGTGATGTATCTCCAGACATATGGGCTCAATACAAACCGTCTTAAAGAATTCATAGCCACTTATGGTGGTACTATTGAGATGGACTTGATGAATTAACTCATAAGGTGTACGACACCTGAAAGAGCACAAGACTGAGTATTTAACTCATAATGATATCATAGCCATTATGGTGGTTCTTTTGAGAAGGACTTGATGAATTCATGGTTAAAAGTGAGACTCAACATCCATGATAGATATTAAGGAGATGTCCTTAATGATCTAATATGAACAAGTCCACGAAGTTTATAGCCCGCAAGGAGTGGTTCTTAGAGAAAGACTTGATAGACAAACTGGAGGGTGATGTTCCAGGGAGCTATAACTTTCAGCAGGGTAGAGTATGTGTTGTGAGGGTCTCGACAGAAAATATTTATGTTCAAGAGTGAGTTCACTTAAGCGGAATTTGGTGGTTGTCTCACTTCACTATGTGTCAATTCAAATAGAAAGATATTGTCATTTAAGTTCAATTTGCCCAAATGTTGGCAATAAGGAAACCTCTTCATCTTCTCTCCTAAAGACCCTAAGTGGGGGATTGTTGGGATTTATATTAATATTGAGTATTAATTAAATCCATTCATGTTCTTATGGAAAAAGTGGAAAAGACTTTTTATTGAAGAAAAAGTCCCACATAGGAAGTGAAGTAGAAAAAGGTTAGAATATAGCATCTTACCTCTATATACCTTCCAAAAGAAATAAATGCTATGAAATCCAAAAGGGAAAAGGAAAAGACCCACATGCGCACACCACCACCACCACCCCCGCCCAACCCAACCCGGCGACAGTGTGCGCCGTGGGCTCGTGGGGGAGTTGGGGATTTTGGGGAGTCAAAAAATGAAAATTGAAACAACTTTTGAAGTACGGCTGGTGGAGGATGGATGGTACTTATAGTGTCGTCACTTCATAACCTCCCAGCTAGAAGACAAAACGTCCACCAAACAAATACTCATTAAACCAGAATATTCCCCATTCAAGGTTCATCTGTTATAGGATTTGGTCAACATGGTAATGAACCAGAAGTCAGCAGTGAGTCCAGTTTCATGATGGAATTTAAAAAGAAGTAACCTATGTAACATTCAAAACACCATCAATAATGGAGCCATTAAATACCATTTATTCTGACGATTTTGAAAAGCATTCTCCTTAACTATAAATATAGGACCTCTCCCATTTGCCAAAGTTACGAAACTGAATTAGACTAGAACTTCTACTTCTATCTCAAAAATATTCTAGCAATATTATTCTACAGTAGAAAAACTCTGTTAGAGATAACCGCAACGACCAAAATTTATTTTTTAACACTATATTTACCATGTAATTGCTTTCTTTTCTATTTAGTATAAGTGTCTGATTATTTCCATTACGGTAATAGAGTATTTTACTTTAATCAAAATATTTTGCTTTTTGGAATTACATTTCTTTTGTTTTTAAACCGGTGTTTTATTATTTTTCCCAACAACCCTCTGGCTAGCGTTCTTCACAAGTCTATCTACCCTATCATTAAAACGTCTGCGTAGATATTTGAAGCAAATCAGGTCTTTGAAGGTAGCTTGCCTCCGTAATTCTAGAATTACAGGTTGGATTGTCTAGCTTGCCGCTGACAATTGCTTTATCTCTTGAATCAGTTCAAGGTTATCAGAGAATAGTTTTCCCTTCCTTTGGAAATTCCTTTCCTCGTGCCGTAGCTTCTAGTACAACTTGTGACTCCCCGTCTAGCGTGGAGGTGCATTTGATTACTTTGGCGGTCTCAAGAATAATATGAAATGTTATTTTTTAGTCTATATTTACTAAAATATTCTTCATGTAAATTTTTAATATATATACATTATATCAGAAGCAGAAAAAAAAAAGACAAACAAGAATACACGCTCAATCAAGGAAAAACGCTCGCACATGACTTTCCTTCGCCGTCACCGCACACCAACACAACTCCCTTCAATCCAAACATGGTGGAGCCACCATAAGAGAACCTATAGACCGTGGAACCAGATAAAAAATATTCTACCGATGAGATGATAACAAATAATCCAATGCCGAATGGGGTCATTCAAGATCAATTTCCAACCATACTGGAAGCCCAAGCTACTTATCATTTAACCAAGTAGGAACGCTCTAACGAATGGTTCACAAGGGGGTAATCTGCTAGTTTTGCAAGTGGAAATTCCGCTAAGGAAGACTTCTGGTTCGCACACTGCTTTAACATGTATGAACGTAATTATCCTTGCCATAGTCGATCCTACTGAACTTAAGCGTAAGAGAGTTAATAAGGAGGAAAGGGACTTCTCTTTAATAATTAAAGATGATGAATTTGTTGAAAATTGTGAGTACCTTCAAGTAATCAGATTTAGAGAAGATATTATTGAGGGAATTGAGTTGTGGAGTAACAATGTAGTGATAAGATTACTTGGAATTAAAGTGGGCTACAATTATTTGGTGGTAAACTTAAGACAAATTTGGAGTCCTAAAAGTCTATTTGAATTAATGAATGTTGGTCATGGTTATTTCATGGTGAAGTTCGCTAGTAAGGGGGATTCAAATTTCGCTTTAGTTGGAGGTATGTGGATGATAGTTGATCATTATCTGGTCGTCATAAATGGACACCTGAGTTTAAACCGCATGAAACGTCTGTCACAACTACTACAACATGAGTGAGAGTTTCAAATGTGGTAATGCAAAATTATACCTCATGGATTTTATGAAAAATGGGGGATAGTATAGAAAAAATGCTACATATTGACACTCTAATCAAAACCAGGAAGAGAGGAAACTACGCGAGGTTAGCAGTCGAAATTCAACTCGACGAACCATTAGTTACTAAGATACACATCGGATGGGAGGTGTGTAAAGTGTAATACAAAGGTCTTGATGCCTCTTTATTTGTGACAAATAAATCCGTTCACGAGACATTATTTTGGGAGTTTATTGTGCCTACGTGAGGGATTTTTCCCTATATTTTGCTACATTGCATTTTTACCCGTAGTTTTAGACTTATTGTTGTTTATAGAGATATTTGTGCTTTAATTTTGTGTTCAGTGTGTAGCTTTAGATACATTCTTGATACAAGGATCCAAGATTAAGAGTAGAAGTCAATTATTGAAGAGAAACTCCAAACCAAGGCGGAATTTGAGCTTAGAGCCATGGTGGAATGTTAGAGCTTGTTCTGAAGATATATTGCCCTTGAGTGTTTATATTACTACGATTTTTGGGTAAGATATTTGGACCTGAAACCTTTTCGGGTGGATAGATCTTGAAGTCAGGATCGTGTGGCAAGTGACGACACTCAATTCAGAGTTAAGACGAAGAAGTTATGACATTTGCAGCTGCCGTGGTACAAACTAGAAATTTGGTGGAAGTATAATGGGTTGGGCTCATTTTAACCTATTTTTAAACGCTAAGAAGATTTTAACCGAATTTAGGATCTACATAAGCTTATTTTCCAGCCCTTAATCAGTACACATTATACACTTGATGTCTCCCTATTTGTGATGAATTAATCTGGAGACATCATTTTAGGAGTTTATGGTAAATTAATATTAGATTTTTAATCATATTTCAGTATTTTCCTATTTCTTGTCTTGATTTGACGAATTATTATCTTTAGAGCATATTTGGTTTAATTTGTGTGTTAATATGAAACTTTAAAGATATATGAAAATTAATTAGATGTCAAATCAATTCTTAGGAGATAAGAAAAGAAGATATGGATGGAAATTGGAGATAAAAGGAAGTAAAGATTGAATAGGAAAGGAAAAGTTGTCAAGTAAATATGGAATTCTGCAGCCACATCCACTAAAGTGACGATAACTTAACATAGTTTGAGAATTTGGATGAGATATATAAATAAAAGGTGTAGATATTTTCAACGCGGTCGTTTTGATATAAAGTAGGCGAAAATCGGAGCAATATTGAAGAGGTTACGACCAAAACAAGACAACAACCGTTTTTCTCTTCTTTTTTTTTAGGAAACAAATTTGATTTGGAAAAGGAGTTCAATTGCTTGCCTTCTACTCCAAGAAATCCGACCTAGGGCTTCCTAAACACCTATAAATACACCCTTTAACTATTGTAAACATGTCCTTGCTCAGTTCTAAACCTTACGCATCATAGAAGTCATTCAAGAGAAGCAAGTTGACAATATGTATCTTTATTTTAGTTTTATTCTTTCTAGTATGAACTAATTTTCCCATAGTTTGGGTTTTGCATATGTATAATATTTGAATTATATTTTCTTCTATCTAAGTTTGTTTGGAAAAACTATTTTAAATTGATTATATCTTCTTAATCATATATTTGTTTTATGTGCTTTGATTTATTTTTCTGTCTAATTCCTAATCAAATTAGGGTTGTGCTAATAGTAGTTAGATGGTCACCCGGAATGGGTGTCTAATTATTGAAACATCACATAAGCATCTAGTGTGCGGTAGTGATCCGGAAGGGCTTGCCTAACTAGATAGTCATTTGGGTTTGAGATTTAATCACCGATCATTATTTGCAGGGTCCCCTCATCTAAGAACCTAGTGCCGTAGGACCACCTTAGTTAAGTCCCCTGGTAATTGTTAGGTCGCGTCTTAAGTCCACCCGGAGGGGGGTTAGGAGGAATATAGAATCCTGACTACTTATCTAAGAGCTTTAATCACCCTTATTAAATAATAGAAGAAATAGAAGGATTAGTGCATACGAACAAAACCCGAGCTATACTTTCTCATCTTATTCTCTCGTATTTTATTTATTGTTTTTATTTTATTTAGTCTAATCTTATCATCAATCATATTTATTTACTTTCTATCTTTAACTATTATCTGCTACGCTATTTTGTTTACCTATTCGTATAATGCACTAAGTCTCTGAGGAACAAATCTTACTTACTATCAAAACTTGCATACGATCTGTGATACTTGCAGTAAGTAACGTGTTTAGTCTAGGGTGTTAGTGCATCGTTTATTCTATTTTATTATTTTATTTTTATCACACCCTAGGCGACACAAACATTACACTTTTAGAAGTCATTTTATCCTGAAAAAAGAGAGGAAGGAAGAAGCGATAGAAGACAGGAAAAGGACGAACAAGGGTTTGCCTATGAACTACGTCAACCGATCATCATTTCATCTACCCTTCATCAATAACACTATCTTATTTTCTGTATTAAACATGATTTCATTCTTAGTTTTATTTTTTTAGTATTAAATTGATTATGAGCTAAACTCTTTAAACTTGACGATGCTTTATTAATATAATATGTTAGCTTTTTTATTCTCGTTAATTAATATCTGGGATATGTTTATCATATTTAATTGAATTGGGTTTTCTATTAATTTCATTGTTTATATTCGTGTTTTAATTACTCATGTGCTTGTGGCCAAAGTAGTAGGAGTTGTTGTAATCCGATTAACACCTGGACAGGGGAAGGATTATTGAACTGAGATATAAATGCTTAGTTCCCTTTAATGGACGTTATTGGCACGCTAGGTAATCAATTAAGGTAAAAATGATCGTGAAACAACCAGAAAGCCATGAGACGAGTAAGGATAGACTTAAGTTTGTGATGTCTCCCCAAATGTTCTAATTTTATGCCCTTGGGAGACATCATTTTTGGTGTTTATTCGTTTATTTTGATAGACTTTTGGACTAAATATGCAATAATACGATTTGCCTCTTTTATTTCTAGCATTTTTAATTTATTAAGCTTTTGCGCGTAATATTGGTATTTTTAGTGGAAAGTTTATAGGTTTTGGATGTTAGCTGGAAGAGGAATACGAAAAGAAAGTCAAAGATCATGATATGGAGTCAAACCTTGAAGATAAATCCCGAAAAGAGTTAGATTTTGAAGCTGCAAATCTGGAAACAGGCCAAAGATTGCTGATTTCAAGGCACTTTCGAGTTGATTTAGCCGCTGACCCTTGAAGAGACTAGATTCCTTATCGAGTTACGGAACTTTAGCAAGTGATTTCAGGTCGATCGGAGGTATAACGAAGCGGCTAGAGCCGTTTTAGTGAAGGTGGTGCAGCAGTTACGGGATTTTGAGCTTAGAAATTGGGCTTGGACATTTAATTAATGATTTATTCTTAAGTCCAAGCCCTAATCAATTTTTCCACTTATAAAAAGAGGTTTTGACTTATATTTTAAGGACAATTCACTTTTTACAAAAGAATACACCAGAGAGAAGTCAAAGCAAGGAAGCAAGAAAGCTAGAGAACTGGAGACGGTCTATATCTTCAACTCACAGCTAACTCAATTCCAGAATTCGGTTTTTCTTTATTTTCATTATGTAAAACAATATGAATTCATCTTTTAATTTAGTATTTGTTTTTCCTTTAATTATGAGCTAAATCCTTTTAGTACTTGAGAATGCTTAATGGGTGATTCCTAAAACTATCGAATTTCTTATGTTTGAATTTGGGTTTTTTCATGAATTAAATCAAATTGGGTCATTTATATTATTCGGTAATTTATGATTATTTAATGTTTTTTGAGTAGCTAACTAAGAACAGGTGTTAGTAACTAGGCTATTCCACATATGTGGCGTGTTGGTCATCCTGACGGAGGGTTTAGGTATGGAATCAATTACTCAATATAAGATAAAAACTATTTGACTTTGACGAGCGTAGTTAATCTTAGGGCTAATGAGGTAATATAAACTTAATCATTTGAAAGTGGATCATATTTACCCTGACGGGACTAGTGACACTCTAGAATAGCTTTGTAGTCCACCCTGACGGGGGAACAGAGACTCTTGAATCCCGACCAATGTTATTTGACCGATTTGACCCTTAAACAACATAAGAGATAAAATAGAATTAGGAGGATCCTTAGCATTTCTCGAGTACTGCCTTTCTTTCTTGCATCTAGCTATTTATTATTTGCGTCTTGTCATTTATTTACATTTTCATATTAGTCTTAATCATCTTAGGAACTATAGAACCAACCAATTAATCATTATATCTTTTATTTGTTTTCATAAGTGCAATCATTCATTAATCGATAAGCATTGTAGTTAACCAAACCGTCCCTGCGAACGATCCTAGAATCATTATTACTACTTGGGACAACCGTAAACTTGCGGTTGTGGTTCGATTACTTTTGCATTATTGTTAGAACACACAGAGGACCACCAAGTTTTTGGCGCCGCTGCCGGGGACGGTAGCGTGTGACCACGGTGTTTATCCTTTAGTGATAGTTGCATTTTTTTCTTCAGTTTTACGCTTTTTGTTTGTTCATCTTTTTCAGGTTTTTAGGTTTGGTGTATGCGAAGGAGACTCTTTAAGGATCTAGAGCCATCACCTCCGATCCTTAATAATCCAGAATCATTAATCAGACTTGCTAACAAGAGAAGGAAATAACAAGAAGCTAGAGAGGTAGAAGAATTAATTAACAGAATGGAGAACGTTAATCTTCAGAATCAACAAAACAATAACGGACAAGTTCAACTAGACGCGAATGGCCAGCCGATAGCGCCACAAGTTATTAATCCTCTGGTTCCACCTGGCATTCCTAATTCAGTCCAAGTTCAAATGGCAGTTAACCAAGATCCATGGTTTGTTAATGGTCCAGAAGAAGTCCCATTCCGTGCACCTGCTCTAGGGGTAGGTGCTCCAAATATAGATGTCCTGAGGTTTCGTCCAGATTCGGGTATGTTAGCTCAATTCCAAAATTTTGGAAATTTTCGTGGTAAAGCTGGAGAAGATCCCCTTCGAGCAGTACAGAAATTCATACAGATATGTGATTCTTACATCACACAAGGAGTTTCCAAAGATCAAATGTATTTTGCTGTGTTTCGATTTTTTCGTTATTGATGGAGCGAGTGAATGGCATGATACACAAGATCCTACGAAGATAACAAACTGGGAACAATTAGAAACTGCATGTTTCAATAGATATTATCCATCCAACATGAGGCTAGATGCTGAACTAGAGTTAACACATTTCAAGCAAGAATATGATGAAGCGTTGGGAAAAAGTTGGTCGAGATTTCAGAAATGCTTACGAAGAGTCCCGAATCATGATCTTACTCAACAACAACATATGAAGATTTTTTATAATGGTCTTGAGGGTGGCTCTAGGAAAGATTTAGATTTGTTGTGTGACGGTGCGTTTTTGCGAGTTCAACCTGCGTATGCAAGAATTATTTTGGATAGGACAGTTGGTAATGAAGTTGGGTGGAATACCGTAAGAACACCAGATAGAGGAGGAGTTAATAATGTCAATATTGAAGAAAAGTTCAACTCCTTAGAGACCAAGATTCAAACCACACTAGAACAACAATTGAGACAACTAACTTTAGCCGTGAAAGAAGGTTTTTCGAACAAGAAAGGTGAGGTAAAAGTTGCACAAGAGGTGTATGGATGTGAATATTGTGGTGTAAATGATCATAATTGGGAGAATTGTCAGAATAATCAAGAATCCGTGATGTTTGTCTCCAATAGAGGCAACTTTAATTCAAGTGGTAATAGATATCAGCCTAACAGAAACCATCCTAGGTTTCAATACTCAAATCCTAATGGGGCAACCAATCATACATATGCGTATCAGCCGCGTCCCCAAGGTAACAACTTCAATCCAAGACCACACAATATTTATCAAGGAGGACAGAATCAAGGGAATTATGTGCAAATACAAGCTCCTCAAGACACGTACAATGAAACCATGAACCAAAAAGCCTTACCTGCTCATCCACAAGAAGGTGTAGTTACCCTTCAGAAAACCGTAGAAAGCTTAATTGCTCTTCAGACACAAGCTATGGAACGTCAAAAAGCGTCTGACGCAAATATGAAGCTATTATAGAATCAAATGGATCAATTCGCAAAACAGCTTAATCAGCGTCCACAAGGGCAACTCCCTAGTGACACGGAAAATCCGAGACAACATGAAGATTGCAAAGCATTTACACTAAGAAGTGGTAAGAACCTTCCTGATGTCTCCTCATTTGTGATAGATTTATATTAGGATGAGACATCATTTTTAGTGATTTAGAAGTCATAATAGTCGATTTTCTTGAGAAATAGTGCACTTTCCTATTTTGAGTCTTGATTTAGTGAAATAATATTTTTAGAGCATATTGGGTTTAATTGTTTATTTAGTGTGTAGCTTTAAAGATAATTATGGAGATTAATTAGAGTCCAAGTCAAAGACTACAAGATATGGAAAGAGATTTGCATGGTAATTGGAGATAAGGAAACAAAAGCTAAAAATATGGAAAAGGAAAAACTGCCTAAATCTGAATTTCTGCAGCAACGCATAAAGAAGTGGTGATAACTCCAAAACAAAGCCGATTTTGGTAAATTCCTTTCATAGGGACGTAGATAATTCGGTGAGGATTCTTTTGGTATATTGTGGAGCAAAAACCGACCAATAACGAAGAAGATATGCTCAAAACAGTCCATCAGTGTTTATCTTTATTTCCATACGAATTTGAGTTGGACTTGGAGTCCATTACTTAACCTCTCCCTCAAGAAAACGAATTAGGTCTTCTAAACACCTATAAATACACCCTTATATCACTTGTAAAATAATCCTTGCCTCATAGTAATTTGTTCTTAAGGTTTTATTCTTCCAGTTTATTGTAGAGAGCAAGATGATGTCTTTTGTAATTTCTTTTAGTTTATTTCCATCAGGTATGAACTAAACTTCTCATAGCTTGGGTTTTGCATCATGTATAATCTATGAATTCTAATTTCTTTCTATCTAAGTTTCTTTGGGAATTACATGTTTTAATTTGATATTAGCTTCTTACCTTTATATTTGTTTATGTGTTTTGATTTATTGCCTATCCTAGAACTGATCACTTTAGGATTGTTTGAATAGTAGTTAGAACGTCACCTTAGCTGGGTGTTTAACTATTGAACCACCACATAATGTCTAGTGTCGATATTAGTCTTGACAAAACTGATTCTAGCTACATAGTCATTAGGGTATAATTTAATCACCATATCACCAATTGAATGAATTGTTTGCTTAGGGGCTTAGTAGCGTTTGATAACCCTATTTGAAATAGCTTCTTGGTTTTGCCGTAGCCCCCTTAGTCGCTCTCAAGGTCTAAGGAATGGGAATTTAGAATGCTGACTAAGTATACAAGAGCTAATATTTTTACCCTTACAAACTAGATCTAATAGAAAGATTTAGAAGGATTAGTGCATACTAGCAAAACCTAAGCTATATTTCTCATCTCATATTCTTCATATTTTATTTTATTGTCTTTATTTTCTTAGTTTTAATTAGTAATTTCGAAATTCTATTTCTTTTATTTTCTGTCTTTAATTAATTATTGCTTACTCGTTATTGCTACCCATTCGACTAACACACTTAAGTCCCTGAGAACGAACTCAACTTATCAACTAAAACTTGCATACGTCCTGTAATACTTGCAGTACTGTGCCTGTCTAGGGTGAGAGTGCGTAGTTTTCTAGACTTTATTTATCTTATTTTTATCACACCCTAGGCGACACCAAGTTTTTGGCGCCGCTGCCGGGGACTTGTGTCTCGTTAGCGTGTGGGTTATCTATTTCGAGTAGTAGTTTTTAATTAATTTTTATTTTTCAGTTTTTAGTTTTTAGTTTTTCCGGATTTACGCTTGTGGTTTGCTTTAGACTTTTTCAGTTTTCACAGTGTTTAATTCTTGGCCTCCGCTACCGGAGCCTGGGAGGAGCTTTAGATCTTATAATAAACGTGTTCATGAGGAAAGAGCCTTGAGAAGAGCTATGGCAGGCATGCAAGAAAAGTTAGATCCGCCAGAAGGAGCACAATACTTTGCACCAGGAGGACCACCACCTTTCATTCCACCTGGTGTACAACAACAACTAGGAGGAGGTAATGGGCAGAATAATCAACAGAATCGAGTACATCAAGACCTCCCTGGTCTTCATGTGCCGTTCCATGTTCAACCAATAGGTTACCGTCCTCCAGAGATCCAGAATATCAAATTTAGACTCGATCCGGGTATGCTTAGTCAGTTTCAAAGTTTTGGACTCTACAGTGGTACAATAATTCAAGATCCGGTAAGATCGATTCAGAAGTTCATGCAGATTTGTGATGCCTACATTACTCCTGGCATTACACGCGAGCAACTGTATTGTCATATGTTTTCGTTCTTCTTGACCGGTAGAGCTAGCGATTGGCTAGAAAGACAACCACATGGAACAATTAAGTCTTGGACAGAACTTCAAGCCGCGTTCTTTAACCATTTTTATCCGAAGAGCATGAGACTCAAAGATCAAACCGAGCTTGCAAGATTTTGTCAAGAAGATGGAGAAACAGTAGGAGAATCATGGACAAGGTTTCAACATAAATTAGCTAGATGTCCGCTCCATGGTTATACCCCTGCTCTATAACTTACTATATTCTATGAAGGTCTTAATGATAAAGGTAGAGAGAAGGTGGATAACATCGGAAAGGGTAATTTTGTGTCCATGAATCATAATGAAGCATCCGATGTCTTGGAAAATATCATTGAACAAGAAAGAAGTTGGCCTTCAACGCGAGCTTCTGTAGCAAAGACCCGAGGAACGCTTTGTTTAGACGCAGAAGCTGCGAACTTAGCTCAAATATTCGCATTAGAAAATCAAATCAAAGAGCTGAAGTTAGAGATGCAAAAGAATTTAGCCGCTGCAAACGTAGTACAAGAAGCACAAGGTTGTCAACAATGTGGGGTTAATAATCATACATGGGAAGAGTGCGAATCAAATCCACAATCTGTGTACTTCATATCCAACCGAGGAGGCTATCAATGGGGTAACCGAAATCATCTGGGTATGCAGTATTCAAATCCACAAGGGGCCGCTAATCCTGGTCATTATCAGCCGCGCCCCCAGAACAACTCTTTCCAACCGAGAGGTCAGTATCAAAACCAACATCAGAATAGACCTGCTCCCCCTCAACAACCTGTTCAAGATGCCTATACCGATGCGTTTGATCATAAAGCTTTACCTCAGTATCCTCAAGAAGGATCTATGGATAATCAGCAAATAATACAAATCTTGAACCGTTTGACCACGAATATGAATGCTCAGGAAGAGAAAGTCCGAGGACAAGATGCCACAATTCAGATTTTAGGTATTCAGGTAGAACAATTAAAAAAAGTTCTAACAGATTTAATGGAACAGAAAGGAGTGAAGGCAATCGAAGGAGGTGATGACAATGTTGGGTTCGAAGCTTGTAAGGCTATTTGCCTTGAAATTGAAGAAGAACAGAAGGAAGTACCGCATGCTGCCGTTAGTGCCGTGGAAGTTCCGAGTACCGAAGAAGAACCAACCAAGTCTAGCCCCGTGGAATCTGACTGTTCTGAGGTTTATGTGGAGGACGATTCAAAAGGAGCCGAATTTATACAGCTTTTGAGGAAGATGTAAGAGGAAATTCGATCGGTTATGGATTATCAAGCTGAGCTGGCTAAAGAGAAAGAGAAAGAAGCCTCCAAAGAGGAATCAAATGTTGAAGATGAAGTTGCACCTGCTGTGCCTGAAGAGAAAAAAGAAGAGAAGGTGCAACCGCCACCTGTTGTTCAAACAGTGTCACCAACCATTCCCGATACTAATCCTAAGGATGGCACTGTACTCAAGACATTTGTAGAGGAGTATACACCTGAAAATATCAACGCCCAAATGCTTGAGATCGCAAAGAAAGGACTTACAACAAGATTTTACGCAAGTTATTCCTGAGAAAGAAGCGAGTGTAGAGATCCCAAGAGAGAATCTGAGAGTTTCAAGAAGAAGTGAACGAGAGCTACCAACAAAGCTTAAAGATCCGGGAAGTTTCAACCTTCCTATTCAAATTAATGGTATGCTCAAAGTGAAAGCTATGTACGATGTGGGTTCTGGTGTGAATCTTATGCCTAAGTCCGTGTTCGAAAGGCTTAGACTTCATAAATCAGAGAAAACTCCAGTGAAGTTGCAGTTCGCTGACAACTCAGTTACTAGGACATGGGGAACAGTGGAGGACGTCTTAGTCCGTGCAGGTAGTATCGCCATCCCTACTGACTTTGTTATACTTGAGTTTGATGCAGATAAGCAGGTTCCAATCATACTTGGACGGCCTTTCATGGCCACAAGTCAAAGTGTCATCAACTTCCAAGAAGGGACCATCACCCTTCATGCAAAGAACGTATCTGAGACCTTCTATGTCTTGGGTAAGAAACCAAGGAATTTAGATCCCACCGTTCCTGTCATCCACAGCCTTTCACATCACAAAGTCCCTCCAGAGAAGATCCACTTAAAACCTGTGGATACTGAGCCAAACATTGAGTTTGGGGTTGGCCATGAAGTTCTATGGAAAGCTCACAAACGCGAGAATAGGCCACGTAGTTTCTAAGACTTGTGGATGGGACCATTCATTGTCACTAAGGTTGTTTCAGCCAAGGTGATAGAAATTCGACCCAAGAAGGGGATCAAGCGCAGACTAGTTGACGTTCATAGCCTAACTCGTTGTTGGGGAGGCTATATTCGCAAATCTTGATAGAGGTAACGCGTCTAACTTTGAAAGACGTTAAACAAAAGTGCTGTACGGGAGACAACCCGTAGTTTTTTTTAGTTTTTATGTCTTTTACGTTTTTAGTTTATGTTTAGTTTAGTTACTTTTAGTTGATATTGCATATTTGAGAAAGGTACTAGTGTTTTTGATGTTTAGGTATTGGAGAAATCGAGTTAGGGAAGAAACGAAATTTTTCGGGAAGGATACACCATCGGTGCGGTATACCGCACCCTAGCCGCAGTGTACCGCTGAGGACAAAAACCCGTACCACGGGTAGGTGCCGCGGGTTTTATGACGAGACGAGAAAATATCATAGCGTTGGCTGCGGTGTACCGGACCCTATACCGCACCCCTATACCGCACGCCCAAAACCCGTGCCATGGGGTGATACCACGTGTATTTTGCCGAAGCAAAATTTTTTTGAGCTACAGAAGCTGCGGTACACCCATGCACCGCGCCGCGCCGATAGGGAGAGAAAGTTACGGGATTTAGGTTGTAAAAGAGGTATAAAGCTTATTATTCCGAATTTACAAAACCTCAAGCCTCTTTCTCTTCTCCAAAACTCTCCCAACTCCATTAAAGTTCATAAAAACCTTCACCAATCATCAAAACACTACCCAATCATCAAGAAAAGCACATCAAATCTTCTCTCCACATCATTACAAGAGAGATTCAAGTACCCAATCCTCACCAAATCCATCAAATTGAACAATCAAGAGCTTAAATTTTCAAAATTCATCCTACAATTTCTTAAATCCAAGCCAATCCATCAAGAAATCACCTCACCCACATAGAGATTCATCATCAATTCACCTATCCTAAGCTAAATCAAGCTTGTTCAACCAAAAATTCACAAGTTCAAATTTCAAGGGTTGCTAAAGCTTTGAGTTGGGGGTTAATTGAGGATGACTAATAGAACAAAAATATTAGCTAACAAGAGGGAGGTTAAGAAAAGCAAGGTATTGGATCCAATCAAGAAGAAATCAAATAACAAAGGTTCTAGTTCTAAATCAAAGGGTAAAGACGATGTTGAAGATGGAGGTATAACTTTTCTTGATCGTAATGGTAAAAAGCTTTACTTTTATGCAAAGGAGACACAACTTCCACAAGGTCCTACACCCAAGGAGAAAGAGGAAGCTTCAAGGGCCCTGAAAGCTTCTGCAGAGAAACAATTAAAAGAACTACCTTTTGCTTATGAGAAAGTATTCAAAGAAGAAGTTGGTCCAGGAGATTACAAGAGATTCTTAGAGCTTGGCGAGAAATTGGGTTGGTCTACGTTCATGGTAAGACGTTCTGAATTATGTCATGAGTTAGTTTTGGAATTCTATTTAGGCCTCTTTAGCCGAGATAGTAAAGGTTGTGTTCCGATTAGAGGAAAACTAGTTCCTTTCACAGTTGATGAGATTAGAAACCACTTCAAGATTAAGAAGTTGAAAGGTTATTGCAAGTTTGATGAAGCGGTTGCTAAACGAAGAATCTTTGATGAGGAATTGCTTTTTGAGCATGTATTAGACAAGGAGAAAGTACAATCACATAAGGGAGAATTGAAGGCACCTTGGCCTTACAAATATCTTCAATCGGATGCGAGAATTTGGCACAATTTCCTTATTCCTAATGTCTTTGGAAACACATGAACTTTGGATGTGACTATGAAGAACGCTCTACTGTTGGACTGTATTTTGAGAGGAGAAGAAGTATATGTGGCATAGTTGATCTATGAGGAGGTGATACGATTTTCGGTCTCTACTAAATCAATTTATAATGTTAAATTTCCTACTATGATCACGTGTCTTGTGCGAAAATCGAATGTTACATTGGGTGAAGAAGAGAAACTCGAGTTTAAGACGAGTTATATTGATAATGCTTGGATCAAGGATATCTTCCGAAGAGCGGGTTCTATGCAAGTCTCGAAAGAAGAAAAGGATCAAAGTTGGCAAGAGAAGATGGAGGAGCGTTTAACAAAATTCGAAGCAGCTCAAACTTCCTTAGTCAATGATGTGGCACAAATCAACGCTAATCAAGTGCACATCATGAAACTCCTTGAGCAATTAACGAAAGGTTCAGCAAATCCAACCTCAGATGTCAATGATGCGAGGCAATAGCCTCGAGAGTATGTTCTCTTTCTTCCTTACCATTTCTGTAAATGCTTTTATCTGCTAATTTTAATTTCTGTTTTGAGTCTTTTTCGAGTCGTGGGGGACACGGCTCATTTTTGAGTTGGGGGTGTGGGGATTCGTTGTCTCTCATCTCCTTTTTTTCTGTTTTTAGGTAGAACTTAAATTTTTTTGATACATGGGAATTAGATGTAGAGTGTGTTTAATAGCTTGAAAGCATAAGCTCAGTGAATTAATGATAGTAAGTAATATGTTTATGAGCGATGTTATTTGTATGCTTTGAGTATTTGCAGGAAAACACACGTTGATAGTAAAGAAAAGATTAGTGAGCAATGCGATAGAAAGTATGTTTGATCTCAGGGAACCTTGAGAAGTGTGTAGGCCGTGAGATCCAAGCTAGTTGACAAAACCATTTGATGAAAGTGCTAAAGGTAAGAAAATAACGAAATTACATAGTGTAGAAAGTGATTAAGGCGGTTCTTTCATATTTGAAGCCTTTGAAGCCTTTTTATACCTTCTCACCTTGTGATTTTTTATTTTATATGATATATCCTTCTCAGCCCATTCTAGCCTTTCTAAAGCTTTTTATTGAAACACATTATAAGCCATATCCCTTTAGATTATAGGACTTTTCCATATGACCCGCACTCAAATCGCGATGCATAGACAATTGTTTTAGAGCTTGAGTTTGGGGTGGTGGGTCCACCATTATGGGAATTGTTATTGGGTTGGGATGTTTGGAGTTTATTAATTGTGCTCTGTGCTTTATATTGATGATGATTCACAGATTTTTATTGTAACCCTTTGTCGGGGTAATAGTGAATGAAAAAGAAGCTACGAGCTAAAGTTGCCAACAAGGGCATTAAAAGAAAAATATATATATGAGAAAATTAGCGTGATATCTCAACATTAAAAGAGAGTCATAGCTTAAGAATTGATTTGAAAAGAAAAGGAAAAAATATATATATATATATATTCGGACCGGCAAAGTGGATTTTTATGTGAACATCTTATGCTTTAATTGGGTTATTGGAGATGCTATATTGTGCATCAAGGAATTCATTGGGTTGAGTGAGAAACGTTTTATGAGAGTAACTCAAGCTCTAGGGCGATTCGTTGATGGCTAGTGAGGAGAGAGCCAAAAGCTCACTCCAAATTATACAAATATACTATCATACCGTCCCTAAGCGTAAATTACAACCTTAAAAGACCTTGTGATTCTTTGCTATGTAATTGAGAAGTGATTGAGCCATTAGAGAATAGTTAAGTGGATCTTTGGAAACTAGTGAAGTTTGATGAAAATTCTATAGCTTTCTTGGGGAACTGAGTAAAGTCCCAATCCTTCTTACATTGCGAAACTAATCTGATCTTGAATTCAAGCCGTGTTGACTGTGGATATGAGAAGTGTACATGTATGTAGTTTATAAATATTATTGCATGAAATTTTCTGAGTTGTTGCTTTAGGTTTATTCTATATATTCTGCTATGCTTTTCCCATTGTATTGAAAATTTTATAAGTGTGTATTTATAGACTTCCCTTTGTTTTTATCTTTATTGTATCGGGACGATTCAACTTTAAGTTGGGGGTCTTGATGTCTCCTCATTTGTGATAGATTTATATTAGGATGAGACATCATTTTTAGTGATTTAGAAGTCATAATAGTCGATTTTCTTGAGAAATAGTGCACTTTCCTATTTTGAGTCTTGATTTAGTGAAAGAATATTTTTAGAGCATATTGGGTTTAATTGTTTATTTAGTGTGTAGCTTTAAAGATAATTATGGAGATTAATTAGAGTCCAAGTCAAATACTACAAGATATGGAAAGAGATTTGCATGGTAATTGGAGATAAGGAAACAAAAGCTAAAAATATGGAAAAGGAAAAGCTGTCTAAATCTGAATTTCTGCAGCAACGCCTAAAGAAGTGGTGATAACTCCAAAACGAAGCCGATTTTGGTAATTTCCTTTCATAGGGACGTAGATAATTCTCTAAGGATTCTTTTGGTATATTGTGGAGCAAAAACCGACCAATAACGAAGAAGATATGCTCAAAACATTCCAGAAGTGTTTATCTTTATTTCCATATGAATTTGAGTTGGGCTTGGAGTCCATTACTTAACCTCTCCCTCAAGAAAACGAATTAGGTCTTCTAAACACCTATAAATACACCCTTATATCACTTGTAAAACAATCCTTGCCTCATAGTAATTAGTTCTTAAGGTTTTATTCTTCCAATTTATTGTAGAGAGCAAGATGATGTCTTTTGAAATTTCTTTTAGTTTATTTCCATCAGGTATGAACTAAACTTCCCATAGCTTGGGTTTTGCATCATGTATAATCTATGAATTCTAATTTCTTTCTATCTAAGTTTCTTTGTGAATTACATGTTTTAATTTGATATTAGCTTCTTACCTTTATATTTGTTTATGTGTTTTGATTTATTGCCTGTCCTAGAACTGATCACTTTTGGATTGTTTGAATAGTAGTTAGATGGTCACCTTAGTTGGGTGTTTAACTATTGAACCACCACATAATGTCTAGTGTCGATATTAGTCCTGACAAAACTGATTCTAGCTAGATAGTCATTAGGGTATAATTTAATCACTATATCACCAATTGAATGAATTGTTTGCTTAGGGCCTTAGTAGCGTTTGATAACCCTATTTGAAACAGCTTCTTGGTTGTGCCGTAGCCCCCTTAGTCGCTCTCAAGGTCTAAGGAATGGGAATTTAAAATCCTGACTAAGTATACAAGAGATAATATTCTCCCTTACAAACTAGATCTAATAGAAAGAATTAGAAGGATTAGTGCATACTAGCAAAACCTAAGCTATATTTCTCATCTCATATTCTTCATATTTTATTTTATTGTCTTTATTTTCTTAGTTTTAATTAGTAATTTCGAAATTCTATTTCTTTTATTTTCTGTCTTTAATTAATTATTGCTTACTCGTTATTGCTACCCATTCGACTAACACACTTAAGTCCCTGAGAACGAACTCAACTTATCAACTAAAACTTGCATACGTCCTGTAATACTTGCAGTACTGTGCCTGTCTAGGGTGAGAGTGCGTAGTTTTCTAGACTTTATTTATCTTATTTTCATCACACCCTAGGCGACACCACTTCCTCCACCTCCTTTTCCTGTTATGAATGAGAAAGAAGTTCCAATAAAAGAAAAGGAAGTGAGTTAGAAAGAAAAAGATGTTGAGGTTGAAGAAATAGAGAGGCCAAGTGAAATTACGAAGAAGAAAGATGATACTGTGAGTAATCGCCCTCCACCACCGTTTCCATCTCGAGTTCAGAAAAAGGGTGATTTGGCCGAGTTTCAGAAGTTCTTTAATAGAGTGAGCGGCCTTAGTATTAATATTCCGTTGCTAGAGGCTATTCGAGATATTCCTAAGTATACGAAGTTTTTGAAGAGAGCCCTCACCAACAAAAGGCCATACTGTGATAATGAGATGATTGGTCTTCCTGAAGAATGTAGTGCCATTTGTCAAAGTAAACTACCTCCAAAGTTAGTTGATCCTGGGAGTTTCACAATTCCGATATCGATTGGAGAAGAATGGAAAGGTAAAGCACTATGCGATTTGGGTGCGAGCATCAATCTAATTCCCAAATCGATATTTGATAAGCTAAAAATTGGAGAAGCAAGACCTACTTCTATGGTCTTGCAAATGGCAGACAGATCTCTTGCACATCTAGAAAGCCGAATTGAAGATGTCCTTGTTAAGGCAGGTACGCTTATATTTCCCGTTGATTTCGTTATACTTGAATACGACGCGGATAGAAATATCCCCATTATTTTGGGAAGACAATTTCTAGCCACGGGGCGTACATTAATTGATGTAGAAAATGGCGAATTAACGATGAGGATACAAGACGAGGAGGTCAAATTTAATGTGTTCCGAGCTATGAAATTTCCATATTCTCAAGAAGATTGCTTCCGAATGGATGTAGTTGAGCAGGCATCGCAAGAGGTATTTGATTGTTTTAATTATGATGATATTTTGCAGGCCGCTTTAACATTAGACATACCTGAGATGATGGAAGAGCTTGCCGAAACAGTGGCAGCTCTCAACTCTGAAAATCCAAAGTATAGGCGTCTTGCCTATGAACCTGTGAGAGAACCGGGGGAGATTATTCCTAAAAAGAAGCCTTCAATTGAATCTCCTCCGGGATTGGAAGAAAAGCCATTACCAGCACACTTGAGGTATGCGTATTTAGGTACTAATGAAACTCTACCTGTTATTGTTTCAGCTAAATTAACAGGTCCTCAAGAAGATAAACTGTTGCGTGTGTTGAGAGCCAACAAAGAGGCAATAGGTTGGACAATTGCTGACATAAAAGGCATTAGTCCCTCCTATTGTCAACACAAAATCATACTTGAAGATGATAACGCACGCTCAGTTGAAGGTCAAAGAAGATTAATGCCCGTTATGAAGGATGTAGTGAAGAAGGAAGTTATAAAGATTTTAAATGTGGGGATTATTTATCCCATCTCGAGTAGTGAATGGGAGAGCCCAGTTCAGTGTGTACCGAAGAAAGGAGGAATGACAACATTTCTTAATGATAAAAATTAAGCGATTCCTTCAAGAACGGTAGTTGGTTGGAGAGTTTGCATGGATTACAGAAAGCTGAACAAAGCCACCAGAAAAGATCACTTCCCTTTGCCCTTCATTGATCAAATGTTAGATAAGTTAGCCGGAAGAGAATACTACTGTTTCTTGGATGGTTATTCTGGGTATAATCAGATCTACGTGGCTCCGGAAGATCAACATAAAACAACATTTACATGCCCCTTTGGTACTTTTTCATATCGCAGAATGCCATTTGGGTTGTGTAATTCTCTTGCTACCTTTCAAAGATGTATGATGGCCATCTTCTGGGATATGATCGATAATTTTCTTGAAGTGTGTATGGATGATTTCTCCGTGTTTGGTGATGATTTCGATAGATGTTTAGATAACTTGGAGAAAGTGTTAATCAGATGCAAGGAAACAGATTTGGTTTTAAACTGGGAGAAGTGTCATTTCATGGTTTGCGAAGGTATTGTTCTGGGTCACAAAGTTTCGAGTGCTGGATTAGAGGTTGATAGAGTAAAGATAGAGGTGATCGAAACTCTTCCCCCTCCTGTTTCTGTTAAAGGGGTAAGAAGTTTCCTTGGCCATGCTGGCTTTTATATGCGTTTTATTAAAGATTTTTCTAAGATTGCTAAACCGTTATGCAACTTACTAGAAAAGGATTCCAAATTCCTTTTTGATCAAGCTTGTTTAGCGGCTTTTCAAGCAATCAAAGAAAAACTTATTTCCGCTCCTATAGTATTACCTCCAGATTGGAGTTTACCGTTTGAGGTTATGTGCGATGCGAGTGATTTGTGTATGGGAGCTGTATTGGGACAAAGAAAATAGAAAGTTTTTCATTCGATTTACTATGCTAGTAAAACTTTTAATGGTGCTCAAGTTAATTATACAGTTACAGAAAAAGAGTTGCTAGCAGTTGTGTATTCATTTGATAAATTTCGCTCTTATCTTCTTGGAGCAAAAGTTATTGTTTATGCAGATCATTCAGCGATTAGATATCTTATGGAGAAGAAGGATGCTAAAACGAGATTAATCAGATAGGTTTTATTGCTTCAAGAGTTCGATTTAGAGATCAAGGATAGAAAGGGGTGTGAGAATCAGGTTGCAGATCATCTATCGCGTCTTGAAGGTTCAGAGGTGAATAGTGGTACTGAAGCAGTTAGAGAAGAATTCCCTGATGAGAGTTTATTTGTTGTTCGTGATTATGAAGCTCCTTGGTATGCAGAAATTGCGAATTTAGTGGTAAGTGGATCTTTTCCTGAAGGTTCAACTTATCAAGAGAAAAAAAGATTAGCTCACCGTGCGAGACAATTCTTTTGGGAGGACCCTTTCCTCTACAAAGTGTGTGTTGATCAAATGGTGAGAAGATGTGTAGCCAAGGAAGAAATTGAGGCGATTGTAGCTGGGTGTCACGATTCACCCTATGGTGGACATTTTAAAGGAGATCGAACTGCTGCCAAGGTATTACAATCTGGTTTTTACTGGCCTTCTATTATGAAATATTGTCATGAGTATGTTAAAAGATGTGAAAGATGTCAATTTACCGGAAACATATCCAAGAGGGATGAGATGCCATGTAATAATGTGTTAGAAGTTGAAATATTTGATGTTTGGGGTATAGATTTTATGGGTCCGTTCGTTCCTTCAAATGGTAACCTCTACATTTTATTAGCTGTTGATTACGTGTCTAAGTGGGTAGAAGCCGTTGCCCTACCCACCAATGATTCGCGGGTAGTGATTAAATTTCTTAAATCACACATCTTCACTAGACATGGCACTCCGAGGGTAATTATTAGCGATGGTGGTACTCATTTCGTTAATAGGTATTTGAAGACAGTCTTAGAGAAATATGGGGTGAGACATCGTGTATCTACCGCTTATCATCCACAAGCCAATGGTCAAGCCGAAGTCTCAAATTGTGAGGTAAAATCTATTTTAGAGAAAACCGTTGGTCCTACTAGAAAAGATTGGTAAATGAAATTAGATGATACATTATGGGCCTATCATACTGCGTTCAAAACTCCAGATGGTGCATCTCCGTATCGAATGGTATATGATAAGGCTTGTCACTTGCCTCTTGAGCTTGAAATGGGCGCGTATTGGGCTATTGCGAAATTAAACTTAGATCCTACTTTAGCCGGTCAGAATCGAATGATGAAACTTAATGAGCTTGATGAATTCCGATTACATGCTTATGAAAACGCTAAACTTTACAGAGAAAATACCAAGAGATGGAAAGATAATCGGATTCGAGAGAAGAACTTTGTAGTGGGACAAAGAGTATTGAAATATAATTCAAAGTTCAGCAATTATCCGGGAAAGTTAAGATCGAAGTGGTCAGGACCATATATTGTGACCAAAGTTACACCTCATGGAGCTATAGAGATAGAACATCCACTTGAAAACCGTACATTCATTATGAACGGTCATCGTTTAAAGATATATCATGGAGGTGAAGATACCGATCGTGCAAAGGACCCACATCCCGGAGAGGTCATGTACCTCCTCGAAGCTCCTTAGAAGCATGAGGTAAACCGTCGAGCTTAATGACGTTAAACAAAAGCCAATTTCTTGTATATTAGATTAAGTATTTCAATTTTCGTAGTGTAAATTAGTTTGATTTTCGTTAAATTTAGTGTTTATTATTAAGAAATGAGGAAGGGTGTTTGTTTTTGATGATTTCAGAGGTATAATGGTCATGAGTTTGGTGTCAAATCGATGAGAAACGAAAAAAATTTGGAGTCCATAGCAGGTCTGACCGGCTAGCCGGCGAGCTGGCCGGCATACCGGCAAAACGAGCTGAGAGACCCCAACTCTCTGACCACTGCGTCAGCAATGACGCAGCATAGCTGCGTTTCGAATTGCGCCAGCGAGGAACCGCCGGCATACCAGTCAGATGACCGGCTAGCCGGCCGATTACGATGATGTTTCCGACCACTGCGTCAGCAATGACGCAAGGACGCTGCGTCTTCACTTGCGTCAGCGACATGCCGCCGGCATGCCGGTCAGATGACCGGCTAGCCGGCCGATGAAGAGGAAATCTCTGATCACTGCGTCAGCAATGACGCAAGGTAGCTTGCGTCTGAGGTAAAAAAAATCGAATTTAGTAATTTTTTATTCGCCGCCATCGCGACCGGCATGCCGGTCAGCCACCGGCTAGCCGGTGCGCTGTTGCGAGAGGCGGTTTTAACAGCTTTTAACCTAGTTTTTTGCCTCCTTTTCCAAGCCTACCTTATATTCCGAATCCTTGCCTCCACCCACTCCGAAAATCATCAATAAACAGCTATAAAATCATCAAAACAAGCCTTCTCTCATCACAAAAACACACAATCAACTCATATCTTCTCCAAAACATCACCAAATATCATCTTTTCTCCACAAATTTCTTCTTCCTAACTTTGAAATTAAACACAATTCTTCCACAATCCCTCTCAATTAAACCTTAACCCATCTCATATTCCACCAAAATCTTTAAGTTTAAACCCTCAAAACATCAAAGTTCTAAGCTTTTCTCTAGCTTTTTCACTATTTGAAGTTTTGAGTTTGGGGTGAAAAGAGATGACTAACAGGACCGATTCCATGTGAAATTATCGAAGAACCTTACCAAGAAACAGGAACAATGTTGGAGCTAGCCCAGACCAAGCAATTGAGATTCCGGATTCGCGATCCAAAAAGACTGAACAAATCCCAATTGCTCCGAAAAGAAAGGAAAATCCAAGTAAGGCTAATCCGAAAAAGAGTAGGTTAATTGATGAAAGTGACGAAGAAAGTGAAGAAGAAGTTGAGGAAGAGATTGAGGAAGAAACAGAACAAGAAGTTCCCGAAGAACCCATGCAACAACAGAAACCTCCGCTTAGGAAAACATGGGCTCAAAAGCCAAAAAGAGTCTTTGTTCCTTGGGCCGATCAGGTGCGTGATAGAATCAATTTCTTGAAGTTTGGTGAGGATATGAATCTTCCTAAGGGTATTATGACTATTGCTTATAAAGATTATGGTATCACTTGTGACAAGTTGGGTTGGAAAGAATTAAGAGAAAGGAAGCTTGTGTATATTCCTACCTTGGTTCGAGATTTTTATGAAGGAATCGCCTTCTCAAAAGAGGCAGTTGTGATTCGCAAAAAGGTAGTTCCTTTCTCCGTTGAGCTTATTCGTAAATCGTTAAAATTACCCAATTTTTCTGGAGTATGCCCTTTCCAAGAATCTCTTAAAGAACAGTTTTTCGATCATGAATCCCTTTGGGGAACAGTACTTATTGATGGGGCCCGCCCAATTCCCGAAGGAGAGAGATATCCTGGACAGATGTATAGCAGTAATTTGTTACCATGTGCTAAGGTATGGTCCCGTTTCATAATCCCTACCATTTTCAGAATTAAACACATATCGGAAGTGAAGAAGGAGCATCTTATGTTTATCAAGTGTATTGTTGAGGAGAAACCAATGGATGTTGCTCCCGTAATTTATGATACCATCATGGAATTTGCTAGAATTCCAACTTCGCAACGAAATCTCAAATTCCCGTGTACTATCACTACTTTATGCCTAGACGCAAAAGTTCCGCGTAAGGATGCAGAGATTGACCGTGTGGTAGTTGAAGAGAACATGGGTATAACTTTAATCGAGAATGTCCATGATGAAGTGTTAAGAACAGTACGAACTCCTAGAGCTCCTCCAAAGAAAAAGATGCATACCGATCATGAGTTGGAAGCAAAAGTGAAGGTGTTAGAAGAGAACCAAGTGAAGATGATTGCTTCTTTAGGAAACGTTACGAAAGAGCTCGAACTTCTCCGAAACATGCTTATGGGGGTGAGCACGATTCAACATGCCACCTATGGTCTACTTACGAAGGAGAAAGTTCATGGACGCAACACCGATGACCAGCCACGCGCTGGTTGAGATACGTTTTCTATCCCTTCCACGTTTTAGTTTAGTTTGTTTTCTTGCGTTGAGTCTTTTTCGAGTCGTGGGGACACGGTTCATTTTTGAGTTTGGGGTGGGGTTCGTTGCCTCATCCCAGTTTTTATGTGTTATATGTTTTAAGTGCTTTCAATAAATTAATTTCGGAGTTGCGTTAGTTTGTAAAAGATTTTAAATGTTCATTTAAGCATACTTTTAGTAAATCTATGATAGTAAATAGTGAACTTTAGGGAAAAATATAAAACGCACTTAGAATTGCATGCGAACATAGGTAATTGATAGGAAAAATTAATGAACAATGCAAATGAAGTAAGCTTGTACTTAAGGAATATGTTTGGTGTGTAGAACGTGAAATCCTAATTAGTAGAGAACCCACCTAGATATGAACTAAAGACGAGCTATGTACTTAGGAAAATGATAGGGGCAGTTCTTTGTTAGCCATTTGTATCCTTTTAGCTTGCTATCCCTTATATTAATTTTATCCGTCTTAGCCCAATTTTGAGCCTTAAGCCTTTTCTTTTGGAGCCACGATATAAGCCCATTATCCCTTAGATTATTAGGCATTACCAAATGACCCGCACTTGAATCACGATCCTGAGACCTGTCTCGAGCTTGAGTTTGGGGTGGAGGGTCCACATTTGGGAAATTCATTGGGTGGTATTTACGTGTTTGAGGCACCAAAATATAAGATGATACTTTAATTTGTAACCCTTTGCCGGGATTAGAAAAAAAAATTATAAGAGACATGAGTTTCTCATCAAAAAGATGGTCATGGGTATCTTGTACAAAAAAAATGAAAAAGAAAATAAAAAAGGAAAGAATAAAGAAACCGGCAAAGTGGAATATTATTGGAAATCATCTTAGATTAATTGGGTTGAAATTGGGGACGCAACATTAGTGCGTCAAATGGGTTGAGTGAGAACATTATATGAGTATAAACTCAAGCTCGTGGACAGTTGTTGATGGTAAGTGAGGAGAGAGCCAAAAGCTCACTTTAAATTTACCAAATATACATACCACACCGTCCCTAAGCCTACGCTAAAACCGTAAAGTCCTCGTGATTCCTAGGTGCATGGTGAATTTATGATTCTGTTGATAGGGAATATACTTAGTGGAGCGTTCAAAGCGAGTTAGGATTGAGGAACAACCTATAGCCATCATAAAGAGATGAGTACAAGTGTAACCTTCAAGCATTGCTAATTTAATTTTATGATTGATATTATTTATGTTCGATTTTGCATAATAGGTGTATGTGTATATTAGTTCTTAGAGTTCTACTATATGAGATTTATTTTAAGAATTGCTTTAGGTTTATTTGCTAGCTTTTACTTTCTTGCGTTTACTTCTACCCCTTTGTTTTATTTTGTTTTGCTTTGTCGGGACGACAAATGTTTGAGTTGGGGGTCTTGATGTCTCCGTAAATGTTCTAATTTTATGTCCTTGGGAGACATCATTTTTGGTGTTTATTCGTTTATTTTGTTAGACTTTTGGACTAAATATGCAATAATACGATTTGCCTATTTCATTTCTAGCATTTTTAATTTATTAAGCTTTTGCGCGTAATATTGGTATTTTTAGTGGAAAGTTTATAGGTTTTGGATGTTGGCTGGAAGAGGAATACGAAAAGAAAGTCAAAGATCATGATATGGAGTCAAACCTTGAAGATAAATCCCGAAAAGAGTTAGATTCTGAAGCTGCAAATCTGGAAACAGGCCAAAGATTGCTGATTTCGAGACACTTTCGAGTTGATTTAGCCGCTGACCCTTGAAGAGATTAGATTCCTTATCGAGTTATGGAACTTTAGCAAGTGATTTCAGGTCAATCGGAGTTATAACGAAGCGGCTAGAGCCGTTTTAGTGAAGGTGGTGCAGCAGTTACGGGATTTTGGGCTTAGAATTTGGGTTTGGACATTTAATTAATGATTTATTCTTAAGTCCAAGCCCTTAGGTTTTGACTTCTATTTTAAGGACAATTCACTTTTTACAAAAGAATACACCAGAGAGAAGTCAAAGCAAGGAAGCAGGAAAGCTAGAGAACTGGAGATGGTCTATATCTCCAACTCACAGCTAACTCAATTCCGGAATTAGGTTTTTCTTTAGTTTCATTCTGTAAAACAATATGAATTCATCTTTTAGTTTAGTATTTGTTTTTCCTTTAATTATGAGCTAAATCCTTTTAGTACGTGAGAATGCTTAATGGGTGATTCCTAAAACTATCAAATTTCTTATGTTTGAATTTGGGTTTTTCATGAATTAAATCAAATTGGGTCATTTACATTATTCGGTAATTTATGATTATTTACTGTTTTTGGAGTAGCTAACTAAGAACAGGTGTTAGTATCTAGGCTATTCCACATATGTGGCATGTGGATCATCCTGACGGAGGGTTTAGGTATGGAATCAATTACTCAATATAAGATAAAAACTATTTGACTTTGACGAGCGTAGTTAATCTTAGGGCCAATGAGGTAATATAAACTTAATCATTCGAAAGTGGATCATATTTACCCTGACGGGACTAGTGACACTCTAGAATAGCTTTGTAGTCCACCCTGACGGGGGTACAGAGACTCTTGAATCCCGACCAATGTTATTTGACCGATTTGACCCTTAAACAACATAAGAGATAAAATAGAATTAGGAGGATCCTTAGCATTTCTCGAGTACTGCCTTTCTTTCTTGCGTCTAGCTATTTATTATTTGCGTCTTTTTATTTACATTTTCATATTAGTCTTAATCATCTTAGGAACTATAGAACCAACCAATCAATCATTATATCTTTTATTTGCTTTCATAAGTGCAATCATTCAATAATCGATAAGCATTGTAGTTAACCAAACCGTCCCTGCGAACGATCCTAGAATCATTATTACTACTTGGGACAACCGTACACTAGCAGTTGTGGTTCGATTACTTTTGCATTATTTTTAGAACACACAAAGGACCACCAGTTTGCTAAGTTTGCCCTTGCGGGGATTTAAGCGCATTAGAATCCTGTATAGTAAGAATACTAAACCAGTTCCCTCCTTAGTAATAACAAGGTCAATTAGCTGTATAATGTATTATTCAGCAATATCCTCAAGCTCTGCTCTTATCAAATTAATCTCCATTTATTTTAATTAACTATTTCTAGTGATAATTATATTCTGTCTTCTTTGCAATTATTTCATTTTGTCATTTAGTTATAAAGTTTCTTTTTGTTAATCAAATTGCATACTTTACGCATTTAAATTACTTTGATGATCATAAATCACCAGTCCATCCCTACGAACGAATCTATACTTATCATTTTCTTGCTATCTGCGATCCATACTTTACACAGTTGGTGGGTCCTTGTGTGTTATAAAATAATGCGATAAAGATTAAGGACTCACAAACCACAAGTGTACGTTTGTCCAAGTAGTAAACCGATAAATCAGATTCGTTCTCAGGGACGGATTAGGTACAACTTCAGTGTGAATCAAATAGTAGATTAATTGCAAGTACGAAAAAGTAATTGATATAAAGTTTGTTTGGTTTTTGTTTTATAACTAAAGTGCAAGAAAATAAATTACTGAAATAAAATATGCAAAGAAAAAGATGTAGACGCACAATGAGAATGATACTTGAGTCTCGCAAGGATTCTACCTATATTTATATAATTAATGCTTCCGTTTAAGGGATGAATTGGTATTTATGTACTAGTCGGGACTCTATAATCTCCTAACCCCCGTCAGGGTGGACTTAGGAGCTATCCTACGGTATTATAAACCCCGTCAAGGCGATTATACCTACTTTCGAACGGTTCTAGTCTCTTACCCGATTGGCTATTGGTTAGTCAAGCCTGTCAAGGTCATTGGCGAATATCAACGGCTATTACATAGGTCTGTATTTAAGCCCCCCGTCAAGGTGATCATTACGCCACTATAATGAATAGCCTAAATACTCAATCCTATTTCAATTTGGCCAGAGTAAAAATAGTAATTAAAATGCGATAATAGTCAATACAAAATACTCAATTCAATTTAAATTAAATAATCTCAAATTTAGAAAAATATCAATTAAAATAAATAAGGGTTTAACCCATAATTGCGATTCTCAAGTACTTAATTGTTTAGCTCATATTCAAAGGAAAAACTAAAATAAAATAAAATAAATTCATAATCTCAAATTACATAATAAAAATAAAGAACCTAATTGAGGCGTTGGAATTGACTTCCGGTGGAAGAATGAAGATTCTTCACCTTTAGCTCCTTCTTCTGCATTCTTCTCTTGACTTTAGCTCTCAAATTTAAGCATAGAATTGAATTTGTGTAAAATAAGAGTCCAAAGACCTATTTATAAGGTAAAAATCGGACTTGGGCTTGTACTTAAGTAAATTAGTGAAATATTAAAAAACTCAAGTACAATCTTTTAATTGAAATCCCGTAACTGGTGTACATCCTTCACTAAAACGACTGTAACTTTCTCAAATCAACTCCGAATTGACTAATTCCAGTTTCTAAATCTTCCTAACTCAATAAGGAATCAAACCTTGTTTCACGACTCAGGCTAATTCCATGTTTAAGTCGCTCAAAATCAAAAATCAATATCAGTCTTCCAAATTTGCAGCTTTCCTTGTCAATTCTTTGGGAAATCTTTTCTCTCCTTTGATTTCTCTACTTGATCTAAGACTTTAATTTTCGATTCCTCTCCTTGTATTGATTCTCCTTAGCATCCATGGACTTACAACTTTTCACTAAAAACAAACCATTTAACGTGCAAAAGCTTTAAAAATGAAAAATAATAAATTCCAAGGAGAGAAAATGAAATATAACGAAATAACACTAAAAGTGTATCATATTAGTCAATTATTCACCTAAAAAAATGTCTCCTAAGGGCATAAAATGAGAACAAAAAGGGAGACATTAAGACCCCAAACTCAAACCTTTGTCGTCCCGACGAAGTAAAAATAAGAACAATGGTCTACAGTGAATGCAGAAATGCAGAATCTAGTAAATACACCCAAAGCAAAACTTAAAAAAATCTCATACAATGAAGATTAGGAATTAATATACACATACACTTATCGTGCAAAAATCAAACACAAATAATATCAATCTTAAAATTAATTTCACAATGCTAGAAGGTTACGCTTGTACTTATCTCAATATGATGGCTATAGGGTGTTCACTGATCATCACTCGCTTTGAACGCTCCACTTAGTATATTCCCTACTAGCTGAATTATAAACTCACTATGCACCTAGGAATCACGAGGACTTTACGGTTTTAGCGTAGGCTTAGGGACGGTGTGGTACATATATGAAGTGAGCTCTTGGCTCTCTCCCCACTTACCATCAACAATTGTCCACGAGCTTGAGTTTACACTCTAATAATGTTCTCACTCAACCCCTTTGACGCGCTAATTTAGCGTCCCCATGTCAACCCAATACATTAAGATGATTTTCAGGAATCTCCACTTTGCCGGATATATATTCTTTCTTTATTTTCTTTTTCATTTCTTTTCTCTTTTTTTGTATCGTCGAAGCCCGGTTTCCCGGTTTATGATAACCGGGTTCCCGTTTCTTACTGTATTGACAATTTTCGATTCACTTTTTTTTCAATCCCGGCAAAGGGTTACAAATAATAATATCATCTGAAATTGTGTCTCGATACAAACACATATAATTCCCTCCCAATGTAATTTCCCATAGATGGAGCCACCACCCCAAACTCAAGCTCGAGACAGGTCTCAGGATCGTGATTCAAGTGCGGGTCATATGGAAATGCCTAATAAACTAAGGGGATATGGGCTTATTATTGTGGAGACAAAAGAAAGGCTTTAAGGCTTATAATTGGGTTAAGACAGATATAATTAATACAAGGGATAGAAGGCTAAAAAAGGTATCAAATGACTAACAAAGAACTGTCTGTATCATTTTCCTAGTTTCATAGATTGCCTCTAGTTCATACCTAAGTGGGTTCTCTACTAATTTGGATCTCACGTTCTACAAACCAAACATCTTCCTTAAGTACAAGTTTACTTCTTTTGCATTGTTAATTAATTCTTCCTATCAATTACCTATGTTTGCATGCAATTAAAGTGCATTTTACACTAACCCCTAAAGTCCACTATTTACTATCATAGATTTATCAAAATTATGCTTAATGAGGACATTTAAAATATTGTATAGTCGAACGCAACCCTCAACTAATTTTATTGAAATCAAATAAAACAAAAACACATAAAGTTGGGATGAGGCAACGAACCCCACCCCAAACTCAAAATTGAGTCGTGTCCCCACGACTCGAAAAGACTCAATAACACAAATAAACTAATATACACTACTAAATGAGAAAGGATAGGAAAACATATCTGGATCGGCACTAGGCCGATTATGTGTAGTCTTAGGTTGAGGTTCTGAATACTTCTTTATCAAGCTCTAAATATCATTACTTTTTATGTTTATCTTGAATAAAGTGTTCTTCATTACCTCGAACTCTTCGTCAAATTTCCCAAGTCATCATCTTTTCCTAACTCTCTAAATGATCATCTCCTCTACGAAAATCTTCCCTCAATACCCAATTTTCTTTCTTCATCATATTCTTCGTACCTTTTCCAACCTTCATGGTCATCTCTGATGACCCCAACTCAAAGCTTCAAGAACTCTAAAAAGTTTTGGATGAAATTTGTGATTTTGGTGTTCTTGAAGGTGTATGAATATGAATTATGGTGTATTCTGAGCTGGGTCATAAATATTTCAAGGTTTGGGAAAGGTTTAATGGATAAACTTTAAGCTTTGGGAAAGGTTTAATGGATAAACTTTAAGCTTTGGTGAAGGAAAAAATTGGATTAAAGTGTGAATTCTTTGGTGTTTTGGGAAGAGTTATGATATGATTGTGTGTTTGGATGATGTTTAAAGAGATGGATTGGTGATATTTTGCTGTTTTGATGATGGAAGTTGAGTGTTTTTGGAACTTTGGTTCTTCATCGGTGGTGTTTGATGTGTTGGAGGCCAAAGGAAATGGAAAAATAGGGTTTTCTTAAGGTTTAGGTCAATTTTTGCCGAAAGAAACCGGACGCCCGTTTTTTATTTTTTTTTTGGACGCGGCCTTCTTGCGTCTATCTATCGTTACGCACAGGTCAGAGAGTTGGCTTTTGAAACCAGGTTCCCGACTTGTGAAAAACGGGTTGGGTATTCGCGCAAGAATTGCCAACTCGCTGGACGCAAGGGGTTGCGTATTCACACAGAAAATTTCCATCTTATTTTATTGGTTTCTCCTTGCCTACACCTCAGATTATTTCGAACTTTATACTCATTTTTACTGGAAATTACGCTCCCGGTCCATTGGACTACTCATATTTTTCATTGGAGTTACCATTTTTCTCAAAATTCTACTTTTCTTCCTTTTGCACCACGAATTGCGTCTCCCTTTACGCACTGGTAAAAAAGTTTGGGCTATTTATTATAACCTTTTGACTTCACCATTGGATAGAGGTCGAAAAAATAAGTGGTTTAGGCTTAATAAAAAGTTAATTTTGACCTCCGAGCGTCAAGTTATGATCTTCCGAAGTTACTGATAACCGGGGTACATCTCCATAACCGGGTTCCCGGACTCAGTTTGCTCCTGTTCTGCAACCCATTTTTCTTCGTTTTTCACCTTATGAACCCCATAATCACGACCTTTTTACTCCTAAAATCATCAAAACACCAACTTTCTCATTTCTTAAAAATTAAACACTAAATAAATAAAAATTACTCTAATTTACACTAAGAATTTAAAAGACATGAAAGCAATAAACTAATATACAATTGAAATGGCTTTTGTTTAACGTCATTAAACTCGACGGGTTACCTCATGTATCATTCCTTAACGTAACCTCCCCAGCAGTGAGTGAGGTTATCAACATTTGCTATTCTAAATTTGCATCCCTAGGCTTTGATTCCAACTAGTTTCTCAGAGATAATTTGTGAGACCCTGAATAGTCCAGGCCAAGAATCCTTGGATTTACGAGCATTTGGAGGAGGTTCAGGCCTTTTCAATGAGACTTCATCTCCCACTCTGATCTTCTCCTTCTTTCTTTCTTTCTTAGGTTCGTTTAGAACTTTCATGGCACGTTCCTTACCTTTCTTCTTTGCACGATCAAGGTGTGGGTTTTCTTTAGGATCTGGAGGAGATTTATTAGGTGGGTTCTTTCTTAGATATTTCTCCTTCACTCCTAAGATTTCCACTACCTTGTTTGGTTCTTTCTTTCCTTGTTCAATGGTCTCCAACCGGAAGCATTCCTCCTTGGAATTTGGAAACTTTATTGGCCTAAACACATTGAACTTTACCTCCTCGTCTTGTATACGCATTATTAATTCTCCATTCTCTACATCAATAAGAGTATGCCCCGTGGCTAGAAAGGGTCTTCACAAGATAATGGGAACATTCCTATCCGCGTCGTAATCAAGTATAATACAATCAACAGGAAAAATTAAAGTACCTGCCTTGACGAGGACATCTTCTATTCTTCCCTCTGGATGTGCGAGAGATTTATCAGCCATCTGCAAGACCATAGAAGTCGGTTTCGCGTTTCCTATCTTCAATTTCTCAAAAATTGATCTAGGCATGAGATTAATACTCGTACCGATATTACATAAAGCTTTCCCTTGCCATTCATCACCAATAGAAATAGGAATAATGAATCTCCCAGGATCAAGTAATTTAGGTGGAAACTTACTTTGGCATATGGAACTACATTCTTCTGGTAGACCTATCATTTCATTCTCAAGATATTGACGTTTGTTGGTGAGAGCTCTTTTCAGGAATTTCGAGTATTTCGGTACATCCTTGATAGCTTCTAAGAACGGTATGTTAATGTTAAGACCACTCACCATATTCAAGAATTTCTGTTATTCAGCTGTATCTCATTTTTTCTGAACTCTTGAAGGAAAAGGTGGATGAGGACAATTAATTTCCACCACAACATCTTTCTTCTTTGGATTTGCTGGAATTTTCTCAACTTCCACCTAAACTGTTTCTGATTCACATTCTTTCTCCACCACATCTTCTACCTCCTTTAGTTTGACATATACCTTGTTTTCTTTCATAATAGGGAAGGTAGGTGGCTGCAATTTCTTACCGCATCTAAGTGAAATCGCATTACAATCTTCGTATTGGATAAGGGCCTCTGTATCACTGGGTAATTGTCCTTGTGGACGCTGCTGCAACTGTTTTGCCATCTGAGCTATCCGATTTTTCTAACTTTTTAATTGCCGCGACAGACGATTGTTGCTCTTGGTATGCTTGTGTTTGAAGGGCGATCAATTGTTGTACTGTTTGATTAATATCTAACACACCTTCTTGAGGTTGAGCAGGTAAAGATTTTTTATTCATAGCTTCATTATAGGTATCTTGAGGAGGTTGTCTCTGAACTTTATTTCCGTAATTATATCCCCCTTGATAGTTATTCTGTGGTCTTGGATGATAGTTATTAACTTGGGGACTTGGCTGGTAGACATGAGTCGGATTAGCTGCCCCACTTGGATTCGAATATTGGAAACCTGGATGGTTTCTATTTGTTTGATACCCTTGACCACCTGAATTGTAGTTCCCTTGGTTGGAAACAAATATTACAGATTCTTGATTGTTTTGACAGTTCTCCCATTAGTGATCATGTACACCACAATAAGAACACTCATATATTTCTCGTGTAACATTAAAATCTGCTCTCCAACCTGAAAAACCTTCTTTAACAGCTAAAGTAAGCTGTTTCAATTGTTTCTCAAACGTATTCTTCAATTTATTCTCTAACAAAGAGAATTTCTCATCAATTCCATCATTACTTTCTCTTCTACCTCGAATAGGTGTTCTCACTGTATTCCAACCTTGCCCATTCTTCACCGTTCTATTCAAAATAATCTTAGCATGTGCTAGAGCTACCTGTAAGAATCCACCACCACATTATAAATCGAGGTCTTTTCTCGATCCTCCGTAAAGGCCTTTATAAATTATCTTCAGTTGTTTTTTAGTAAGGCCATGATCGAGAACTCTTCTCAAACACAACTGAAATCTTGTCCAACATCTTCCCAAAGTCTCTTCTTGTTCTTAGACAAATGATGTAAAATTAACTTGCGCATCTAATCTCATGTTACTCGGATAGTAACGATCAAAAAATGCCGTTTGAAGCTCATCCCAATTGTTTATTGCTCCTGGTTCTTGTGAATCATGCCACTCACTAGCTGCGTCTATTACAAAAAGTCTGAAGTTTGCATAATAGATTTGTACTCTTGTTACTCCTTGCGTTATACATGCATCACAGGTTTGCATAAACTTCTGTATTGCACGGATTGGATCTTCTCCAGCTATTCCTCTAAAGTTTCTGAAATCTTTGAATTGAGTTAACATACCAGGACCGGGTCTATATCTTGCAACATTAATGTCTGGAGGACCAATACCCAGGGCAGGAGCACGATATGGAATTTGTTCAGGACCTTGTACGAACCATGGATCATTGAACATTTGAGGTTGAACTTGTTGAACATGAGGTTGAAGATTATCTTCTTCAGCCATTTCTGCTTCTCTGGCTTCTTTTTCTTCTTTCTTCTTTTTGTTTGCAAGTCCGACTAACCTCTCATGATTTGAGAGCATACACCAAACCCGTAAAACCTGAGAAAAGAAGAACAAACAAAGCGTAAAACTGAAAATAAAAAAATGCAATTAAACACTAAAGGATAAACACCGGGGTCACACGCTACCGTCCCCAGCAGCGGTGCCAAAAAATTGGTGGGTCCTTGTGTGTTATAAAATAATGCGATAAAGATTAAGGACTCACAAACCGCAAGTGTACGGTTGTCCAAGTAGTAAAACGATAAATCGAATTCGTTCTCAGGGACGGATTAGGTACAACTCAAGTGTGAATCAAATAGTAGATTAATTGCAAGTATGTAAAAGTAAATGATATAAAGTTTGTTTGGTTTTTGTTTTATAACTAAAGTGCAAGAAAATAAATTGCTGCAATAAAATAATGCAAAGAAAAAGATGTAGACGCACGATGATAATGGTACTTGAGTCTCGCAAGGGATCTACCTATATTTATATAATTAATGCTTCTGTTCAAGGGATAAATTGGTATTTATGTACTAGTCGGGACTCTATAATCTCCTAACCCCCGTTAGGGTGGACTTAGGATCTATCCTACGGTATTATAAACCCCGTCAGAGCGATTATACCTACTTTTGAACGGTTTTAGTCTCTTACCCAATTGGCTATTGGTTAGTCAAGCTTGTCAAGGTCATTGGCGAATACCAACAGCTATTACTTAGGTTTGTATTTAAGCCCCCCGTGAAGGTGATCATCACGCCACTATACTAAATAGCCTATATACTCAATCCTATTTCTATTTTGGACAAAATAAAAATAGTAATTAAAATGCGATAATAGTCAATACAAAATACCAAATTCAATTTAAATCAAATAATCCTAAATTTAGAAAAACATCAATTAAAATAAATAAGGGTTTGACCCATAATTGCGATTCTCAAGTACTTAATTGTTTAGCTCATATTCAAATGAAAAACTAAAATAAAATAAAAGGAATTCATAATCTCAAATTACAGAATAAAAATAAAGAACCTAATTGAGGCGTTGGAATTGACTTCCGGTGGAAGAATGAACATTCTTCACCTTTAGCTTCTTCTTCTGCCTTTTGCTCTTGACTTTAGCTCTAAAATTTAAGTGTAGAATGAATTGTGTGTAAAATAAGAGTCCAAAGGTCTACTTATAAGGTTAAAATCGGACTTGGGCTTGTACTTAAATGAATTAGTGAAAAATTAAAAAGCCCAAGTCCAATCTTTTAATTAAAATCTCGTATCTGGTGTACACCCTTCACTAAAACGGTTGTAACTTTCTCAAATCAACTCCAAATTGACTAATTCCAGTTGCTAAATCTTCCTAACTCAATAAGGAATCAAACTTTATTTCACTAGTCAAGGCTAATTCCATGTTTAAGTCGCTCAAAATCAGAAATCAATATCAGCCTTCTAGATTTGCAGCTTTCCTTGTCAATTCTTCCGGAAATCTTTTCTCGCCTTTGACTTCTCTACTCGATCTAAGACTTTAATTCTCGATTCCTCTCCTTGTATTGATTCTCCCTAGCATCCATGGACCTACAACTTTGCACTAAAAATAAACCATTTAACGTGCAAAAGCTTTAAAAATGAAAAATAATAAATTTCAAGGAAAGAAAATGAAATATAACGAAATAACACTAAAAGTCTATCATATTAGTCAATTAATCACCTAAAATGATGTCTCTCAAGGGCATAAGATTAGAACAAAAAGGGATACATCAACAGTCGATCCCCGTTTTTGTGGTTGTTTATTTTATATAACGGGACGGCAAATGTCAAGATGGAGCCGCTGCCGGGGATGGTGGTTTAGATTTTGTTTTTTCATAGTAGTTCAAAAGTTTCTAATTCTTAGTTTGTATTCGTTTTATTTTGTTTTTGGATGATTAGGAATTGTTTGTTGTTGAAAGCCCTTCTTCCTTCTCTTCAGTAACTTCTAGACGTATTACCTTTTCTCTGATATGAAATGTGTGTGTTTTATAGCTAATAAAATGTATTTATAGAGGTACAAGACGTTTTTAAGTCATATGGTCCTTTTGAAAGGTCCAAAAGCCCAATCCGTTTTTACTAAAACTAGACAACTTTAAGTCACTGTGGTAGAATCGCCATAACAATTGTGTCTCAGCTTTGAATTGAATTCCGTCACCTCTCACACGACGCTGACTTCAATATCTTTTCAGATCAAAAGGAATCAGGTCAAAATTTCTTTCCCATTTTTCCATGTGATTAAAACAAGTCATATCATCTTTCCAAAAAAAATTCAAATGCCTCTAAACTTGACATTTTGCTCTATCTATGCCTTGACTTGGGTGTTGATTTGACTTTCTTGAATTCTCCGTCTTCTCCTGGGGTTCCATGTCAACCATTTACCTAGGAAGCTACACACTTAAATACAATTAAAGCACAAAATACTCTAAAATTTGCAATAAACCCAAATTGAGATGAGAAAGTAAGAAACATCAAATATTAGGGAATAATCCATCTATTAGGTCCATTAATCTCCCAAAAAGATGTCTCGTGATATGAATATTTTATCCAAAAAGACGAGACATCAAGACCTCCAACTCAAATTTTTGTCGTCCTGACAAAATAAAACTAAATACTAGAGGGGAATCTTACTAAGCTAAGTACGAAGAAGAAGGAGAGAAAGATAATAATAAATGAACCTAAAGCACTACTCTAAAAAGTTTAATATAGTGATGTTCAAGAATCATTACCACCTACACATAATATAAAAACAATCAACACTTTGTAAATTTAAGATCAAATTAATTTATCAATGTAGGAAGGAGACATTTTCACTTAGTTCGATATGGCGGCTATAGTGGTGTTCATTGGTCCTCTCTAGCATCTAATTCTCCATCTAGATATTCCCTAATTGATCAAATCTAGCTTAACCATATAATTAAGAATCATAAGGACGGTATGGTATGTATATTTGGGAAAATGTGAAGTGAGCTTTTGTCTCTCTCCTCACTAACCGTCAACATCGCCCTAAAGCTTGAGTTTACACTCAAATATGTTCTTACTCAAACCAACTTTTGATATTCTTGATTAGCATCCCCAATTAGCCCAATAACATTTCATTATTATTCATGAGACTTTCCACTTCACTGGTTACTTTATTTTGCATTTTCTTTATTTCAAATTATTCACTTCATTTCTTGTAAGATGCCCATGACTCTCATTTTGATGTGAGTTATCATGTATCTTATTTTCTCTTCTTTTTTCTATTCACATTTCTTCTATCTTTTTTTTCTCAAAGCCCCCGACAAAGAATTATAATTGATACATCATCAAAATTGCGCAAAATATAAATGCATATAATTCCTGCCCAACGTATTTCCCAATGATGAATCTCACCACCCCAAACTCAAGCGCTAGAAATGACGAGTCTCCAGGTTGCTATTTAAGTGCAGGTCATATGGAAAGTCCTATAAACTAAGGGGATATGACTTATAATGTGGCGACAAAAGAAAGCTACAAGCTAGAAAGGAGGCTAAGATGGATAAATAATTCAATTATAACCGGGTTAGAAAGCTAAAGGCTTAAGTATATATCAAAGAACTACCTTATTCATTTTCTTAACTACTAGGCCTCGCTATTGTATTCATTTTTAGTTCCTAGACCAGCCATGTTATCAACTAGTTCATACCTCACATTCTACACACTAATCAAGGATATTTACTTAATGTTTTCATGTCATTATACTAAGCACTTTCTGATATCATTCAAGTCCACACTATTTACTATCATTATCTCGCTAGAACTTATGCTTAATACGTAGACCCATTACATCCTTCATCATCCATATACTAATTTTTTGTTTGAATTTTATGATTTAATTAGAAAGCAAGTGAAAACAAATAAGTAGGGATTAGGATAACGAGTAGACCCCAACTAAAAAATGAGTCGTGTCCCCACAGCTCGAAAAAGACTCTAAAAGTAGTAGAATTTAACTATTATACACAACATAATTAAAAGCAATTAAGAAAAAGGTTTAGAATACTGATGTCTCCCTAAATGTTCTAATTTTATACCCTTGGGAGACATCATTTTTTGTGTTTATTTGACTCTTTAGATAGACTTTTGGTATTAAAATGCAATAAATCGATTTTCCTCTTTTAATTTTAGTATTTTTCATTTATTAAACTTTTGCGCGTAATATGGGTTGTTTTGAGTGAGAAGTTGTAGGTTTTAAATACTAGCTAGGAGAGGAATCCAAGAATAAAGTCAAAGATCGTGTAATGAAGTCAAAGCAAGAAGAAATATCCCGAAAGAATTGATTATTTTAAGCTGCAAATCTGGAAAGTTGTGAAAGATTGTTGATTCCGAGTCATCTAAGAGTGGATTTAGCCTCTGAATTGTTAAGAGAAAAGTGCCCCATTCAGTTATGGAACTTTAGCAACTAGAATGAGGTCAATCCGAGTTGAAACGAGTCAGTTAGAGCTGTTTTAGTGGAGGTGGTGCAGCAGTTACAGGATTTGGGCTTAATTAGTGGACTTGGGCTTTTCTAATATTCACTTAAACCTAAGTAAAAACCCTAGTCCGAATTTAGCATTATAAATAGGCATTTAGACCTCATTATTCAGCACCTCTCATTTTATTCTTCAATTTGAATCATCCTTAGAAGAGAGTGTCCAGAGAGAAAGTCACCAGCAAGGAAAAGGAGAAAGCTAAGAGCTGGAGAAAGTCATCTTCTCCAAATCACAGCCAAACCCAATTCCTAATTAGGTTCTATCTTTTATTTCTGCAAGTGAAGAACATGAATTCTTTCTGTTTTAATTTAGTTTTTCGCATTAGTATGAGCTAATTTCATTAAGTGCTTGAGAACGCATAATGGGTTAATCCCAATTTGATTTTATTTCATGTGTTTGGATTTGGGATTTTAATAGTTGAAATCAAATTGGGTAAATTGTATTTTTCTTTAATTTGCTTTTATTTACTTTTATTGAATTCGCGACTCAATATTAGGACTTAGTATTTAGGCTATTCCAATTAGTGGCGATTGGATCACCTTGACGGGGGGTCTGTGTACAGAACTAGTTAATGAATGTAGGTTAGAAATTATTTGACTCTGATGAGCTTAATTAAACCTATGTCCTATTGGGTAAATTAGACTTAATCACTTGAGAGTGGACTATAATCACCCTGACGGGGTTTGTAGCACTTGTTAGTAGCTCCTTAGTCCACCCTGATGGGGTAAGGAAAATTCCGAATCCCGACCAATGCATATTTACCGATTTGTCCCTTAAACATGACATGAAATGAATGATAATTAGGTGAAACCCTTGCGTCTCTCAAGTACTGCCTTTCCTACCTTGCGTAAACACTTTAGTCTCTTGCGTCTAGTTAATTATTTGCATTAATTTAGTATTTTACTTTATTGTCTTAGTTATAGAAAAACAAAACAACTATTCTAAAAATCATTTACTCGTTTTCACGTGCAATTAACTACTATTTGATAAGCATTAGAGTCAACCATTCTGTCCCAGAGAACGAATCTGTATTATCACTTATATTACTTGGGACAACCGTACACTTGCGGTTGTGGTTCTCTTATCCTTATTTGCATATTTCTAGAACACACAAAGGACCACCAAATACCTTACGCGACCGTAGCACATCTCCTAGAACTCGCGCTCTGGAGGAGTCTCATGATTTTCCCCCGATTTTTACCATGATATTATCTATTTCATGAAATTGCCTTAACTGGTACGTGACATTGTAGTGATGCTTATCTTCTAACTTTGTAATCCTATTCATCAGTGACACGACCCACGCTGGAATCTAGGTTATAAACTATCCATACTTTCTTGCGGAGTTGAGGAAGAATTTTGATATTTACCAATTGATAACTTTCTTTCTCACGTTATACATGTGTTGTTGTGTTATTACCTCGCGCTTGGGTTTCTTCTCAATCGGTTCATCGATGAGGATTGTTTTCTCTATTGTTTCTCCACATAATTTCTTGTTCTTCCTCATGATTTGTCTTTTGCTCTTGAAATCCAATACATCGGTTCTTCTCGTCATCTTCACTAACCCACAACTCAAGATGCACCAAGTATGAATTGCATTTATGAATGGTTGGTGTTTCTTGAAGTTGTTGTATGTGAAAAACTATCTATGGTGTTTGGATGGTGTTTTATTAAGAGATAGGGAAGGAATTAAACTTACTTGTGGTGGAAGAAATCTTAAAAAACTTGATTATCTTTGGTGGTTATGGTTGCGTGGAATGGATCTGATGAAGTTTACTTTGTCTGTAATGGATGAATGGAAGGTTTGATGGTGTTTTGGTGTGTTGTTTAAGGTTAGATCAAGCTTTCATGGGGTAATGGATTTTGGGACTAATATATTCGTTTTAGTGAAGTTGGAAGAAGACAAGATTAGGGTTTCTAGAGTTAGAGATCTTTAGGGACTCTTTTTCAATTTCCTTCGCCGATCTACTGTAGCGTACAACACGGTTCCCTCGGTATACCGCAACTTCTGATGCTGTTCTTTGAACCGTGACACAGTTGGGTGCAAATGACGATATGGTTTTGCTGTGGTATACCACACCTGGCGTGTGGTGCACTGTAAGTTTCTCCATACTCTTGCATTTGACTATAATTCAAACAACAGTCACGAAGGTCTTCGTTCATGCGGTGCACCGCAAGATGACGCGGTGTACCGCAACTTTTCCTTGGTCTCACACTAAATTTGATTTCTTGGACAGTTACTACGGTATAAAGCTCGCGGTATAGCGCAAGAGACCTGGTGTATCGTGAATTTTTCTAGTTCTCGCACTCAGACATGATTGCACGGGAACATTATTCGACTGTGCGGTACACCTCAAGATGTCACGGTGTACCGTACGAAGTTGTTAACTTGTGCAATTTTTCACTTCAATTTCACCCCAAACTCACGATTATATCTACCTTCACAATAAAACACTAAACCTTCTCTCTGATTAGATGTAATAAACACTAAGACGGAAAATTAAAACACTAAACTTAATAATATAGACTAGGAAAGCAATGAACTATTCTACAAACGGGTTATCACACTTAAGTGGCTCTTTTTAACGTCGTTAAATTTGACGAGTTACCATAAAAACAACTCAGCTTCGAGGAGGTGCATGGCCTCTCCTTTTTAAATCCCTCGCATCCATGATATATCTTCAACCGATAGCTATTCACCATGAAAGTGTAGTGCTCAGTTGGGTGTTCTACTTCAATGGCTCCATGAGGTGTGACCTTGGTAACAATGAATGGACCTGACCACTTACACTTTAGCTTCCCCGGATAGTTGTTGAACTTGGAATTGTATTTCAGGACCTTTTGTCTCACTTCAAACAGTTTCTCGTGAAGTTGTTACTCACGTCATTTCTTATTTTATTCCTTCTACATCTTTGATTTGTCATAGGCATGAAAACGGAGTTCATCAAGCTCATTAAGTTGCATCATTCTTTTCTCACTATATAAATTCTGATCTAAGTTGAATGCTTTTATTGCCCAATAAGCTCCTAGCTCTAGCTCAAGAGGTAAGTGACAAGCCTTACCATACACCATTCGATACGAAGATGCACCTACAGGGGTTTTGAATGATGTGCGATAAGACCATATCGCATCATCTCACTTTTTGACCAATCCTTCCTTGTTGGTACCACAGTCTTCTCAATAATCTCTCTTTGTTAGAGACTTCAGCTTGACCATTTGTTTGCGGATGATATGGGTTGATACTCTATGTTTCACTCCATACTTGGATATTACAACCTTCAAGTATTTGTTCATGAAATGCGTACCTCTATCACTAAAGATTATTCTAGGCGTTCCATGTCTTGTGAAGATGTGTATTCAAGAACTTGATTACCACACTCGCATCATTCGTTGGTAAAGCCACCAATTCAACCCATTCCGAAACATAATCTATTGCAAGTATAATATATTGATTACCGTGGGATGGGACGGACGGTCCCATGAAATCAATACCCCACACATAAAAAGTCTCCACTTTTAGTACGTTGTGAAGGGGCATCTCGTCTCTCTATGAAATATATCTGGTGAAATGACATCATGAGCATTGCTTGACATTTTCATGAGAATCCCCATGAATAGTTGGCCAATTAAAACCAGATTGAAGTACCTTTGCAGTTGTACGATCACCCTTAAAGTGTCATCCATAAGGTAAATTATGACAACTTGTGACCACATCATGAATTTCATCCTCGGGTATGCACCTTCTAATCATTTGATCACTACACACCTTGAACAAGAGCATATCTTCCCAAAAGAATTGTTTCGCGCGATGAGCTAACCTCTTCTTCTCTTTTGTATTACTCTACGTGGGAAATGATCCACTCACTATAAGATTCGCTATATCTGCATACCAAGGAACACCATTCGTTGTCAGTACAAATTAGTTCTCATCGGGAAATATCTCTTTGATCAACTCTGGTCCACTGTTGAATTTAGAGCCTTCGGGGCGAGATAGATGATCCACAACTTGATTCCCGCTTCCTTTCAGATCTCTAATATCTAAATCAAATTCTTGTAACAAAAGTACCCACCTAATAAGACACAGTGTCTTTCTTTTACATAAGGTACTTGGTGGTCCTTTGTGTGTTCTAAAATAAATGTAATAAGTAAAGAGAACCACAACCGCAAGTGTACGGTTGTCCCAAGTAATAATAGTGATAAACAGGATCGTTCGCAGGGACGGTATGGTTGACTTCAATGCTTATCAAGTAATGAGTAATTGCACTTATGAAAGCAAATAAATGATTTGATAATTTTTTGTTGGGTTTTTACTAATCCTAAGTATGAAAGACTAATGTGAAAATGCAAATAAATAACTAGACGCAAGTAAATAGAAGCTAGATGCAAATATGAGCAGGCGGTACTTAAGAGACGCAAGGATTTCTCCTAACTCTGTTTCATTCCATATGTTGTTTAAGGGACAAATTGGTCAATTAACATAGGTCGGGATTCGCAAATCTAAACCCAATAGACCATAAGGTTAATTACACTCGTCAGAGTCAAATAATTCCTACCTTATATTCTTTAATTAATTCTGTATCTAAACCCCCCGTCAAGATGATCCACACGCCACTATGTGGAATAGCCTAAATACTAAAACCTGTTATTAATTAGCTACTTTAAGAACAGTAAATAATCACAAATTACAGAAACATGCAAAAGACCCAATTTGAATTAAATTAATGAAATCCCAAAGCCAATCATATGAAATAAAACAAAGTAGGGATTAACACATTATGCGTTCCCAAGTATTAAATGGAATTAGCTCATAATTAATGGAAAGACAAAAACTAAAGACATAATTGGGTCACTCTCTTCTAAGGATGATTTGAATTGAAGAATAAAATGAGAGGTCTTTGACTCTCTCTCTAAGGATTTGTAAATTGAAGAAAATATGAGAGGTCTTTGAATAATGAGGTCTAAAGGCCTATTTATAATGATAAAATCGGATTAGGGCTTTTACTTAAGGATTAAGTGAAAATTAGAAAAGCCCAAGTCCACTAATTAAGCCCAAATCCCGTAACTGCTGCACCACCTTCACTAGAACAGCTCTAGACAATTCGTTATAACTCCGATTGACCTGAAATCACTTGCTAAATTTCCGTAACTCGATAAGGAACATAATATCTTCAAAATTCAGCGGCTAAATCAACTCGCAAGTGCCTCGAAATCAGCAATCTTTGGCATGTTTCCAGAATTGCAGCTTCAAAATATAATTCTTTTCGGGATATTTCATCTTGCTTTGACTTCATTACACGATCTTTGACTTTAATCTTGGATTCCTCTTCTAGCTAGTATTCAAAACCTACAAACTTTTCATTAAAATACACAAGATTACGCGCAAAAGTTTAATAAATAAAAAAATACTAGAAATAAAAGAGAAAATTCGGATTATTGCATTTTTAGCCCAAAATTCTATCAAATTAATCAAATAAACACAAAAAATAATGTCTCCCAAGGGCATAAAATTAGAACATTTAGGGAGACATCAAGACCCCCAACTCAAACCTTTGTCGTCCCGACAAAGCAAAACTAAAAACAAGGGGAATGAAGTAGATGCAAGAGAAAATAGAAGCTAGAAAATAGACCCAAAAGCAATTATAAAGATAAATCTCATCTAGCAAACATTAAGAACTAACATACACATACACTAATCATGCAACATCAAACATAAATAACTTCAATCATAAAATTAACTTTGCAATGCTAGAAGGTTACACTTGTACTTATCTCATTATGATGGCTATAGTTTGTTCCCCGATCCTTACTCGCTTTGAACGCTCCACTTAGTATACAACCTATTTACTTACCATGCACCTAGAAATCACGAGGACTTTACGGTTTTAGCGTAGGCTTAGGGACGGTGTGGTATGTATATTTGGTAAATTTGAAGTGAGCTTTTGGCTCTCTCCTCACTTACCATCAACAACTGTCCACGAGCTTGAGTTTACACTCATATAATGTTCTCACTCAACCCATCTGACGCGATAATGTTGCGTCCCCATGTCAACCCAATTAATCTAAGATGATTTTTCCAAAATATTCCACTTTGCTGGTTTATTTTACTCTTTCTTTCTTTTTATTTTCTTTTTCATTTCTTTTCTTCTTTTTTTGTACAAGATACCCATGACCATCATTTTGATGTGAAAGGTCATGTCTATTATAATTTTTTTTCTTTTCTCTTTTTTTTTTCAAATCCCGGCAAAGGGTTACAAATAATAATATCCTCTTTTATTTTTGTGCCTTAATATAAACACATAAATCCTACCCAATGAAATTTCCCAAATGTGGACCCTCCACCCCAAACTCAAGCTCGAGACAGGTCTCAGGATCGTATTTCAAGTGCGGGTCATTTGGTCATGTCTAATAATCTAAGGGATAATGGGCTTATATCGTGGCTACAAAAGAAAGACTTAAGGCTCAAAATTGGGCTAAGACGGATAAAATTATTATAAGGGATAGCAAGCTAAAAGGCTACAAATGGCTAACAAAGAACTGCCCCTATCATTTTCCTAGCTACATGGTTTGTCTCTAGTTAATATCTAAGTGGGTTCTCTACTAATTTAGATCTCACGTTCTACAAACCAAACATTTTCCTTGAGTACAAGCTTACTTCTTTTGCATTGTTCATTAATTTTTCCTATTCATTATCTATGTTTGCATGCAATTAAAGCGCGTTTTATGTTATTCCCTAAAGTCCACTATCTACTATCATAGATTCATCAAAAGTATGCTTAAAAGGGACATTTAAAATCTTCTACAGTCAAACGCAACTCCTAATTATTTTTACTGAAAGCAATTAAAAACAAATAAACACCTAGAAACTGGGATGAGGCAACGAACCCCACCCCAAACTCAAAAATGAGTCGTGTCCCTACGACTCGAAACGACTCAAAGCAATAAAATAATCTACACTAAATGAGAAAGGATAGGAAAACATATATGGATTGGCACTAGGCCGATTACGTGTAGTCTCATGTGTAAATTTTGAATACTTCTTTATCAAGCTTAAAAGATCATGTATTTGTTGCGTTCATCTTGAATAAAGCGTTCTTCATTACCTCAAACTCTTTTGTCATATTTTCCAAGTTTTCATCATTTCCTAACCCTCTAAATCATCATCTCTTCTACGAAAATCTTTCCTCAACACCCATCTTTCTATCTTCATCATGTTCTTCGTACCTTTTCCAACCTTCATGGTCATCTTTGATGACCCCAAACTCAATTTTTTACGTACTTAAAGATTACTTGCAAAATATATAATATTAATAGGCTCAAACAATTCACAATTCCTCCGCTAAATAACTAAAATAAATCTTAATTCCCAACTGGTAATAGAAAGCAAAGAAGAGTTCTAGCTATTTTACCGGATTGGCCATGGAATTTATGATGATTTGATACCTTGCACTTGCAATCTCCAACCTTCAAAGTACCAAAAGCTATTGATGAAATTTGTGTCTCCTAATATTGTTGAAAGAGGCACAGTAGTGGGATTGGTGATTTATTTGAGCTGGGTATTTAATATCTATGGTGTTGGAGAGGTTTAAAGGATATAATTTAAGCTTTGGTGAAGAAATTTTTGGATTAAAACATGAATTTCTTGGCAAAAGTTTAATAAATCAAAAATACTAGAAATAAAAGAGGAAATTCGGATTATTGCATTTTTAGCCCAAAAGTCTATCAAATTAATCAAATAAACACAAAAAAATGATGTCTCCCAAGGGCATAAAATTAGAACATTTAGGGAAACATCAGTACTTGATAGCTGAATGGTCCGTGTAAACTACAACTTTCGCTCCAAGAAGATATGAACGAAACTTACTAAATGCATATACATGGTCAACAACTCTTTCTCGGTAATGGTATAGTTCAATTGAGCTCCTGAGAATGTCTTACTCACATAATAAATAGCATGGAATACCTTGACTTTGAGTTGCCCAAACACGACACCCATTGCTACATCATTAGCATCATACATTACCTCGAATGGAAGATCCAATAAGGAGGTAACACGATACGGGCGAAATAAGTTTATCCTAAATTTCCAAAAATTCAGCTATGCATGCATCATCGAAACGAGAGGTAGTGTCTTTCTCAAGTAAAGTACGCAACGGCTTGGCTATCTTTGAAAAATATTTGATAAAACAGCGGTAGAAACTCGCATGACACAAGAAATTCCTACACCCTTAATAGAAATAGAGGTTGTAGAGTTTTGATGACTTCAATCTTTACACGATCCACCTCCATACCCTTACTCAAAACCTTGTGACCAGAACAATCCATTCTCGAACAATAAAGTGACGCTTCTCCCAATTCAAAACTAAATCAGTTTCTTTACATCGTATAAGCACCTTCTCAAAGTTGTCAAGACATTCATCAAAGTTATCACCGAATTCTGAGAAGTCATTCATAAACACTTTTACAAAATTTTCTATCATATCCCAAAATATTGCCATCATACATTGTTGAATTGTAGCTGGCGCATTACATAACCCAAAAGGCATTCTCCGGAAAGTAAATGTACTACATGAACAAGTAAGTGTAGTTTTATGTTGATCACCTGGAGCAACACAAATCTGATTGTACCCCGGATATCCATCGAGGATGAAATACTAATATTTCCACGCAAGCTTGTCTAACATCTGATCAATGAATGGTAAAGGAAAGTGATCTTTCTTCGTTGATTTGTTAAGATTTCAGTAATCCATACACACTCTCCACCCTACAACTATTTTTGACGAATAACTTCATTATATGAGTTGAGGGTGGTGGTGATTCCTCCTTTATTTTGTACACGTTGAACGGGACTCACCCATTCACAATCTGAAATCGAGAAGATGAACCCTGCATCTAACCATTTGATCACCTCCTTTCGTACCATTTCCTTTATTACCAGCATAAGTCTCCTTGACCCTCAATAGACATCGCTTTTTTGTCTTCAAGGATGGTTTTGAGTTGGAAAATGGTCGGAATAATACCTTTGATCAACAATAGTCCATCCAATCGCCTCTTAGTTAGCTTTGAGAACTCGCAACAATTTATCTTCTTTAAGACTTGTCAGATTATCAGAAACAATAACATGTAATGTATTATTAGGTCCTAAATATGCATACCTCAAGTGAGATGGAAGTGGTTTCTCTTCAAGTTCCGGGGGAGATTCAAGAGATGGTTTCTTTAGATGCTCAATATTTCGTAGACCACAAACTTGTTCATAAACTATTCTTAAGTTGCATGTTTCCAGAAATGAGAGCTGCTACTGCCTCGGCTAGCTCCTCATGTAGCTCAGGTAAGTCAAGTGTCAAAGTAGCTTACAAAAATCTCATCAAAATTAGTCTCATTACATACCTCATGTGACGTGATCGGGGATATCCATGCGGATGCAATCATCCAGAGTATCAGGGAATTTCATCCCTTTGAACACATTGAACTTGATCTCCTCGTCTTGCACTCTCCTTATTAGCACACCATTTTCTACATCAATTAATGTATGCCGCGTGGCTAAGAATGGTCGTCCTAAGATGATGGGAACATTCTTATCCGCGTCATAGTCAAGAATAATCAAATCACACGGAAATATAAAGTTACCTACCTTGATGAGTACATCTTCGATCTTTCTCTTAGGTAGGGAGATGGACGTATCCGCCATTTGCAAGGTCACAGTAGTATGCCTAGCTCTCCCAATGTTCAACTTTTTGAATAGTGAATTTGGCATGAGATTGATACTCGCGCCTTAATCACATAATGCCCCCCACATCCACTCTTCACCAATGGATACATGAATATTGAAACTCCCGGAATCTTTAAACTTCGTAGGCAACTTACTTTGACATAATGCATTACACTCCTCTGGTAAACCTACCAATTCCCCCTCTAAGTACTTGCGTTTATTGGATAACACATCTTTCATGAATTTCAATTATTTAGGAATCCTTCGAATTGCTTCCACAAATGACAAGTTAGTCTCCAACTTTCGTAAAAATAAAAGGAAAGGAAAAGTTGTCAAGTAAATCTGAAATTTAGTAGCCACGTCCACTAAAGTGAATATAACTCAAAATCAGCTGGGAATTTTGTAGACCGGTCTGAAGATAAAGTGTATATATTTTCGATGTGGTTGTTTCTATATAAAGTAGGAGAAAATAAGAACAATATTGAAGAGATTACAACCAAAACAAGACACAGTTTTTCCCTTCTCCTATATTTTAGAAAACAAATTTGATTTGGAAAAGGAGTTCAATTGCTTGCCTTCTACTCAAGAAATTCGACCTAGGGCTTCCTAAACACCTATAGATACACCCTTTAACTATTTTTGAACATGTTCTTGCCTCCCAAAATTAGTCCTCAAGTTTATTTATCATTCAAGAGATCAGGTTAACCAGTATGTATCTTTATTTCAGTTTTATTCTTTCTAGTATGAACTAATTTTCCCATAGCTTGGGTTTTTCATATGTATAATCTTTGAATTCTATTTTCTTCTATATAAGTTTGTTTAGGAAAACTATTTTAAGTTGATTATAGCTTCTTAACCATATATTTGTTTTATGTTCTTTGATTTATTGTCTGTCTTAATCCTGATCAAATTAGGGTTGTGCTAATAGTAGTTAGATGGTCACCCAGAAGGGGTGTCTAATTATTGAAACATCACATAAGCGTCTAGTGTGAGGTAGTGATACAGAAAGGATTGCCTAACTAGATAGTCATTAGGGTTTGAGATTTAATCACCGATCATTATTTGCAGGGTCTCCTTATCTAAGAACCTAGTAGTGTAGGACCACCTTAGTTAAGTTCCCTTGTAATTGTTAGGTCGCCTCTTAAGTCCACCCAGAAGGGGGTTAGGAGGAATATAGAATCATGGCTACTTATCTAAGATCTTTAATCACCCTTATTAACTAGTAGAAGAAATAGAAGGATTAGTGCATACTAGCAAAACCTGAGTTGTACTCTCTCATCTCATTTTTACATCTATTAATTTATTGTCTTTAGTTTAATTTAGATAATAACTACTCTCCTCATCTATCATATCTATTTATTTTTCTGTCTTTAACTATATTTTGCTACACTATTTTGTTTACCCATTCGTATAACGCACTAAGTCTCTAATGAACGAATCTTACTTACTATTAAAACTTGCATACGATATGTGATACTTGCAGTGAGAAACGTGTTTAGTCTAGGGTGTTAGTTGCTTTATTTATTATCACACCCTAGGCGACACCAAGTTTTTGGCGCCGCTGCCGGGGACTTGTGTCTCGTTAGCGTGTGGGTTATTTATTTTCAGTAGTAGTAGTTTTAGTTATTTTTATTTTTCCAGTTTTACGCTTTTGGTTTGTTTTAGTCTCTTTCAGGTTTACAATGTATTCTCGAGAATCCCAAGAGGTGTTTAACAGCTTATATCAGACACTTGAGAGTAGAAAGAGAACAAAGAAGAGCAATGGAAAAACAAGAGGATTTGCTTCTACTAGGGGGTAATGAAAATCTTAATTAAAATGGAAATCAACAAAGCATTCCCCTGGTAATACAACTCGATCCTCGAGGACCACCACTAGTAGGAGATAACAGGAACACTAACAAATAAGAACAAGATCTCCCAGGTTTAGGAGCACCTTTTCGAGTTCAACCTTTAGGTTATCGTCCTCTAGAGATCCAAAACGTAAAGTTCAGGCCCGATCCGGGTATGCTCAGTCAATTTAAATACTTTGGACTCTATTGTGGTGCAGCAATTCAAGATCCGGTAAGAGCGATTCCGAAGTTCGTGCAGATTTGTGATGCCTACATTACTCCAGGCATTACACGCGAGCAACTGTATTTTCACATGTTTTCGTTCTTTTTGATCGACAAAGCTGGTGATTGGCCAGATAGACAACCACCAGGTACACTTAATACTTGGACAAAACTTCAAGCCGTATTCTTTAACCATTTTTATCCGAAGAGTATGAGAGTAAAAGATCAGATGGAGCTTGCTAAGTTTTGCAAAGAGAATGGAGAAGAAGTTAGAGACGCATGGACAAGGTTTCAAAAGAAGTTAGCTAGATGTCCGCTTCATGGTTATACCCTGGTGGTCCTTTGTGTGTGATATACTATATGCGTCCTAGAGGGGGGGTGAATAGGATTACTAATAAGATTAATGCCTAATTAAAAATCTTTTGGAGAATAATAAGTTTAAGAAAGAAACTTCTAAGTCAACTAATATATCAAACTCTTAAGGGATCATGCAATGGATAAGCTAAGAGGTTCGATATATAATTGATACAAGTAAAATGAGTTTATAATCTCTAACTACTCTAGATGGCAATATGTTAGATAACCTAGATAATCAATATCACAATATTCATACTAGCATATTATCAAACATATAAAATGCGGAAAGTAAATAGAGTAGGGATAGAAAGATACACACGATTTATAGTGGTTCGGTTTCCCTACATCCACTACCTAAGGAAGCCTCCTTAGGATTTCAAGCTTTTCACTAAGCTCCCGTGTCTCTCTTAACCGGGTCGAGAACACAATAACCTTTACAAACTCTTCGATAACACGAAGGACACACCACTTGCGTAATCACAACACAAGGACACCAAGTATACTCCCTATACTTGAATTCTCTCTTAATCTATCTATTACAAGACCTAGACTTAAGAGGATAGCAACAAAGTGTTTAAAGGTTTGCTAATTAAAGCTTGTAACTAAACTCCTAATAGAGTGGATGTGACTATAAGCTTGTATACTCCTTCTTGAGTGGATAGAACCTTGTGGCTTAATTGATTAACTCCTTGAAAGGATTTATAAGCACACTAAGATTGAATTTGACTATGTATAGCACTTGACACCTTCTTGAATGATAGCAATTAAGCCCCTTAATGTTTGTAATTAGTTGGTGTAGTTGTAGCCTTCAAAGAGCTTCAATTTATAGAAGAAAATGGCTTCCAACGGTCATAAGACTTGGGTCCAACGGATCTATTAATCTCCCAACGGATATATTCCTTATGGCTTGTCTTTTGTGCATAAAACCCTTTTGTGCGGTGTACCGCGGATATGGTCCGGTGCACCGCAGAGCTATTCGACTTAACTTTGAGCTTACTCTTCGGACTAATCAATGTACCGCAACCCTGGTCCGCAACCTTGGTCCGGTGTACCGCACCGGTGTACCGCGCCAAGTAATCTTTGAAGGATAATGACTTGGATCAATAAATCTTCTTCACGAAAGTTGTTGTAATCATCATTCTAAGAATCTTTGAAGTTGAACACTAAAGCTAATTCTCAATATACATAAAGATAAGGTTAATAGCATTTGTGTGAGAATTAGTTTCTTAAGATAAAACAATAGATATGAACAACAAGATAAAGAAAGAGCTTTTTGATGAAAATAGAGTGCAAGAAAGAATGACAATAACAATAGAAATTAGCACACTAAACACAAGAGGATTTGTCACATTAAAACAACCTAATAAGGGAGGCTATATGCCAACAATCTCCCCCTTTTTGATGATGACAAATCCTTCACTAAAACACCTAAGGAATGATATGAAAGTTTAAGCACTAATGAAATAAAGTTCCCCCTCACAATAAGCATAAGATTTGAGATGCATTTGTGAGTTTTTAAAACGTGCAAGTTTTGAAAGTTTTAGTGCACATAATATTTCTCCCCCTTTGTCTTCATCAAAAAGACGGGGTAACAACAACTAAGAATAGAAGAGCAAAAAAAAAAACTCGAGTGAATAGATTTAAAACAATGAATGCAAGAGTTTTAGGATAAAAACGAGATGCACAAAGATAGATATATGTAGAGCAAGAGCTTAAGGATAGAGATTTTTACCAACTCCTTGATCGATAGATTTTCATTTCATATGCTTTCTAATGACACAAACGATTAGTTGCAATATATGAAAATGAAAAATGTTTTAAGCATTTGAGTTTAAAAATTTAAACAAAGTCTCCCCCTTACATAGTGCATAGAGTTTGTTTTAATTTTGTAAAAAGTTTGATTGACAATTTTCCCTAATAAGAATACTTGAAGTTATTTTGAAGAAATTTTTAGGGATAAAAATGTAATTTTTGAAAAGCAAGGGGTCAAGATGTATTTTTCAAGATTTTGGGGACTAAATGTAATTTTGAAAAATCTTTTGGGGACCGAAATGCAATTTTTCAAACATTTTGAGAATAAAGAAAGAAAGCACAAACTATAGGGACCAATGAGCAAATATCAAGAATTAGAAGTAGTTCCTATACCAAAAATGTTAGCAACAAAACAATCCAAGGATTAAACGCAACTAACAATCAAGATAAATACGAACTAAATTTAACCAATAATCCAAATAAAAACACAAAGCATCCAAACACAATATTCAAATAATTCAAAGAAGCAATATCCTAGATGTCCAAAACACGGACCCAAACATAATTAAAAAACATAAAAACATCATAAAAAACAAGTTCTAAAATAACCACATAAGCAAATAGACCCGAAAACCACCAAGAACGATAAGAAGAGAAATTTAAACACCAAACACCAAAGTAAGAATTTTTTAACGATTATCACGAGGAGAGCGGCTCCTAGACCTTCTTCCATTCCCAATATCATCACGAATACACGAGACATCATTTTTCATACACGATAGCTCATTTGCAAGATGCCCTATTTTTTCTTCCAAAACTCCAAATTTCCTTTCTATTTTATCTTCCAAAGCCACAAATTTACTTCCTATATAATCCATGAAACGAGACATAGCGCTTTCAAAACCGGATGGATTAGGAGGGTTTACATTGGTGGGTTGGCTTGGAGTGGGCTCATTAGGAATAGGATTTTGTTGGGCCGGGTTATCTAATAAATGAAGAGTATCAAGCTCCGGACCATCGGTGCTACTTTTTGCTTCAAGGATGCGATTACGAATAGTGGTATCCGAGATACGATTAATAGTGGAAGCCGAAACATAGGTGTTGTTATAAATAACAAATTTCATTCTTAGAATAGTGTGATAATTGAAACTCCATGACTTATTGATTGGTTTCACATTAGTCCCTCCAAAAGAAATATCATTAGCTTCAAAGATTTTGGAAAGAAAAATACCGTAAGGGACTTTATCCCGAGAGGCTCGAGCGTGATTCATCCATTTGAACATTATCGCAATAATGTTTATCGGTTGTTTGGTGAAGATCAAATATAAAAGATAAGCTTCATAAGGGATAAGTTTTGCATCATGCTTATCTTTCGGAATTATGGCCGAGATAAGAAACTTGTGAGCCACGATAAATTCCGGATCAAAGTTACGAATATTCCAACTTCCATCGGGTACAACCATTCTACTATTAACAAAATCATTTACCTCATTTTGAGCAACTATATCAATATTCGAGTTATCCCAACCACTAGACCAAAATCCGCTAAAACCATCCGAAGGAATATCAAATTTTGAGCACAAAGTATTTGACTTTAAACGTAAAACGGTACCCGAAACGGTTGATTTAATCGAAGTAGTAGCATGATTATATTCAAAATTATTATAAAATTCTTCGATTAACCCGATTGCCAAATGACTACCCGAAAAAGCAAAGATTTTATGACATTTTTGAAATGAAAGGAGTCTAAAGAGAGAATTTTCACCGGAGGGAAAAGCCGAAGGGCAAATCGTTCTACCCGGGAGAGCATCGAATGGCCGGAGTGGAGGTGGTGTTGGTGACCTCGCCGGAGATGGTTCACGGTGGCGGCTGGAGGAGGCTCCGGTGGTGGCTTTCTTCTTGTTAGCAATAGACTTAGTTCTAACCATGGTGAAAGACAAGATGGGAATGAAGGAAGGAGAAGGAGGAGTGATTTAAGTGGTGAAGGAGGGTGTTTTGGTGGTGGAAACGGAGTGTGGGTGGCCGGAAATCGCCAAGGAGGAGGAGAGGAGAAGTTCTAATGAAGGAATGAAGAGACTAGAATGAAAAACGGCCATCAAAACCTGTTAAAACCCTTACGTGCGGTGTACCGCGGGAATCGTCCGGTGCACCGCACGAGTGTTCGGTTTGGTCAACAAAAATGAAATTTTTGATTCTTTTAAAAACACCCGAAACACAATCGCAACTACCCCAAATGACTCGGAATGATATAAAATAATTTTGAGCATCTTTGTTTTAAGAAGAAAAGCCAAGGAGAACCTAAAAACTCATATAACAGTTAATTTCACAAAAAACCTTAAGTTTTCTAAAAGTGCAAAAAGACCCAATGCAAGAATAAAGCAACACTTAAGCATGTAAAAGGTTAAGAACTTCAAGATAGTATCACAAGTTGATAAAACACATAAAAACACAATATAAAAACATAAACACAAAAATAAGAGAGGAAGAATTTCACCGTATTTTCCTTTTATGAGGTTTGAACGTCCTTTTGCATAAAATTCCATTTTCTTGACGCTCAACACCTTCAATGCATATAACTATGGTAACCGAGGTGGAATGGATCCGGAAATGTTGTTAGCATTTGTCACGATCCATATTGGTTTTTCCCATGAAGGTATCAAAGATCCACTAATAAGTTGTTCATGGTAATGGCACGTAGAAGCATGATGACCGGGTTTACCACAATAGTTGCACGAACTTCTTTTACGAATAGAGAAACCATGTAGAGGTTTTGAACAAGAAGATTCCACATTCTTTCCAATATCCAAATTATCACTAACATATAATTTTTCTTTGAAAAAGTCATTTGGATCAAAAGGAGTGACATTTGAGAAAGGATGATTTTTTAAAGTATCAAGAGCGAGGGAAAATGCTTCATCCAATTTTTTAAAACCTTCTATGCTTTTCTTCATAGGATGTTTCCATTTGTTTAAAATAAAGATGTTTTCAAAACACGGGTTTTTAGTATTGCCAAGAATATCATCCAAAGTGATACAACATTTAAAACAATTCTTTAGCTCAATTTTACCCTTTTTTAACATAAGATTGTTCAAATGGATTTGAGAATCAAGAATTTTGAGAAGGGATGAAATTTGCCTTATATCACTATAATTATAAGGAAGAGATAAAGAGTTAGGATAAAGAGCTACCTCATGATTTGGTTTAAACTCGTTATGAGATTCATCATGGATTGAGACTTCTTCTTCTTCGTCATTTTCGACAATTCCATATAAAAACTCCAAACGATTCCAAAGCTCTTTTGCGGATTTACAATCTAACATTTGTGAGAAAATTTCCTCGGAAATTCCACGAATGAGAGTGTACATTGGTTTTGCATTTTGAGTGAGCTTAGCTTTTTCCTCAATGGTGAGTTCATCAAAATCTTTTTCTTCTTGATTTAGCTTAAGAACTCCCTCTTCATTTAACTCTTCTTTATAAGGGACAAATGGACCTTCCTTTACGATTCTCCATTGATCGGGATCTTCGGCTTTTATAAATTCCTCCATTTTTGTTCTCCAAGCAAAATAGTAAGTTCCTACAAAAAGTGGAGGTTGAGTAGAAGACGAACTTTCCAAAAGATTAAATTCCATATCGTTTACTCTACTAACGATTAAGCTATTCACGTAGAGTTAGGCTCTGATACCAATTGATATACTATATGCGTCCTAGAGGGGGGGTGAATAGGATTACTAATGAGATTAATGCCTAATTAAAAATCTTTTGGAGAATAATAAGTTTAAGAAAGAAACTTCTAAGTCAACTAATATATCAAACTCTTAAGGGATCATGCAATGGATAAGCTAAGAGGTTCGATATATAATTGATACAAGTAAAATGAGTTTCTAATCTCTAACTACTCTAGATGGCAATATGTTAGATAACCTAGATAATCAATATCACAATATTCATACTAGCATATTATCAAACATATAAAATGCGGAAAGTAAATAGAGTAGGGATAGAAAGATACACACGATTTATAGTGGTTCGGTTTCCCTACATCCACTACCTAAGGAAGCCTCCTTAGGATTTCAAGCTTTTCACTAAGCTCCCGTGTCTCTCTTAACCGGGTCGAGAACACAATAACCTTTACAAACTCTTCGATAACACGAAGGACACACCACTTGCGTAATCACAACACAAGGACACCAAGTATACTCCCTATACTTGAATTCTCTCTTAATCTATCTATTACAAGACCTAGACTTAAGAGGATAGCAACAAAGTGTTTAAAGGTTTGCTAATTAAAGCTTGTAACTAAACTCCTAATAGAGTGGATGTGACTATAAGCTTGTATACTCCTTCTTGAGTGGATAGAACCTTGTGGCTTAATTGATTAACTCCTTGAAAGGATTTATAAGCACACTAAGATTGAATTTGACTATGTATAGCACTTGACACCTTCTTGAATGATAGCAATTAAGCCCCTTAATGTTTGTAATTAGTTGGTGTAGTTGTAGCCTTCAAAGAGCTTCAATTTATAGAAGAAAATGGCTTCCAACGGTCATAAGACTTGGGTCCAACGGATCTATTAATCTCCCAACGGATATATTCCTTATGGCTTGTCTTTTGTGCATAAAACCCTTTTGTGCGGTGTACCGCGGATATGGTCCGGTGCACCGCAGAGCTATTCGACTTAACTTTGAGCTTACTCTTCGGACTAATCAATGTACCGCAACCCTGGTCCGCAACCTTGGTCCGGTGTACCGCACCGGTGTACCGCGCCAAGTAATCTTTGAAGGATAATGACTTGGATCAATAAATCTTCTTCACGAAAGTTGTTGTAATCATCATTCTAAGAATCTTTGAAGTTGAACACTAAAGCTAATTCTCAATATACATAAAGATAAGGTTAATAGCATTTGTGTGAGAATTAGTTTCTTAAGATAAAACAATAGATATGAACAACAAGATAAAGAAAGAGCTTTTTGATGAAAATAGAGTGCAAGAAAGAATGACAATAACAATAGAAATTAGCACACTAAACACAAGAGGATTTGTCACATTAAAACAACCTAATAAGGGAGGCTATATGCCAACAATCTCCCCCTTTTTGATGATGACAAATCCTTCACTAAAACACCTAAGGAATGATATGAAAGTTTAAGCACTAATGAAATAAAGTTCCCCCTCACAATAAGCATAAGATTTGAGATGCATTTGTGAGTTTTTAAAACGTGCAAGTTTTGAAAGTTTTAGTGCACATAATATTTCTCCCCCTTTGTCTTCATCAAAAAGACGGGGTAACAACAACTAAGAATAGAAGAGCAAAAAAAAAAACTCGAGTGAATAGATTTAAAACAATGAATGCAAGAGTTTTAGGATAAAAACGAGATGCACAAAGATAGATATATGTAGAGCAAGAGCTTAAGGATAGAGATTTTTACCAACTCCTTGATCGATAGATTTTCATTTCATATGCTTTCTAATGACACAAACGATTAGTTGCAATATATGAAAATGAAAAATGTTTTAAGCATTTGAGTTTAAAAATTTAAACAAAGTCTCCCCCTTACATAGTGCATAGAGTTTGTTTTAATTTTGTAAAAAGTTTGATTGACAATTTTCCCTAATAAGAATACTTGAAGTTATTTTGAAGAAATTTTTAGGGATAAAAATGTAATTTTTGAAAAGCAAGGGGTCAAGATGTATTTTTCAAGATTTTGGGGACTAAATGTAATTTTGAAAAATCTTTTGGGGACCGAAATGCAATTTTTCAAACATTTTGAGAATAAAGAAAGAAAGCACAAACTATAGGGACCAATGAGCAAATATCAAGAATTAGAAGTAGTTCCTATACCAAAAATGTTAGCAACAAAACAATCCAAGGATTAAACGCAACTAACAATCAAGATAAATACGAACTAAATTTAACCAATAATCCAAATAAAAACACAAAGCATCCAAACACAATATTCAAATAATTCAAAGAAGCAATATCCTAGATGTCCAAAACACGGACCCAAACATAATTAAAAAACATAAAAACATCATAAAAAACAAGTTCTAAAATAACCACATAAGCAAATAGACCCGAAAACCACCAAGAACGATAAGAAGAGAAATTTAAACACCAAACACCAAAGTAAGAATTTTTTAACGATTATCACGAGGAGAGCGGCTCCTAGACCTTCTTCCATTCCCAATATCATCACGAATACACGAGACATCATTTTTCATACACGATAGCTCATTTGCAAGATGCCCTATTTTTTCTTCCAAAACTCCAAATTTCCTTTCTATTTTATCTTCCAAAGCCACAAATTTACTTCCTATATAATCCATGAAACGAGACATAGCGCTTTCAAAACCGGATGGATTAGGAGGGTTTACATTGGTGGGTTGGCTTGGAGTGGGCTCATTAGGAATAGGATTTTGTTGGGCCGGGTTATCTAATAAATGAAGAGTATCAAGCTCCGGACCATCGGTGCTACTTTTTGCTTCAAGGATGCGATTACGAATAGTGGTATCCGAGATACGATTAATAGTGGAAGCCGAAACATAGGTGTTGTTATAAATAACAAATTTCATTCTTAGAATAGTGTGATAATCGAAACTCCATGACTTATTGATTGGTTTCACATTAGTCCCTCCAAAAGAAATATCATTAGCTTCAAAGATTTTGGAAAGAAAAATACCGTAAGGGACTTTATCCCGAGAGGCTCGAGCGTGATTCATCCATTTGAACATTATCGCAATAATGTTTATCGGTTGTTTGGTGAAGATCAAATATAAAAGATAAGCTTCATAAGGGATAAGTTTTGCATCATGCTTATCTTTCGGAATTATGGCCGAGATAAGAAACTTGTGAGCCACGATAAATTCCGGATCAAAGTTACGAATATTCCAACTTCCATCGGGTACAACCATTCTACTATTAACAAAATCATTTACCTCATTTTGAGCAACTATATCAATATTCGAGTTATCCCAACCACTAGACCAAAATCCGCTAAAACCATCCGAAGGAATATCAAATTTTGAGCACAAAGTATTTGACTTTAAACGTAAAACGGTACCCGAAACGGTTGATTTAATCGAAGTAGTAGCATGATTATATTCAAAATTATTATAAAATTCTTCGATTAACCCGATTGCCAAATGACTACCCGAAAAAGCAAAGATTTTATGACATTTTTGAAATGAAAGGAGTCTAAAGAGAGAATTTTCACCGGAGGGAAAAGCCGAAGGGCAAATCGTTCTACCCGGGAGAGCATCGAATGGCCGGAGTGGAGGTGGTGTTGGTGACCTCGCCGGAGATAGTTCACGGTGGCGGCTGGAGGAGGCTCCGGTGGTGGCTTTCTTCTTGTTAGCAATAGACTTAGTTCTAACCATGGTGAAAGACAAGATGGGAATGAAGGAAGGAGAAGGAGGAGTGATTTAAGTGGTGAAGGAGGGTGTTTTGGTGGTGGAAACGGAGTGTGGGTGGCCGGAAATCGCCAAGGAGGAGGAGAGGAGAAGTTCTAATGAAGGAATGAAGAGACTAGAATGAAAAACGGCCATCAAAACCTGTTAAAACCCTTACGTGCGGTGTACCGCGGGAATCGTCCGGTGCACCGCACGAGTGTTCGGTTTGGTCAACAAAAATGAAATTTTTGATTCTTTTAAAAACACCCGAAACACAATCGAAACTACCCCAAATGACTCGGAATGATATAAAATAATTTTGAGCATCTTTGTTTTAAGAAGAAAAGCCAAGGAGAACCTAAAAACTCATATAACAGTTAATTTCACAAAAAACCTTAAGTTTTCTAAAAGTGCAAAAAGACCCAATGCAAGAATAAAGCAACACTTAAGCATGTAAAAGGTTAAGAACTTCAAGATAGTATCACAAGTTGATAAAACACATAAAAACACAATATAAAAACATAAACACAAAAATAAGAGAGGAAGAATTTCACCGTATTTTCCTTTTATGAGGTTTGAACGTCCTTTTGCATAAAATTCCATTTTCTTGACGCTCAACACCTTCAATGCATATAACTATGGTAACCGAGGTGGAATGGATCCGGAAATGTTGTTAGCATTTGTCACGATCCATATTGGTTTTTCCCATGAAGGTATCAAAGATCCACTAATAAGTTGTTCATGGTAATGGCACGTAGAAGCATGATGACCGGGTTTACCACAATAGTTGCACGAACTTCTTTTACGAATAGAGAAACCATGTAGAGGTTTTGAACAAGAAGATTCCACATTCTTTCCAATATCCAAATTATCACTAACATATAATTTTTCTTTGAAAAAGTCATTTGGATCAAAAGGAGTGACATTTGAGAAAGGATGATTTTTTAAAGTATCAAGAGCGAGGGAAAATGCTTCATCCAATTTTTTAAAACCTTCTATGCTTTTCTTCATAGGATGTTTCCATTTGTTTAAAATAAAGATGTTTTCAAAACACGGGTTTTTAGTATTGCCAAGAATATCATCCAAAGTGATACAACATTTAAAACAATTCTTTAGCTCAATTTTACCCTTTTTTAACATAAGATTGTTCAAATGGATTTGAGAATCAAGAATTTTGAGAAGGGATGAAATTTGCCTTATATCACTATAATTATAAGGAAGAGATAAAGAGTTAGGATAAAGAGCTACCTCATGATTTGGTTTAAACTCGTTATGAGATTCATCATGGATTGAGACTTCTTCTTCTTCGTCATTTTCGACAATTCCATATAAAAACTCCAAACGATTCCAAAGCTCTTTTGCGGATTTACAATCTAACATTTGTGAGAAAATTTCCTCGGAAATTCCACGAATGAGAGTGTACATTGGTTTTTCATTTTGAGTGAGCTTAGCTTTTTCCTCAATGGTGAGTTCATCAAAATATTTTTCTTCTTGATTTAGCTTAAGAACTCCCTCTTCATTTAACTCTTCTTTATAAGGGACAAATGGACCTTCCTTTACGATTCTCCATTGATCGGGATCTTCGGCTTTTATAAATTCCTCCATTTTTGTTCTCCAAGCAAAATAGTAAGTTCCTACAAAAAGTGGAGGTTGAGTAGAAGACGAACTTTCCAAAAGATTAAATTCCATATCGTTTACTCTACTAACGATTAAGCTATTCACGTAGAGTTAGGCTCTGATACCAATTGATATACTATATGCGTCCTAGAGGGGGGGTGAATAGGATTACTAATAAGATTAATGCCTAATTAAAAATCTTTTGGAGAATAATAAGTTTAAGAAAGAAACTTCTAAGTCAACTAATATATCAAACTCTTAAGGGATCATGCAATGGATAAGCTAAGAGGTTCGATATATAATTGATACAAGTAAAATGAGTTTCTAATCTCTAACTACTCTAGATGGCAATATGTTAGATAACCTAGATAATCAATATCACAATATTCATACTAGCATATTATCAAACATATAAAATGCGGAAAGTAAATAGAGTAGGGATAGAAAGATACACACGATTTATAGTGGTTCGGTTTCCCTACATCCACTACCTAAGGAAGCCTCCTTAGGATTTCAAGCTTTTCACTAAGCTCCCGTGTCTCTCTTAACCGGGTCGAGAACACAATAACCTTTACAAACTCTTCGATAACACGAAGGACACACCACTTGCGTAATCACAACACAAGGACACCAAGTATACTCCCTATACTTGAATTCTCTCTTAATCTATCTATTACAAGACCTAGACTTAAGAGGATAGCAACAAAGTGTTTAAAGGTTTGCTAATTAAAGCTTGTAACTAAACTCCTAATAGAGTGGATGTGACTATAAGCTTGTATACTCCTTCTTGAGTGGATAGAACCTTGTGGCTTAATTGATTAACTCCTTGAAAGGATTTATAAGCACACTAAGATTGAATTTGACTATGTATAGCACTTGACACCTTCTTGAATGATAGCAATTAAGCCCCTTAATGTTTGTAATTAGTTGGTGTAGTTGTAGCCTTCAAAGAGCTTCAATTTATAGAAGAAAATGGCTTCCAACGGTCATAAGACTTGGGTCCAACGGATCTATTAATCTCCCAACGGATATATTCCTTATGGCTTGTCTTTTGTGCATAAAACCCTTTTGTGCGGTGTACCACGGATATGGTCCGGTGCACCGTAGAGCTATTCGACTTAACTTTGAGCTTACTCTTCGGACTAATCAATGTACCGCAACCCTGGTCCGCAACCTTGGTCCGGTGTACCGCACCGGTGTACCGCGCCAAGTAATCTTTGAAGGATAATGACTTGGATCAATAAATCTTCTTCACGAAAGTTGTTGTAATCATCATTCTAAGAATCTTTGAAGTTGAACACTAAAGCTAATTCTCAATATACATAAAGATAAGGTTAATAGCATTTGTGTGAGAATTAGTTTCTTAAGATAAAACAATAGATATGAACAACAAGATAAAGAAAGAGCTTTTTGATGAAAATAGAGTGCAAGAAAGAATGACAATAACAATAGAAATTAGCACACTAAACACAAGAGGATTTGTCACATTAAAACAACCTAATAAGGGAGGCTATATGCCAACAGTGTGTTCTAAAAAAATAAATGCAAATGTGATCGAACCACAACCGCAAGTGTAAGGTTGTCCCAAGTAGTAATAATGATCTAGGATTGTTCGCAGGGACGGTTTGGTTGACTACAATGTTTAACAAGTAATGAATGGTTGCACTTATGAAAACAGGTAAAGAAACAATGATTGATTTGATTTTTGTATTAATTCTACTTAATGAAAGATTAATGATAAAATGCAAGTAAAAGGTAAAACGCAAGTAAAAAGATGTAAAACGCAGTATGAGAAGGTAGCACTTGAGAACGCAAGGGGTCTTCCTAATCCTAGTTCATAACATATTCTGTTTAAGGGCTAAATTAGTCAATTACAATGGCCGGGTATCTAAATTCCTTATACCCCCGTCAGGGTGGACTATAAGGCTATCATAGTGTGTCACTAGTCCCGTCAGGGTAAATATGATCCACTTTTAGATGTTTAAGTTAATTACCTCATTGGCCCTAAAATTAGCTAAGTTCGTCAGAATCATCAGCTTCTATTTTAGATTGAATAAATAGTTCCGTACCTAAACCCTCCGTCAGGATGATCCAATCGCCACTAATTGGAATAGCCTAGATACTAACACCTGTTCTTAATTCATGACTCCAAAAAAAGTAAATAATCTTAATTTATCGAAAAGAGTAAAAGCCCCAATCTAATTAATTTAACAGAAACCCAAATTCAGGACATGAAATTAATTAAGATTGGGAATCACCCATAAAGCATTCTCAAGCACTAATAAATGTTTAGCTCATACTAATTAAAACAAAAACTAAATTAATTGAAATGGAATTCATATTTAATTACAAAATTAAAATTGAATGAAACCTAATTTCCGGAGTTGGAATGACTGAGAACGGAGATGTAGACCCTCTCTAGTTCTTGCAGCTTCTTCTTTCTTCCTTCTGTTGCTTCTCTCTGATGTTTAATCTTGTGGAATGTGAATTGTATGAAAAATAGAAGTCAAGAGCTCCTTTTATAAGCTCCAATTCGGACTTGGACCTAGGCTTTTAATTAAATGAAATATTGAAGGCCCAAGTCCACTAACTTAGCCCAAAATCCCGTAACTGCTGATGTACCTCCACTAAAATGGCTTTTCCGGCTTCGTTATGACTCCGATTGACTTGATTCCAGTTGCTAAAATTCCGTAACTCGATAAGGAATGTTTTCTCTTCAAAGGTCATCGGCTAAATCATCGCTTAAGCGCCTTGAAATCAGAAATCTTTGACCTGGAAAACAGATTTGCAGCTCTAAAAACAATTCTTTCGGGATTTATCTTCAAGTCTTGACTCCATATCACGATCTTTGACTCTCTTCTCGGATTCCATTCCTAGCTAATCATTAAAACCTACAAACTTTTCACTAAAACACACAAGATTACGCGCAAAAGTTTAATAAATCAAAATTACTAGAAATAAAATGGAAATTCCGGATTATTGCATTTTTAACTCAAAAGTCTATTAAAATATTCAAATAAACATAAAAAATGATGTCTCCCAAGGGTCGAAAATAAGAAAAATTAGGGAGACATCAAGACCCCCAACTCAAACCTTTGTCGTCCCGACAAAGTAAAACAAAACAAAGGGGTAGAAGTAAGCGTAAGAACGAATAGAAGCTAGTAAATACACCTAAAGTAATTCTTAAGATAAATCTCATATAGCAAAACTTTAGGAATTAATATATACATACTCTTATCATGCAAAATCGAATATAAATAATCTCAATTATAAAATTAAAGTTGCAATGTTTGAAGGTTACACTTGTACTCATATCTGTATGATGGCTATAGGGTGGTCATTAATCCTAACTCGCTTTGAACGCTCCACCTAGCATATTTCCTATTAACAGAATCATAAATTCACTATGCACTTAGGAATCACGAGGTCTTTACGGTTTTAATAATGGTTTAAGGACGGTATGGATGTATATTTGGTAAATTTGAAGTGAGCTTTTGGCTCTCTCCTCACTTACCATCAACAATGTCCTCGAGCTTGAGTTTTACGCTAAAAAATGTTCTCACTCCCCCATTTGACGCGCTAATGTTGCGTCCCCATGTCAACCCAAATAAAACTAAGATGATTTCCAAAAATATTCCACTTTGTCGGTTTATTTTATTCTTTCTTTCTTTTTATTTTCTTTTTCATTTCTTTTCTCTTTTTTTGTACAAGGTACCCATGACCATCATTTTGATGTGAACAATCATGTCTCTTATAATATATTTTTTCTCTTCTTTTTTTTTAAATCCCGACAAAGGGTTACAAATAATAATATCATCTACATTTTTGTGCCTCAATATAAACACATAAATCCCACCCAATGTAAATTCCCAAATATGGACCCTCCACCCCAAACTCAAGCTCGAGACAAGTCTCAGATCGTGATTCAAGTGCGGGTCATTTGGTCATGCCTAATAATCTAAAGGATAATGGGCTTATATCGTGGCTACAAAAGAAAAGGCTTAAGGCTCAAAATTGGGCTAAGACGGATAAAATTAATATAAGGGATAGCAAGCTAAAAGGCTTCAAATGGCTAACAAAGAACTGCCCCTATCATTTTCCTAAGTACATAGCTTGTCTTTAGTTCATATCTAGGTGGGTTCTCTACTAATTAGGATTTCACGTTCTACACACAAAACATATTCCTTAAGTACAAGCTTACTTCATTTGCATTGTTCATTAATTTTTCCTATCAACTACCTACGTTCGCATGCAATTCTAAGTGCGTTTTATATTATTCCCTAAAGTCTACTATTTACTATCATTAATTCATCAAAAGTATGCTTAAAGGGACATTTAAAATCCTCTACAGTCAAACGCAACTCCGAAAATTATTTTATTGAAAGCAAGTAAAACATATAACACATAAAAACTGGGATGAGGCAACGAACCCCATCCCAAACTCAAAAATGAGTCGTGTCCCCACGACTCGAAAAGACTCAACGCAAATAAAAATAAACTAAACTAACTAAAACGCGAAAGGGATAGAAAACGTATCTCAACCAGCACGTGGCTGGTCATCGGTGTTGCGTCCCTAAACTTTCTCCTTTGTAAGTAGACCATAGGTGGCATGTTGAATTGTGCTCACCCCCATTAACATGTTTCAGAGAAGTTCTAACTCTTTTGTAACGTTTCCCAAAGATGCAATCATCTTCACTTGATTCTCTTCCAACACCTTCACTTTCGCTTCCAACTCATTAGTGGTATGCATCTTCTTCTTTGGAGGAGCTCTCGGATTTCGTATTGCTCTTAACACTTCATCGTGAATCTTCTTGACCAACGCTATACTCATACTCTCACCAACCACCACACGGTCAATCTCTGCGTCTTTACGCGAAACTTTTGCGTCTAAGCACAAAGTAGTGACAGTACACGAGAATTTGAGATTTTGTTGCGAAGTTGGAGTTTTAGCAAATTCTATGATGGTATCATATATCACCCGAGCAACATCCATAGGTGTCTCCTCAATAATACACTTAATGAACAAAAGATGCTCCTTCTTCACTTCTGATATGTGCTTATTTCCGAAGAAGGTAGGGATTATGAAACGGGACCATACCTTAGCACATGGTAACAAATTACTACTATACACCTGTCCAGGATATCTCTCTCCTTCGGGAATTGGGCGGGCCCCATCAACAAGGACTATTCCCCAAAGGGACTCATAATCAAAAGAATGTTCTTTAAGAGATTCTTGGAAAGGGCATATTCCAAAAAATTCGGGTAATTTTCGCGATTTGCGAATAAGCTCAACGGAGAAAGGAACTACCTTTTTGCGAATCAAAACTGCATCTTTGGAGAAGGCGATTCCTTCATAAAAATCTCGCACTAAGGTAGGAATATACTCAAACTTCCTTTCTCTTAATTCTTTCCAACCCAATTTGTCACAAGTAATACCATAATCTTTGTAAGCACTAGTCATAATACCCTTAGGAAGATTCATCTCCTCACCAAACTTTAAAAATTCAATTCTATCACGAACCTGAGTATCCCACGGAACAAAGACTCTCTTTGGCTTTTGAGCCCATGTTTTCCTACGCGGAGGTTTCTGTTGTTGCACGGGTTCTTCGGGAACTTCTTGTTCTGTTTCTTCTTCAATCTCTTCTTCAAATTCTTCTTCACTTTCTTCATCACTTTCATCAACTAACCTACTCTTTTTCGTATTAACCTTACTTGGATTTTCCTTTCTTTTCGGAGCAATTGGGATTTGTTCAGTCTTTTTGGAACGCGAATCTGGAATCTCAATTGCTTGGTCTGGGCTAGCTCCAACATTGTTCCTGTTTCTTGGTATGTTTCTTCGATAGTTACACATGGAAGCGGTTCTGTTAGTCAACTCTTTTCACCCCAAACTCAAAACTTCAAATAATGTGAAAGCTAAAGAAAAGCTTAAAGATTTGGTGTTTTGAGGCTTTAAACTTGAAGAATAAGGTGTAATATGAGATGGGTTAAGGTTATTTGAGAGGAATTGTGGAAGAATTGGTTTTAATTTCAATGTTAGGAAGAGGAAAGTTATGGAGAAAAGATGAAATTTGGTGATGTTTTGGAGAAGATATGAGTTGATTGTGTGTTTTTGTGATGAAAGAGGGCTTGATTTGATGATTTTATAGCTGTTTTTTGATGATTTTCGGAGTCGGTGGAGGCAAGGATTCGGACTACGAGGTTAACTTGGAGAAAGAGGCAACAAACTAGGTTAAATAAACTCAAAACCGCCTCTCGCAACAGCGCACCGGCTAGCCGGTGGATTCGCCGGCATGCCGGTCGCGAGGGCGGTGAGAAAATTACTAAGATGCAAGCGTCTTGCGTCATTGCTGACGCAGTGATCAGAGAGTTCGACTTCCTTGGCCGGCTAGCCGGTCATCTGACCGGCATGCCGGCGGCATGACGCTCGTGAATCTCAAAACGCAACGACCCTGCGTCGTTGCTGATGCAGTGGTCAGAACCTTTATATTCTTCGGCCGGCTAGCCGGTCATCTGACCGGCATGCCGGCGGTTTCTCGCAGGCGCAAATCATGACGCAGCAACGCTGCGTCATTGCTGACGCAGTGGTCAGAGAGTTGGGGTCCTTCAGCTCCTTCGACCGGTATGCCGGCCAGCTCGCCGGCTAGCCGGGCGGACCTGCTGCTGACTCCAAAAAAAAATTCGTTTTCTAATCGTTTCGACCCCAAACTCATGACCATTATACCCATGAAATCATCAAAAACAAACACCCTTCCTCATTTCTTACTAATAAACACTAAATTCAACGAAAATTAACTAATTTACATTACGAAAATTGAAATGCTTAACGTCGTTAAGCTCGACGGGTTACCTCATGCTTCTAAGGAGCTTCGAGGAGGTACATGACCTCTCCGGGATGTGGGTCTTTAGCCCGATCGGTATCTTCACATGCATGATATATCTTTAAACGATGACCGTTCACCATGAATGTACGTTTTTCAAGTAAATGTTCTATCTCTATTGCCCCATGAGGTGTAACCTTGGTCACAATGTAAGGACCCGACCATTTCGATCTTAATTTACCCGGATAATTGTTGAACTTTGAATTATACTTCAATACTCATTGTCCCACTTCAAAGTTCTTTGGACGAATTCGATTATCATGCCATCTTTTGGTACTTTCTTTGTAAAGTTTAGCATTTTCATAAGCATGTAATCGAAATTCATCAAGCTCATTAAGTTTCATCATTCGATTCTGACCAGCTAAAGTAGGATCTAAGTTTAATTTCACAATAGCCCAATATGCACCCATTTCCAATTCAAGAGGTAAGTGACAAGCCTTCCCATATGCCATTCGATACGGAGAAGCACCAACCGGAGTTTTGAACGCAGTACGATAGGCCTCATAATGCATCATCTAATTTCATTGACCAATCCTTCCTAGTAGGACCAACGGTTTTCTCTAAAATAGATTTTACCTCGCGATTCGAGACTTCGGCTTGACCATTAGCTTGTGGATGATAAGCGGTAGATACACGATGTCTTACCCCATATTTCTCTAAGACTGTCTTTAAATACCTATTAACGAAATGAGTACCCCCATCGCTAATAATTACCCTTAGAGTGCCGTGTCTAGTGAAAATGTGAGATTTTAAGAACTTAATCACCACTCGTGAATCATTAGTCGGTAAGGCTACAGCTTCTACCCATTTAGACACGTAATCAACAGCTAGTAAGATGTAGAGGTTACCATTTGAAGGAACGAAAGGGCCCATAAAATCTATACCCCAAACATCGAATATTTCCACTTCTAACACATTATTACGTGGAATTTCATCCCTCTTGGATATGTTTCCGGTAAATTGACATCTTTCACATCTCTTAGCATATTCATGACAATCTTTCATAATAGAAGGCCAATAAAAACCAGATTGTAATACCTTAGCAGCAGTTCGATCTCCTTTAAAATGTCCTCCATAGGGTGAATCGTGACATCCAGCTATAATCGCCTCAATTTCTTCCTTGGCTACACATCTTCTTACCATTTGATCAGCGCACACTTTGTAGAGGAAAGGATCCTCCCAAAATATTTGTCTTGCACGATGAGCTAATCTTTTTCTTTCTTGATAAGTTGAACCTTCGGGGAAAGAACCACTTACCACTAAATTCGCAATATCTGCATACCAAGGAGCATCATAATCACGAACAGCAAATAAACTTTCATCAGGAAATTATTCTCTAACTGCTTCAGCACCACTATTCATTTCGGAACCTTCAAGACGCGATAGATGATCTGCAACCTGATTCTCACACCCTTTTCTATCCTTGATCTCTAAATCGAACTCTTGAAGCAATAAAACCCATCTGATTAACCTCGGTTTAGCATCCTTCTTCTCCATAAGATATCGAATCGCTGAATGATCTGTATAAACAATAACTTTCGCTCCAAGAAGATAAGAACGAAATTTATCAAATGAATATACAACTGCTAGTAACTCTTATTCTGTAACTGTATAATTAACTTTGGCACCATTAAAAGTTTTACTAGCATAATAAATTGAATGAAAAACTTTTTCTTTTCTTTGTCCTAATACAGCTCCCATACACAAATCACTTGCATCACACATAACCTCAAGCGGTAAACTCCAATCTGGAGGTAAAACTATAGGAGCGGAAATAAGCTTTTCTTTGATTGCTTTGAAGGCCGCTAAACAAGCTTGATCAAAAAGGAATTTGGAATCCTTTTCTAGTAAGTTGCATAACGGTTTAGCAATCTTAGAAAAATCTTTAATAAAACGCCTATAAAAGCCAGCATGGCCAAGGAAACTTCTTACCCCTTTAACAGAAACAGGAGGGGGAAGATTTTTGATTACCTCTATCTTTACTCTATCAACCTCTAATCCAGCACTCGAAACTTTGTGACCCAGAACAATACCTTCGCAAACCATGAAATGACACTTCTCCCAGTTTAAAACCAAATCTGTTTCCTTGCATCTGATTAACACTTTCTCCAAGTTATCTAAACATCTATCGAAATCATCACCAAACACGGAGAAATCGTCCATAAACACTTCAAGAAAATTATCGATCATATCTCAGAAGATGGCCATCATACATCTTTGAAAGGTAGCAAGAGCATTACACAACCCAAATGGCATTTTGCGATATGCAAAAGTACCAAAGGGGCATGTAAATGTTGTTTTATGTTGATCTTCCGGAGCCACGTAGATCTGATTATACCCAGAATAACCATCCAAGAAACAGTAGTATTCTCTTCCGGCTAACTTATCTAACATTTGATCAATGAAGGGAAAAGGGAAGTGATCTTTTCTGGTGGCTTTGTTCAGCTTTCTGTAATCCATGCAAACTCTCCAACCAACTACCGTTCTTGAAGGAATCGCTTCATTTTTATCATTAAGAAATGTTGTCATTCCTCCTTTCTTCGGTACACACTGAACTGGGCTCTCCCATTCACTACTCGAGATGGGATAAATAATCCCCACATTTAAAAGCTTTATAACTTCCTTCTTCACTACATCCTTCATAACGGGCAGTAATATTCTTTGACCTTCAACTGAGCGTGCGTTATCATCTTCAAGTATGATTTTGTGTTGACAATAGGAGGGACTAATGCCTTTTATGTCAGCAATTGTCCAACCTATTGCCTCTTTGTTGGCTCTCAACACACGCAACAATTTATCTTCTTGAGGACTTGTTAATTTAGCTGAAACAATAACAGGTAGAGTTTCATTAGTACCTAAATACGCATACCTCAAGTGTGCTGGTAATGGTTTTTCTTCTAATTCCGGAGGAGATTCAATTGAAGGCTTCTTTTTAGGAATAATCTCCCCAGTTCTCTCACAGGTTCATAGGCAAGACGCCTATACTTTGGATTCTCAGAATTCAGAGCTGCAACTGTTTCAGCTAGCTCTTCCATCATCTCAGGTAAGTCTAATGTTAAAGCGGCCTGCAAAATATCATCATAATTAAAACAATCAAATACCTCTTGCGATGCCTGCTCAACTACATCCATTCGGAAGCAATCTTCTTGAGAATCTGCAAATTTCATTGCTCGGAACACATTGAATTTGACTTCCTCGTCTTGTATCCTCATCGTTAATTCGCCATTTTTTACATCAATCAAAGTACGCCCCGTGGCTAGGAATGGTCTTCCCAAAATAATGGGGAGATTCCTATCCGCGTCGTATTCAAGAATAACGAAATCAATAGGAAATATAAGTGTACCTGCTTTAACGAGGACATCTTCAATTCGGCCTTCAGGATGTGCAAGAGACATGTCCGCCATTTGCAAGACCATAGAAGTAGGTCTTGCTTCTCCAATTTTTAGCTTATCAAAGATCGACTTGGGCATCAAATTGATGCTCGCTCCCAAATCGCATAGTGCTTTTCTTTTCCATTCTTCCCCAATCGATATCGGAATAGTGAACCTCCCATGATCAACTAACTTTGGAGGTAATTTACTTTGACAAATTGCACTACACTCTTCAGGAAGTCCAATCATCTCATTATCACAATAAGGCCTTTTATTAGTGAGGTCCCTCTTCAAAAACTTCGTATACTTAGGAATATCTCGAATAGCCTCTAGTAACAGAATATTAATACTTAGGCCCTTCACTTTATTAAAAAAAATTGAAAACTCGGCCAAGTCACCCTTTTTCTGAACTCGAGATGGAAACGGTGGTGGAGGGCGATTACTAACAACATCATCTTTCTTCTTTGGAATTTCACTTGGTCTCTCTATTTCTTCCACCTCGCTATCTTTTTCTTTCTCTTTCTCACCTACTTCTTTCTCTTTCCTTGAAACTTCTTTTTTATTCATAACAGGAAAAGGAGGTGGAGGGAGGTTCTTACCACTTCTTAATGTAACGGCTTTACAATCTTCGTGTTGTCTCAGATTCTCTGTATCACTAGGAAGCTGTCCTTGTGGGCGCTGATTAAGCTGTTTTGCAATTTGGCTCATTTGATTTTGTAATAGCTTCATATTTGCGTCAGATGCTTGTTGAAGAGCAATTAAATCTGTTACGGTTTTCTGAAGGGTAACTACATCATTTTTTGGTTGGGCAGGTAAGGCTTTTTGGTTCATGGTTTCTTCGTAAGTGTTTTGGGGAGCTTGTCTTTGCACATAATTACCTTGATTTTGTCCTCCTTGATAATTGTTGTGTGGTCTTGGATTGTAATTGTTACCTTGGGGACGCGGCTGATACGCATATGTAGGATTGGCTGCCCCATTAGGATTTGAGTATTGAAACCCAGGATGGTTTCTGTTAGGCTGATATCCATTTCCACCTGAATTAAAATTACCTCTATTGGACACAAACATCATAGGTTCTTGGTTATTCGGACAATTTTCCTCATCATGATCATCTACCTTGCAAATCGAACACATATAAACCTCTTGTGCAGATTGAACAGCTATCTTCTTACCCGAAAATCCCTCTTTTACAGCTAGTGTAAGTTGTTTCAATTGTTGCTCTATAGTAGTTTGAATCTTATTCTCAAGCGTAGCAAATTTTTCTTCGATATTAACATTACTCACTCCCTTAACTGGTGTTCTTACTGAAGTCCACCCAACTTCATTCTTGACTGTTCTTTCCAAAATGATTTTAGCATGAACGGGTTGAACTTGAAGAAAACCTGCACCACATAACAAATCCAATTTCTCTCTCGAAGTCCCATCAAGGCCTTTGTAAAATATTTTTAGTTGTTGTTCTGTAAAGCCATGATCGGGAACCCTTCGTTAACAAATCTGAAATCTTGTCCAACTCTTACCCAAAGTTTCATCATACTCTTGACGGAAATGTGTTAACTCAAGTTGATCATCTAACCTCATGTTACTTGGGTAAAACCTGTCAAAGAAAGCAGTTTCTAATTGGTCCCAGTTTGTTATCTTCGTAGGATCTTGTGTATCGTGCCATTCACTTGCTCCATCAATGACGAAAAATCGAAACGCGGCATAATACAATTGTTCTCTTGAAACTCCTTGTGTGATGTAAGAATCACATATCTGCTTAAATTTCTGAACGGCTCGGATAGGATCTTCTCCTGGTCTACCACGAAAATTTACAAAATTTTGGAATTGAGCTAACATACCCGAATCTGGACGAAATCTTGAAACATTGATATCTGGAGCACCCACTCCTAGAGAAGGAGCACAAAATGGAGCTTCTGGTGGACCATTAACAAACCATGGATCTTGATTCATCACTATCTGAACTTGAGGATTAGGATTTAGTGGTTGAACTTGAGGAATAATGCCTGGAGGCGCTATTGGTTGGCCATTTGCATCTAGCTGACCTTGTCCATTATTTTGTTGATTCTGAAGATTGATATCCTCCATTCTGTTAATTAATTCTTCTACTTCTAAAGCTTCTTGTTCTCTCCTTCTCTTGTTAGCAAGTCTGATTAATGATTCTGGATTACTAAGGATCGGAGGTGTTGGCTTTAGATCCTTAAATAGTCTTCTTCGCATACACAAAATCTAAAAACCTGAATAGATAAACAAACAAAAAGCGTAAAACTGATAAAATAAAATAAATGCAACTATCACTAAAGGTAAATACCGTGGTCACAAGCTACCGTCCCCGGCAGCGGCGCCAAAAACTTGGTGGTCCTTTGTGTGTTCTAAAAAATAAATGCAAATGTGATCGAACTACAACCGCAAGTGTACGGTTGTCCCAAGTAGTAATAATGATCTAGGATCGTTCGCAGGGACGGTTTGGTTGACTACAATGTTTAACAAGTAATGAATGGTTGCACTTATGAAAACAGGTAAAGAAATAATGATTGATTTGATTTTTGTATTAATTCTACTTAATGAAAGATTAATGATAAAATGCAAGTAAAAGGTAAAACGCAAGTAAAAAGATGTTAAACGCAGTATGAGAAGGTAGCACTTGAGAATGCAAGGGGTCTTCCTAATCCTAGTTCATAACATATTCTGTTTAAGGGCAAAATTGGTCAATTACAATGGTCGGGATTCTAAATTCCTTATACCCCCGTCAGGGTGGACTATAAGGCTATCCTAGAGTGTCACTAGTCCCGTCAGGGTAAATATGATCCACTTTTAGATGTTTAAGTTAATTACCTCATTGGCCCTAAAATTAGCTAAGTTCGTCAGAATCACCAGCTTCTATTTTAGATTGAATAAATAGTTCCGTACCTAAACCCTCCGTCAGGATGATCCAATCGCCACTAATTGGAATAGCCTAGATACTAACACCTGTTCTTAATTCATGACTCTAAAAACAGTAAATAATCTTAATTTATCGAAAAGAGTAAAATCCCCAATCTAATTTAATTTAACAGAAACCCAAATTCAGGACATGAAATTAATTAAGATTGGGAATCACCCATAAAGCATTCTCAAGCACTAATAAATGTTTAGCTCATACTAATTAAAACAAAAACTAAATTAATTGAAATTAAATTCATATTTAATTACAAAATTAAAATTGAAAGAAACCTAATTTCCGGAGTTGAAATGACTGAGAACGGAGATGTAGACCCTCTCCAGTTCTTGCAGCTTCTTCTTTCTTCCTTCTGTTGCTTCTCTCTGATGGTTAATCTTGTGGAATGTGAATTGTATGAAAAATAGAAGTAAAGAGATCCTTTTATAAGCTCCAATTCGGACTTGGACCTAGGCTTTTAATTAAATGAAATATTGAAGGCCCAAGTCCACTAACTTAGCCCAAAATCCCGTAACTGCTGATGTACCTCCACTAAAACGGTTTTTCCCGCTTCGTTATGACTCCGATTGACTTGATTCCAGTTGCTAAAATTCCGTAACTCGATAAGGAATGTTTTATCTTCAAAGGTCAATGGCTAAATCATCTCGTAAGCGCCTTGAAATCAACAATCTTTGGCCTGGAAAACAAATTTGCAGCTCTAAAAACAATTCTTTCGGGATTTATCTTCAAGTCTTGACTCCATATCACGATCTTTGACTCTCTTCTCGGATTCCATTCCTATCTAATAATTAAAACCTACAAACTTTTCACCAAAACACACAAGATTACGCGCAAAAGTTTAATAAATCAAAATTACTAGAAATAAAATGGATATTCCGGATTATTGCATTTTTAACTCAAAAGTCTATTAAAATATTCAAATAAACATAAAAAATGATGTCTCACAAGGGTCGAAAATAAGAACAATTAGGGAGACATCATACCCCATCTTTGTAGTTAGCGGTGTTTTATCAAGGTTAATGCAGGGAGTAGATTGAGGGTAGATAATCTTGGAATAGGAGGATTTATGTCTATGGATCCTACAGAAGCCGATGAGGGTTTGGACCATATTATAGAAACTGAAAGGAGTTGGCCACTTTCGCAAGCTCCTATTACAAATACCAGAGGTACGGTTTGATTAGATGTAGAGATTGCTAATTTAGCTCAATTAACTGCTCTAGAAAATCAAGTTAAAGAGATTAAACTTGAGATGCAAAGACAACAGAATTTAGCAGCACAAATGTAGTGCAAGAGGCACAGGATTGTCCACATTGTGAGGTACCAAATCATACATGGGAAGAGTGTGAAGGAAATCCAGCTTCTGTTTATTTCATATCCAACAAAGGAAATTACCAATTTGGTAACAGGAATAATCCGGGTATATGCAGTACTCAAATCCACAGGATGCCGCTAATCCAGGTAATTATCAACCTCGCCCCCAGAATAACTCTTACCAACCAAGAGGTCAAAATCAATATCAGGGAAATAAGAATTTAAATAGACCTTCTCCTCCACAAGAACCTGCCAATGACGCTTATACCGATGCTTTAGCTCATAAGGATTTACCACAACATACTTAAGAGGGTGTAGTGGGAGATAAGCAATTAGAGAATGCCTAGGATCTTATGACGAACAATATGCATACACAAATAGTTACCACTCAAGCTCAAAGATCCAGGAAGCTTTAATATTCCTATTTAAATCAGTGGTATGCTCAAGATGAAAGCTATGTGTGATGTGGGTCCAGGCGTTAATCTTATGCCAAAGTCCGTGTTTGATAGGATTGGACTTCAAAAGACAGAGAAAGCTCCCGTGAAGCTGCAATTTGCGGATAACTCAATAACCAAAACATGGGGAACAGTGGAGGATGTTCATATCTGGACAGGTAATATCACCATCCCTACTGGCTTTGTTATTCTTGATTTCAATGCAGATAAGCAGGTTCCAATCATACTTGGAAGGCCATTCTTCTCCACAAGTCAAAGCATCATCAACTTCCACGAGGGAACAATTACCCTCCGTGCTAAAAATGTAACCGAGACATTCCATGTCTGGGGAAGTAAACCAAAGAAGTTAGATCCCACAGTTCCCATCATCCACATCCTTTCACATCACCGTGTCCCAGAAGAAATCCACACAAAACCTGGGGGTACTATACCAATGAGTGAGTTTGGGGTCGGCCATGAAGTTGTATGGAAAGCCCAAAAACCATAGAATAGGACGTGAAGTCACAAAGATTCGTGGATGGGACCATTCATAGTCATGGAAGTTACTTCAACTAAAGTGATAGAGATAAGGCCCAAGAGGGACATCAAATGGAGGTTAGTAGACGTTCATAGCCTTGCTCGTTGCTGGGGAGGCTATATTCGCAAATCTTGATAGAGGTAATGCGTCTAACTTTGAAAGACGTTAAATAAAAGTGATGTACGGGAGACAACCCGCAATTTTTTTATGTGTTTATGATTTTAAAATTCTATTTTAGGTTAGTTGTTTTAAGTTCATATTGCATTATGAGGAAGGTATAAGTATTTTTGATGTTCGAGTACTTAAGAAAATCGAGTTAGGGAGCTAAAGAAAAAAAATTGAGAAAAATCTGACCCTCCCACTGGCTAGCCGGTGAGATGACCAGTATGCCGATAGGGTCAAAACCGTTACAACGGTTGCGTAATCAGGTCCATTGCCGAGACGAGTAAAAAGTTCAAAAGTTAGACTGGTAAGCCGGTCAGCCAAAAACCGTCGCGACGGTGTGCAGAATCAGGTATATTGCCGAGAGTTCGTGGGCAAAACCGTGGGCGCAAAATCTCGACACGGTCTTGGACCGGTAAGCCGGCGAATCCACCAGTATGTCAGTGCGCGCCGCTGGAAGAGAAATTTTATTTTTTATTTTAGGGTTTTAAAGAAGAGGGGGTTAGTACTAGTTACGAATTTCATATCTTTTGAGCCACCTTTCTTCTCCAAACCTCTCCCAACTCCATTAAAACTTCATTAAACATCAAAACACTACCCAATCACCAGAAATTCACATCCAAATCCTTCCCCACATCATTATAAAAAATATTCAACCATCCATATCATATCAAAACAACTAGAATCCAAGAATCAAAACCCAGAATTTCCAAATTTCATCCAACAATTTCTTAGATCCATACCAATCAAGCAAGAGTTCATCCTATCCACATAAAGATTCATCATCCTTACACCTTTCCTAACCCAAACAACACTTGTTCAACCTATAATCAAGGGTTATAAATTTCAAGATTGTTCAAAGATTTGAGTTGGAGGTCAATTGAGATGACAAAAAGAACAAAAACATTATCTACTGTTAGGGAGATGAAGAAGAATCAAAGTAAGGTATTGGGTTCTATTGAGAAGAAATCAATTGATAAAAGATAAGTTCTAACATGAAAAAAAGGGTAAACCAGGTGAAGAGAATAGAGGAAATCTAGTTGTGGTAAATTCAAAGAGCAAAAAGGTTTCAACTTTCATAGAGAAGACACCACAACCTCTACAAATCGAAAATCCTATACCCAATGAAGATGAAGCTGCAAAGGCCTTGTTAGATTCTTCAAAGAAACACGTACAATATTCGGAAAACAAGTTGGAGAAGGTGATTATAAGAGGTCTTAGAGATGGGAGATAGATTGGGTTGGTCTACATTCCTGTTGCGATTTGCAAAGATCAAATTTATGTATGGAGTTAGTTTTTTATTTCTATTTACGCCTCTTTAGCCAAGATAGTGAAGGTTGTATTCCGGTTAAAGGCAAGTTAGTTCCTTTTACATTTTAAGAGATTCAAAACCACTTCTAGTTCAAGAAATTGGTCAGACCAAGTTTGTATAGAGAAGCGGTGGAAAATATCTAGAATTTCAATTGGAATGAACTTTTTGAGCATGTTTTAGATAAGGAGAAAGTTCAATCACATAAGGGAGAGTTGAAGGCACCTTGGTCTTACAAATATCTTCAAGCAGATACAAGAGTTTGGCACAATTTTCTTACACCAAACACCTTTGGAAACACGCGAACTTCGGATGTGACTAAAAAAACACAATCTTTTTGAATTGTTTTTTGAGAGGGGAAGAAGTAGATGTGGCACAGTTGATCTTTGAGGAGGTGATGTGATTTTTGGGCTCTCCTTCTTCGTTATTTAATTTGAAATATCCTACTATGATCACATGTCCTGTGCGGAAAGCGAATTTGATTCCGGGTGAAGAAGAAAAACTAGTGTATAAGATGAGTAATAATATTGACAACACTTGGATTAAGACTATTTTGAGAGGAGCAAAAGTTACGAAACTCACAAAATATGAAGAGGAGAAGGAGTTACGAAACTCGTTAAAGATGAAGAGGATCGTATTTGGAAAGAAAAGGTAGAGGAGTGATTGAATAAAGTTGAAGCAACTCTAACTTTCTTAACCGATGATGTGGCATAAATCAAAGTTGATCAGGTACATATCATGACACTCCTGGAGCAACTAAAGAGCGATCCAGTAAATCCTATCTTGGATGTCGATATTGCAAGGCAATAACCTCGAGAGTATGTTCTCTTTCTTCCTTACCATTTTTTTATATGCTTTATCTGCTTATTTTTAATTTCTTTTTTCAGTCTTTTTCAAGTAGTGAGGACACAACTCATTTTTGAGTTGGGGGTGTGGGGATTTTTTGTCTCTCATCTCCATTTTTATGTGATTTTTTCTGTTTTTGGTAGAAATTAAAAATTTTGATACATGGGATTTAGATGTAGAGTGTGTTTAATAGCTTGAAATCATAATCTTAGTAAGTTAATGATAGAAAGTAGTATGTTTATGAGTTGTTTTATTTTGTATGCTTGAGTATGAACATGAAACACACATCGATAGTAAAGAAAATATTAGTAAGCAATGCGATAGAAATATGTTTGATCTTAGGGCGCCTTGAGGGGTGTGTAGGCCGTGAGATCTAAGCTAGTTGATAAACCCATTTAATGAACGTGCTAAAGCTAAGAGAATAGCGAAGTTGCATAGTTTAGAAAGTGATTAAGGCAGTTCTTTCATGAGCCCCTTGTTGCCTTTTAGCTTGTTGTCCATTTAGTATATTCATATCCTTCTCAACCCCTTCTAACCTTTCTAAATCCTTTCTATTAGCCATGTTATAAGCCATATCCCTTCAGATTTTAGGACTTTTCCATATGACCCGCACTCGAATCGCAATGCATAGACAATTGTTTTAGAGCTTGAGTTTGGGGTGGTGGGTCCACCATTATAGGAATTGTTATCGGGTTGGGAATTTTCGAGCTTATTAATTGTGCTATGTTCTATACTTTGATGATGATTCACAAGTTTATTATATTGTAACCTTTTGCCCAGGTAAAAGTAAATGAAATAAGTTATGCAAAAGAAAAAAAATATATGAGGAAAAGAAATAGCATGACATCTCACATCAAAAAGAGAGTCATAGCTGTACAAAAAAAATTGATATGTATATGAAAAGAATATATATTTGGACTTGCAAAGTGTAATTTTTATGTGAACATGTTTATGCTTTGGTATTGGGTTATTGGGGATGTTAATTAGTGCATCAAATAAATCATTGGGTTGAGTGAGAACTTCTTATGAGACTAACTCAAGCTCTAGGGAGATTCGTTGATGGCTAGTGAGGAGAAAGACAAAAGCTCACTCTAGATTATCCAAATATACTATCATACTTGTCCCTAAGCCAACATTACAACCTTAAAGACCTTTTGATTCTTTTCTATGTAATCTAGAAGTTATTGAGCCGTTAGAGAGTAGTAAAGTGGATCTTTGGATACAAGTGAAGTTCTATGAACAATCTATAGCATCCTTGGTACACTGAGTGAAGAACCGATCCTTCTTACATTGCGAAGCTAATCTGATCTTGAATTTGAGCCGTGATGATTGTGAGTATGGCAAATATACATGTAAATTAGTTTGTAAATAATATTACATCAAATTTTCTAAGTAGTTGCTTTGAGTTTATTTTACATACTCTTCTATCTTCTTTCCACTGTTAACTTAGATGTGTAGTTAGAGACTTCACTTTGTTTTTATCTTTATTGTATCGGGATATTTGAACAAAAAAAGTTGTATCGGGACGATACAACTTTGAGTTGGGGGTCTTGATGTCTCCCTGTTTGTGATGAATTAATCTAGGTTGGAGACATCATTTTAGATGTATTTGGTCAATTAATATTATATTTTTAGTCATATTATCATATTTTCCTATTTCTTGTCTTGATTTGAGGAATTATTATTTTTAGAGCATTTTTTTGTTTAATTTGTGTGTTAATGTGAAGCTCTAAAGATATATGGAAATCAATTAGATTCCAAATCAATTCTAAAGAGATAAGGAAAGAAGATATGGATTGAAATTGGAGATAAAAGGAAGTAAAAATAAAATAGGAAATGAATAGTTGTCAAGTAAATCTGAAATTCAGCAGTCACGTTCACTAAAGTGAATATAACTCAAAATCGTATGGGAATTTGGAAGAGAGGTCTAAACAGAAAGTGTATATTTTTTTGACCCGGTCTTTTCAATATAAAGTAGGTAAAAATCGTAGTAATATTGAAGAAGTTACAACCAAAGCAATACAGGAGCAGTTTTTCCCTTATCCTATATTTTAGGAAACGAATTTGATTTGGAAAATGAGTCCAATTGTTTGCCTTCTACTCCAAGAAATCCGACCTAAGGCTTCCTAAACACCTATAAATACCCCCTTTAACTATTGTAAACATGTTTTTGCCTCCCACAATTAGTCCTTAAGTTTATTCATCATTGAAGAGGAGAAAGTTGACAGTATGTATCTTTATTTTAGTTTTGTTCTTTTTAGTATGAACTAATTTTCTCATAGCTTGGGTTTTGCATATGTATAATGTTTGAATTCTATTTTCTTCTATCTAAGTTTGTTTGTAAAAACTATTTAAAATTGATTATAGCTTCTTAACCATATATTTGTTTTATGTGTTTTGATTTATTGTCTGTTTTAATCCTGATCAAATCAGGGTTGTGCTAATGGTAGTCACATGGTCACCCGGAAGGGGTGTCTAATTATTGAAACATCACATAAGCGTCTAGTGTGCGGTAGTGATCCCGAAGGGTTTGCCTAACTAGATAGTCATTAGGGTTTGAGATTTAATCACCGATCATTATTTGCAGGGTCTCCTCCTCTACGAACCTAGTGGCATAGGACCACCTTTGTTAAGTACCCTAGTAATTGTTAGTCTGCCTCTTAAGTCCACCCGGAAGGGGATTAGGAGGAATTTAGAATCCTAGCTACTTATCTAAGAGCTTTAATCACCCTTATTTACTAGTATAAGAAATAGAATGATTAGTCGTTACTAGCAAAACCTGAGCTATACTCTCTCATATCCTTCTAACATCTGTTAATTTATTGTCTTTAGTTTAATTTAGAAAATCATTAATCTCCTCATCAATCATCTTTATTTATTTTTCTGTCTTTAACTATATTCAGCAACACTATTTTGTTTACCCATTCGTATAACGCACTAATTCTCTGAGGAACGAATCTTACTTACTATTAAAAACTTGCATACGATCTGTGATACTTGCTTTATTTATTATCTTATTTTTATCACACCCTAGGCGACACCATCCATCTTCAGAAATGTATACGGGATCTTTTTAGGGACAATAACCGAAAGAAGCAGCTTCTTATCGCGAGACTTAGAGGCATTCAGAAGTCACTTTAACTTACATATAGCTCTTCACTTTTCAGACTGGGGGAGCGTCTTCGAGATGAGTAGCTTATTGCCCTGGAAGAAGAGGAAATTTTATGATTTCAGCGTTCGAAAGAGATGTGGGTATGATCGGGGATAGAAACACGAGGTTTTACCACCTAGCTACTATTCGCAAGTGGAAAACATCCAAAATTATGAGACTACGAGATGAAGATGAAGTTTGGGTAACAAACGAGCTCAAAAAATTTAGTTCATAATTATTTCCAACAACTTTATTCGAGTGAAACTAGAGTTTATTGGTCCTTTTTTCGTTGCCCCGCATGACTTGGTTTGGGGGACAAATCTCGGCTTCACTTTGGATGAGTTATCTAATAGGGAAAATCGTGAAGTTGTGTTTCATGCGAATCCCTCTAAGGCGTCTGGACCAAATGGAATATCTCCAGCCTTCTATCAAAAGTGTTGGGACTCGGTTGGGGTTTTGGTTTTTAATATTGTGAAGCAATGTGTATTTACTGGCGAGTTATCCTCAGGTCTGAACGATACACTCATTCACTTGATCCCGAAAGGTATTGATCCTGAAAAAGTAAGCCAGCTTCGCCCCATTAGCTTAATTAACGTGCCTGATATGTTTGTTATGACACCGATGGTGAATAGATTGCGGCCTTTGTTGGCGGATCGTAACGGCCCCAAACAAACGCGATTTCTACATGGGTGGCCCACTACAGATAATATTGATCTAGTCTAGAAAGAAGTTGCACGTATGCACAGAAGACGGGTAAAGATGGTTTTATGGTTATAAACATCGATCTTGCTAAAGCTTATGATATGTTGAGTTGGAGGTTCTTGGAAGACACCATCACCACTTTTTTTTTCCACTAGCTTGTGTTTGTCTTATTATCAACTCTATGAGCTCCAATTATATGTATATATTGTGGAATGGTGCCCCCTAGACAGATTCACGCTTAGAAGAGGAATCCGTCAAGGGGACCCCCTTTCTCCCTTTTTGTTTTTAATGTGTATGGAGCTTTTGACTTTGTTGATTCACAGCCTTTGCGCTAGTGGATAATGGTCGCCTATTCGTATTCATAAGCAGGGTCCCCAAATCTCTCACGTGTTCTTTACAGATTATTGAATATTATTTGCCGAGGCAACAGAGAAATAGGTTGACTTAATTAAAGAGGTTATGAGGATGTTTCATGATGAAGTTGGAAAAACTATAAGTGATGAAACCCGATAAATTTCTTCTCAAAGAATTTCAACAAGAAAGGAAGGAGGGACTAGCGCCGAGGAGTAATTTTGTGTTGAGTGAATCTTTGGGTGTATGCATGGGGACCCCATATGTGCAAGTCGTCTCTCGAGAGGTTCTTATAGGATAATTACTATGAGTATGAAACCTAAGTTATCTAAATGGCAAGCACAAAATTTATCATTAGCTAGGTGGGTAACTTTGGCTCAGGCGGTCCTTAGCGCGATACCGACATTTACAATGAAACAATGAAATTTCCGATCCATGTTTGTAACAAAATCAATAGAATTATCCGGGATTTTATTTGGGGTACAAAGTGGCATCAAGAAAAATCTATTGGTTTTCTTGGGAGAAGTTGTGTATGAATAATACAAATGGAGAACTCGTTTTTCGTGATGCAAATTGCTTCAATCGGGCCCTAGTTTCCAAGCTAGGGTGGAGAATTTGTAATGGGGATCAAGCCTTGTGGGATATGGTCTGAAGACAAAAGTGTTTTACAGAGGGATTATTGAATCGGGCTCCAAAACAATATGATTCAAGGATTTGTAAAACTTTTCTTGCGGGTTGTGAGATTTTGTCTAGGGGGTCGCTGAATTTCAGAATGCTCACGGGAGGGTTTACAAATGGAATTCATAATTTTCGGTTCTATTTTCTGTTAAATCTGCGTATAGATCTGTGTAGGAACCTACCGGGGTGGTTATTTTTCACTGGGAGAAGCTGTGGGCACTTAAGTGTCTGCAAAAAATTTGTGTTCTCTTATGGCGGGCGATATAGAAGTGCTTACCTACCGCGGATAACCTCGCTAAGCGAGGGGTTGAAGTTTCTCCTATGTGTAATGCTTGTGTTGTTGCACGTGAGTCGGCAATACATATATTCAGGGAGTGTAAACATTACAAAGATCTTTGGGGCGGGTGGTCGCTACTCGATAAATTGCTTGTTGATTAGAAAAACCTTGTTGTGTTACACTTACAACATGTTCCAGGAACAAAGAGTCGCGTGGGCGGGTGCATGTCGTTACAGAGGGGCTAGGAGGAACAAACTTTCGATATGTATATTTGCAACATAATGAGCAGTAACATTCTGCAATGTAATGGTGGTGAAGTTAACAATTTGCAGGGACCGAGAAGTGTAATTAACTAGCTGGGACCGAGCATTGCAATTAACTCAAAGTAATTAACTTATGCAATTAATATGCAGGGACTTAGTGATGCAATTAATCTACAGGGACCAAGAAGTGAAAATAACTTTCCAGACCAGGTACAAACTTTTAATCACCTAAAACAGCAGGTCAACGGCGTAAGTGTACATAATCAAGAAGAGACTTTGTCGGTCCTGTGAGTGTGATAAATAAATGCTAAAAGTAATAGGACTTTAACCGTATGAAAGTGTACAGCGTTCGTTGACAAGTAATACTAATGGTAGGATAAGAGTTTTTGTTCTCAAGGATTAGCAAAGTTAATCGTTGCTTAGTTGCAAAGAAAATTAATAAAATATAAATATTTGTTTGGTTTTTCTTAAGATTAACTAAGTGAAAATAATTTCAAGAAGAAAGTAATTGACTAATGATTAAACTAGAAATAAATGTAAACTAAGATGAGATGACTAATATGAGAGAGTAGTGCTTGATCCTTGCTGGTAATCCCCTAAGTTGCTTAATTAGATGTTTCTAGGCATATGGGTAAATTAGGCCGCAATCCACCACTACAAGAGATCGTGGGTGACCCTACTATAGTATTGGACGAATTTGTTTATACCATATTGACTACTAAGTTAATTAAGGCTGATCAGCTTAATAACACATACCAAGCGCTTATATCATATATCTGCAATTAAATATCCCTCCCGGGAGACAATCTAACTACTATTACTATCCTATACTTGATTAGGGTAATATCAACCTTCAAGAAAAAAAGATATAATCAACGAGAATTTAATTCAATTTATTAAAAAACTAAGAATATCCCAAAAACTAAGAATCGTCAATTAATTAACTAAGATTCATACACTACGCAATTTTCAAGCACATAACGGTTTAGCTCATATAAAATACGGAAAATAATTAATTAAAACTAAATAATTCATAATTAAGACTAAAAAAAAATTACTCTAAAAGAAATTATGAAACGGGTTGTGGATGATGAATTGTTTGTTGTTCAAGCCCTTCCTCCTTCTCTTCCTTAACTACCAGACGTATCAGCTTTTCTCTGATATGAAATGTGTGTGTTTTACAACTAATAAAACGTATTTATATAGGTACAAGTCCTTTTTAAGTCATATGGTCCTTTTGAAAGGTCTAAAAGCCCAACATGTTCTTACTAATGCTGGACAACTTTGGGTCACTGTGGTAGAATCGCCATAACTTTTGCGTCTCAACTACAAATTTACTTCCGTCACCTCTCATGCGACACTGGCATCAAGATCTTTTCAAAACAAAAGAAATCAGGTAAAAAACTCTTGCAAATTTTCTGTGGTGATAGAAACAAGTCATGTCATCTTTCTAGAAATTTTTCAAATGCCTCTAAACTTTACTTTTTGCTCTATATACGCCTTGACTTGGGTGTGAATTTGACTTTCGTGACTTCTCCATTGCCTCTTGGGGTTCCATGTCAACCATTTACCTAGGAAGCTACACACTTAGCACACAATTAAAGCACAAAATACTCTAACAATAAGCCCAAATTGAGACGGGTAAGTAAGAAACATCAAATATTAGGGAATAATCCTTCTATTAGGTCCATTAATCTCCCAAAACGATATCTCATGATACAATTATTCTATCACAAAAGACGAGTTGTCAGACTTTTACAGGGGTTATTGAAAGATCAGCTATTAAGGCTAATTTGAGCTGGTGGAACGTGATCTTAAATTGCCGCTTGATCGAGAATGGACTGGAGTTACGATCAGTGGCATTAGCTATTTGCTGTCATATATGGCTTGACCAAAACGATAGGATTTTCGAGGGTACGAGTTCAAGTAAACCGATGATAATATTACGGAATATGGTAAAAAAACACAGAGGTGGTGTATATTTGAGCTTGGGGTAAAGAGCGAGATGACGGTCTAATTGTTTCGACGAATAACACGTTAGCTAAGTGGGTGAAGCTGGACAATACAGATGGGTGTCTATCTCATGATTCAGGAAGGTTAGGTTTGGGAGGGCTATTTCGAGATGGTAACGGGGATTCTGTTGGAGGTTTTGCGGGGGCGTGCAAAGAGGATTTGGATTTCCAAGCCGAGTTGTTCGTGCTACACTTTGGTTTATGCATGGAGGTTGACAGGAAGTAGGAAACGGTTATCTTTGAAACTGATTCGCTCGAGTTGCACGATAGTGAAGGGCGGTGGTAACAAGGGGGATTGGGTGGATAAGATAATCACGGAGTGTAGGAATATACTCGAGAGACACAGAGGTTTTGATTTCGAACACATTTATAGAGATGCAAACTCGTGTGTGGATTGGTTGACAAAGATGGGGGTATCGTCGAATGCGGAAGTGACCCCTCATACGGACCCATTGGATACGCTATGGAGGCTTTTGACGCGAGATAGGAGCGGTTGGCCACACCTCGTACTATAGTGAGCTCTCTTTCGGAAGCTTAGTAAGTTTAGATGCATATATTGGTCTTTTCCTAGACCTCGGCTATAACAAAAGAATTGTAATATATTAAATGTTAAATTAAAACATGAGTTTGGAAAATTAAATATATAATTAAAGATATTATAAATTAAAAGAAAGATGTCATTTTTTTAAATGAACATTTTTTAATAAATAACTATTTTAAGAAAAACGAGCCTTCTTTAATGATAAGTAAAAGTAATTTTTACCAAAATTATACGACCTTCAAAGGTCACTATATTTCTAACGAAGATATCACTCCAAATTGTATTGTCTTTATATTGTCTCTTATGTGGATCAATCATAAAAGAGAAAGAAAATGATTATTTAGAAAAAAGAAATCAGATGATTGATTCATTTAAAATCCACCTAAGAATTTTTACCAAAATTATACGACCTTCAAAGGTCACTATATTTCTAACAAAGATATCACTCCAAATTGTATTGTCTTTATATTGTCTCTTATGTGGATCAATCATAAAAGAGAAAGAAAATGATTATTTAGAAAAAAGAAATCAGATGATTGATTCATTTAAAATCCACCTAAGAAGCGATATAAAAAGCAATGTAATTTGAGGTGATATCCAACATTACTCATTTCTAACCGGACACAATACAAATAATTAAGAATCTGTTACAAAAGTGAATATAAATTAAAAAATTAGGAATCATTAATTCTTAGTTATACAATTCCAAATTCTCAGACTAATTTATGTCTTTCATACCTCATCTTCTAAACATAATTAGCGATTGACCATTTTTCTTTTTATTAATATAATGGTGATGGAGTAAGTTGATTGATGAACTGGAAATATAAAAAGTAGACTCAATTTGTACACTAAAATTAGATTCTATATACTCAGCCAACCTCATCATCTAAAGACTACTCTACAGCTAAAAACCTAAAAGGTGAACACAGTGCGTACAGATATAGGTGCACGATTATGTACTTTATTATATTTTGACCAAAAAAGCAAAAAAAAAAAAAAGTACTTTATACATAAAAAAATCGTACGTAATATAAAAATTAATTCCAATAAAACTTTTAGTAAATTTTTAATATCGCTGTCGGATACCTTTTATCCCTATACTAAAATGTAAATATTTATCTCAATGCACGCTTCTAACTGAAAGTTCTTTCAGCTTTGCAGACATGTTATCTGATTATGTAATGAAATTTAAGGCTAAGTCAATTATCTTAGTTAGATTAAAATTTTATTCACAAAAAGTATACCTTTTATGGGAGGTAGCAAAAAAAAATGAGGAAAAAGAACGCGCCTCACGCGCGGGAGTAGTATTCATCATAGTTGTTGGCGTTTAAACTTTTCTCTCTCTTCCAAACAGAATTTCAAAACTGAAAAATAGCAAAAAACCATAGAATCTCACTAATTTTGGGATTCTCTTTTTCGAATTCTATGTTATTTCCCTAACATCTGGGATCTAACATAGAACTTTCAAACTTTTTCAGCCTACTTTTCCTTTTATTTTTCAGTTCTCTTTCTTTTCGAGCTTAGACTTTACAATTTCGCTTCTTCTTTTCAACCTATTCTAAAATGTCACCAACAAAACGTGCTACTCGCAGGAACATTACAAAAGAAATCTTTGAAGACAAACAATTGGAGATGGAAAATACGAAGACGGGTTCAATAATGAAGACGGGTAATATGAAAACGGGTTCTACTGTAAAAATAGGAAATATGAAGACGGGTTCAAGTGAGAAGGTGAATGAAATGGAGACGGGAGTAAATACAATGCTGAATAACTTGAAGACGGGAATTAATAGATCGGGAAGCAACTTGAAGACGGGTTTAACAAGTATGGGTTATGATGTGGCGACGGGTAAAGGAAATTTGAATGCTAATGTGCAGATAGATCTCAATCTGCAAAAGGAAAAAGTGAATGAGAATGTAATAGGAACGATTAGTTCATCTGTTACACCAATTGCAGTACCAACAAAAGGTCGAATAGTGAACGAGGTTGAAGGTAATAAGAAAGGAAGCTGGGTGGAGATTATAAAGGAAAAAACTCAAGCTCAAGCTAACTTAAAGCTTGATTACCATAAGATTCAGAACAAGGTAGAAGGAAGGGTGGTGATAAAGCCTCCTCAAGAGGTGTTTGATGAAGGTGCTGAGGTGTGGGCAAACTGCTTGATTGGGCAATTTATAGGTGAGCCACCTTCTTTTTATATGATTACAAACTTTGTAAGATATCAGTGGAAGGATTTGGGTAAGGTTAGGATTAAGTCTAATGGGAAGATGATGGTGTTTGAATTTGAAAATGATGTGTACTGTAAAAGAGCTTTGGAACAGGTATGGCATATAGGCGCAAAGCCCTTGTTTTTGAGAGAGTGGAGTCTGGATATGAAGTTTGGTCAAGTTAACTATGAAAGTGTGCCATTGTGGGTCAAACTAAGGAGTGTGCCTATGAGTCTATGGACAAGGAATGGACTGAGCTATATAGCAAGTGGAATAGGTAAGCCTATACAGATGGATTCAGTTACAGAATCAAGATCCAGGTTGGGTTATACTAGGGTGTGCATTGAGGTTAACTTGAAGGAGAAGCTTGTGGAGAAAGTATATGTAGATATTGGAGAGGAGGAGTTACATGAAGTAGGAGTTGACTATGATTGGAGGCCTGTACAGTGTGGAGGCTGTGGAAGTTTTGAGCATAGAGTGTGCAAAATTGAGAAAGTATGGGTTCAGAAAGTGGATAAAAATATAACAAGTAAGGAGGTGAATCAAAGTAAGGACAAAGGACAGGTGATTGAAATTGAGAGAGATTGGGTAATAGATGGTAATGAGGAGTGGAAAACTGTAAGGAGGAGCAATAAGAATCATGAAAGGGCTGAGTGTAGTTATGTTTCACCATTAGACTTTGGGAATTCTTTTAATGCACTAAAAATTCCATTGTCTGCACTTGATAGGGATGTTATGGATCTAATTAAGAGTGCAGAGGTGGGGGAGAAGCTTAAGCCTCCTGACCCATGATCTTAGGATCATGGAATGTGAGGGGCTTAAACATGGACCTTAGACAAAGTGATGTCTTAAATTTCATGTTTGAAAAAAGAGTTCAGGTTATGTGCCTTATGGAAACCAAAATACAGGTGCACAATATGGATAATATAATGAGGGATAAGTTCAAGAATTATAGTATTATACACAACTATAGGAGTGATCCTAAAGGGAGGGTATGGATTTTATGGAAGAATGTTGAGATAGAGATTGAGTTAATTGAATGTACATCTCAAGCTATACTAGTAGAGGTGAAAGAGCTAGTTGATGGGAAGAAATTTATAGTCTGCGCTATCTATGCTAATAATGATGACAAATTAAGGTTGCAATTGTGGAAGGACTTAGTGAGATGGAGTAGAGCTTATAAAGATGAATATATGTGCTGTGTGGGGGATTTTAATGAAATATTGCGAATTGAGGAGAGATTAAACTGTGAGGAGTTGGAGGAAAGCTCAAAACAGTTTATGGATTGCTTGGATAATGCTGAACTGTTTGAACATCAAACTGTTGGAAACTTCTACACATGGACTAATAGGAGTGTGGTGAACCTAAGGGCTAGTAGGATAGATAGGGTTTTGGTGAATGCTAAGTGGTTGGATAAGATTCAATCTAATGTTTTAAGTCTTGCTCCCTCTACATCTGACCACTGTGCCTTATTGATATCAGTAGGACCACCTTATGTAAGAGGCCCTTGCTCATTTAAGTTTTTTAACATATGGGCTGACCATGATGAATTCTTAGAGCTTGTGAGAAGGGCTTGGAATGTAAAGATTACGGGTTCAAGTATGTATATACTATATGCAAAACAGAGGATAGTCAAAAAGGCTCTCAAAGCTTTTAATATAAAGTATTTCAAGAGAACCCCAGAGTATATTATGAAGCTGAGATTGGAGGTAGAAAAATTGCAGGAAAAGATAATGAATGGGAAAAGCAATGAGTTAGTTTTAGCCGAGGAGAAGGTAGCTCTTGCTAAACTTGAGGAGGCTATTTTGAATGAAAATGGTGTGCTAAAACAAAAAGCTAGAGATAATTGGTCAACTAGTAGTGATTGTTGCTCTGCTTATTATTATAAGGTTATTAAGGCAAAACAAGCAAGGAGTAAAATCAGTACACTCATAGATGATAGTGGTCAAGTGCTTAACACTCCAGTACAGATTAAGGAGGAGTTCTTAAAGTTTTATACAAGGCTTATTGGTACAGAAGATAGTGAACAGGAGAGCTGTTCTATAGAGACCCTAAAAGATTTAATTGGTACTTATCTAAATGAGGAACAGGGAGAGTGGCTTAGCAGACCTGTAACAACTGAAGAAATAAAAGAAGCTTTGTTCTCCATTGATGAGACTAAAAGTCCCGGTCCTGATGGATTTAATTCTTGCTTCTACAAAAAAGCTTGGAGTATAGTAGAGGAGGATTTTTGTAGTGCAATTAAGGAAACTATGGAAAATAATGTAATGCTTAATGAGGCTAACTCAAATAATATAGCTTTAATTCCTAAGGTTCAAACACCAAGTAATGTAAGGGAGTTCAGGCCTATTTCTTGTGTGAACACACCTTACAAAACCCTTTCAAGAATCATAACTAACAGGATTAAAAAGGTACTTAACTCTTTGATATCTTTTAATCAGGCAGTCTTTGTTTGTGAAAGGAATATAGGTGATAATATCATGGTAGCTCAAGACATTATTAATGGTTATGAGAAGTCAAATATATCTGCTAGGTGTACCATCAATCTAGATTGACAAAAAGCTTATGATAGTTTAAATTGGGATTTCTTATTCAAGGTGTTGTATGCGTTTAATTTCCCTATTAAGATGGTTAAATGGATCATGATGTGTGTATCAACACCTACATATTCCTTGTGTATATGTGGAGAGATGGTAGGCTATTTTGATGGAAAGAGGGGATTGAGACAAGGGGACCCACTGTCCCCTTATCTCTTTGTATTATGTATGCAAGTATTTACTGCATTATTTCAGAAGATAGGGAGAAATAAAAGGTTCAGTTACCATCCAAAGTGTGAAGGTGTGGAGTTGAATCACATTGTATTTGCGGATGATCTATTGATTTTTTTGAAATCAGATTGTGCATCAGCTGAGTTGGTGAGGGGAGGCTTAAGTCTTTTTGCTAGATTATCTGGTTTAAGAATGAATAACACAAAAAGTGAGGTTTACTTTGGCAATACCTCACCTCAGGTTAAACAGGATATCTTGAATATATTGAAGATTAAAGAAGGGTTTCTTCTAGTCAGATATCTTGGAGTTCCTCTGAATTCTAAGAAGATTAATATAACAGATGCAAACAAACTTGTGGAGAGTATTTGCTCGAGTATTGAACTATGGAGTAATAAGATGCTTACCTATGCTGGGAGACTGGAACTAATAAAAACTGTCCTAATTAGCAAAATTCTATATTGGTGCAGGGTTTTCCTCCTTCCAAAGAATGTCATTTATAAGATAAATCAAAAACTGTCGAGTTTCTTATGGAGAGGCAAGCTTGAAGGAGCACAAGGGGCTAAAGTATCATGGTATGCAGTATGTAGAGGTAAAGAATATGGTGGTTTGGGATTACCAAACATTGAAAGCCTCAACAAGGTTTGTTTATTGAGTATGTTCTGGAGAATGTACAATAAGAGTGATAATTTGTTGAGTGTGTGGTCTCACTTGAATATTTTTAAGAATGTATGTATATGGAATTACAAGGTAAAACAAGACCTTGCGTGGACATGGAAGAAGATCCTTAAGTTGAGAAGTAGTGCCTATGAGTTTATAACTCATAAAGTTAATAATGGAGCCAATACCTTTATATTTTGGGATAGATGGGTTAGAGGCAGGAATGTAAATGAAGTTCTGCAGAAAGACACTCACTATAGTAGTATTTGGCTATACAAGACGGTTCAAAGTTGTTATGTTAATGGAAGATGGCACTTTCCTCCCACTCTCAGTGGATTAGCTGAGGTTAATCCAACCTTAAATGGTGATGCAGATCAAATAAGTTGGAAAGCGAGTATTAAGGGAAAGTTTTCTTTTAAGAAAACAATGAATGAACTGGAAGATAGGGGTCTAATTCTAGAATGGACACGAATTATTTGGACCTCAACGAGTTTGCCTAAAAACTCTTTTTGTGCGTGGCTTGCAAGCTTGGATAGACTGCCTACTAAGAGTAGGATGATAGAATGGGGCTTGCAAGTAGATGAGCTATGTGTTTACTGTCATATGAGTATTGAGGATAGGGATCACCTTTTTGTAACCTGTTCATGGGTTAATAGAGTGTTGCAGGAGTGCTTTTTGAAATGTGGGGTTAAAATGCCGAGGGTGAAAGGTTGGGATGAGTTAGTGGATTTCATACTGTTAAAGACTACTGACAAGTTTCTGGAAGATGTATATTCAAGTTGGTTCACATCATTTGTGTATCTGATTTGGAATAACAGGAATAATCATATACATGGAGGAAAATTGCAGAATGAGGAACAGTTGATGCATAACATTGTGTATAACCTATATGTTAGAAGTAGAGGGAAGAGAAGGTATAAGATCAAGGAAGGTAGAGAAATAATCGCAGAAGATTGGGGGTTAAAAGATGTTTTTAAATGAGAGTAGAGTTTGTTAATGTAATGAGCTATAGGTTTGTTTGTTTTGTTTGTCTACTATATAGCTGTAATGAGGCTTTTAGTGAGTGCTCTGGAATGTAAATACAATGTTTGAAAGTAATAAAATTAGTTGGTTGATCGAAAAAAAAGTATACCTTTTATGGTAAATAATAGAAATTTATTAAAAGCGACGCCGAATTAATTATACGAATAATAAAACTATTCCTAATTAATTATAATTTCAAGTTAATACTTAATTAAAAACAAAAAATTAAAAAATTATAAAAATTATCTATAAACTTATTAATTATATATATCATTTAAATCTTATTATCTTCAATATTTTATTTATTTATTTATTTATTTTCTTCACTACCACCTCTATTACGACCTCCTCCACCACCCCTACCCCACCACCGACCACCAACACCACCGCCACTGCCCAACCACCGCCCCCGCCATCCCACTCCCACCACCTTCACCATCCCCACCACCTACTCCCACTACCCCCAATACTACCCTCACCACCACTCCACCACCACAACCATCCACCCTAACCACCACCACCTACCCCCACAACCACCCCAACTGCCACCCCCACCACCATCACCCCCACCACTTCCACCCCCACCCACCCACTCCCACCACCACCACCGCCACCCTTAGCCCTACCCGCCACAACCGTCATTCTCCGTCGACCACCACATTCGCCCATAACCACCATCGACTAGTTCTGTTACCACCATTAACCACCAACTAATTCCAGCACACGCGTGCGTCCGTGAATTTATAAAAAAGTAATAACTAATTCAAAAAAAATCGTTAAAATAAAAAAAATGTATTTTTTGACGAGACAAATTAATATTTACATCTATGATTTTTTTTAATTTCGATAGTCCGTTTTATGTGTTGCTATAACACACAAAAAAAGATTTTTCAATTCAACCACACGCGCGCGTCTGTGATTTCTTTTTTATAAAAATTTATAATTAATTCCAAAAATATTTGAAAAATCAAATAATTGCATTTTTGACGGGGCAAGTTCATATCTACATCAACGAATTTTTTCAATTTTTTTTTATTTTTTTATTTTTAAATTTTGATATTCAGTTTATGTGCTCCTACAATACACAAAAATATATTTATGTATTCATGTAACACACAAAATCATAGAATCAATCTAAAATATTCTCTTCTTTAACAAAATCATTTTTTCTCTTTATTAATTGCATATACCCTAATTTTTACTCGTTTTTTACTATTTGATGTATTATCTTTTTGTCCAACCTCTTTTTGTTATTTTGTGTGTTAAACTAACACACAAAATTGTCATTTGTGTATTACAGCAACACACAAAATCATGTATTCCTTTTTAGTCATGCCCTTTTCAGTCTGTGATTTTGTGTATCACATGAACACACAAACCGATCGTTATGTGTAATGGTTTAATACATATAAAAAATCAATGTCTATTACTTTAGCATCGGAAACCCTAAACACTAAAACCATACAATTTTAACACTAAACCCCATAAACCTAAACATCCTTAACGAGCTAGGTATATATAGTAAATGATCCCCACACACCAGAACAATGAGGAAAATAAACAAGCACCACACCCACGATCTAATCTAATTGACCGGAGATACAAATTCAAAGTAAACACAATTGTTAGAGGCCTTAAGAGAAGTCGGTCAAGAAATGAACAAAAACAAGACGTAGGATATATCCGAACTCTTCAGTAATATGTGGCCCCTCTCGAATGTGTATAACATATAGTTCAAGGATAATGATGTGTGTATGCTAATATTCCCTCATGTCGACCTGCTTGTGATCCCCACAATCAACGGGAACGACTTAATACGCCGAGTTCTTATTGTTTCAAGCAACTTGGTCAAAATCATACACACAATAGAGTGTAATTATTTAAAAATATATCATGTAACCATCAATTTGTACACATACTCGATCAAGGAATTCATATGGTACAACTTCCATCGATCAGGCTACATCGAACTTTCGAAAATATTAGCTCGGGGAGACTGACGAAAAATGTGGTTGGACAGTATTTGGTGGCTAAGTGTGAGTCAGCATAGTATGCTCTCATTGGCCGGACAACTCTTAAAATAATCTAAGTCGTTGTGTCGATTTATCATCTAACATTGAAATTTCCAACCCTGAAAGGTGTGGTTGTGATACGAATATACCAACACCGCGCACAAGAGTGCTACTACAATTCCCTACAAGAACCAAATATGATGTCTGAAGATGGATACAAATAAAAGAACAAGGAAATCTGCTAATCATTTAACTTCTTAAATTAAATGCATTCTTAAGATTATTTACAGTGATCAGAGCTGCTCCTTTGTAATCTTTTCTCCACAAGATTTTTTAACAAGGTAGGAATGTTAGAGGTCAGCCGATGATCATAAAGAATATATTAAGAAATTAATTAAGCATTCATGATAAACAAAAAAAAGTTCTGACCTAAAATAGGCGAAAGACCAAAACATTTCGCCTAATTTCCCACTAGAGGGTCGGACAAAGAATTTCTGACTTGAAAAATTTGACAAGCCAAAATTTTTCATCTGACTTCTGACCATGGATTTGGAAAAATAATTCTCTACATGAAGATGTCGGTAAACCAAAATTTTCATCCGACTTCCTATTAGAGGGTCGACTAACAATTTTCAAGCTGAAAAAGTTGAAAGACCAAAACCTTTCACCCAACTTTCTCCTAAGGTGTCGACTAACAAATTCCAAACCTTGAAATTTAGAAAGACCAAATTTTTTTATCTGAGTTCAAACTAGGGGTTAACCAAAAAATACCCTACCTGAAAAAGTTGAAAGAAGAAAACTTTTTGTCTGACTTCTTACGAGGGGGTCGGTCAACGAATCCCAATCTAAAAAATTTGATAGATGAAATTTGTTTAATCGACCCCCTATGTTTGAAAACTAAGGGATTAGTCAAAGCAAATCCTGAACTAAAAAGGTCGAAAAATCGAAACATGATAAAATTACACCAAAAGACCAAATTTCACATCAACATATTTCGAGACTATTCAGAAAAGTTGATTATTATATCGACACCATCTAAAACAAAAATGCCTATCTTTATAATATTCAAACAAATGATAATCAGAGAGAAAAATATGCTTATTGATTGTGTACAATGCGAGGAAAGTAGATATTCAACGCTAGAGAACAAACATAACTGAAAGTAAAGGCCCTCATACTCTTTTAAGTAAAGGGCTATATATAGGACTTTAAATAAATAAGGGTGAAGCCCCCGTGAAGCCCCATAACTTTGGCCAAAGTGCAGAAACCACCCTTTATCTTTTTTTTGTCACAAAATGCCCTTTATTGAGAGTTAGTCAATGCCATCTGGCGCCACATCACAACCACGTCACCGCCACGTATGCTCCACATAATCGACATTTATACCTCATTAATTTTTTTAAAACCCATCTTCTTCTTCTTTGTTCTCCCAGCTATGAACTTAGTTGTTTAACTGAATTATTTATCGGGTTCAATCCCGCCATCCATCTCCACCCTCCAGCGTCTCAAAACTCTTGACCTATCATACAACAGCCTTACCGGTTTAATTCCCAATAGAATTTTACAATGATCACATAATAAATCCACTTTGTCGGTTCTTTTCTTTCAGTTCTTTTCATTCATCATTTTTATTTTGTAAAATAGTCATGACACTCTTTTTGATGTGAGATGTCATGCGACTTAATTTTATCATTTTTATTTCTTTTTATTTTCTTTTTTCTTAATAGACCCCGTAAAAAGGTTACAATAAAAGACGCAATATCAACATAGTGCATACAAATATAAGCTCAAAACCCACCCAATGTGTTTCCCAAAATCGTACCCACCACTAGAAACTCAAGCTATAAAGAGAATGTCTTAGCCCTGCAATTTGAGTGTGTATCATATGTAAAAGTTTTATAAACTAAGGGATATGGCTTATAATATGGCTACAAAGAAAAGGACTATAGACTAGAAGGGGCTAAGAACGATATAAAAATTATTATTTGGTTAGCAAGCTAACAGGCAACAATTGGATTATCAAAGAAATGCCTTAATCATCTTTCTAACTATGTGATTTCATTACTTTCTCACCTTGAGCATGTTCCTAAATGGATCTTCAACTAGCTTAGATCTCATGTTCTACACACCACTCATTCTCCCTAAGTTCAAACTTACTCCTATCGCATTGCCTACTAATCTTTATATACTTGTAAGGTGTGTTTCATGTCCATACTTAAAGAATAGATTATAAGTAGTTCACAAACATATTACTTAAATATCATTTACTCATTCAAGTTTATGCTTTTAGGGGACATTTTCACATTTTACACCTAATTCCATAAAATATACACTAAACGTTTTAAAATCTTTTTCACATAAGATAGGAATGATGGACAATGATTCCCCAAACCCCCCAACTAAAAAATAAGACGTATCCCCACAACTTGAAACAAACTCTGTTAGAAACAAAAATTCAAAAATTCAAAACTAACCACATAAGATACAAATAACGAGATGATAGGTATAGAAAAAACATACTCTCGATACTCTTTGTCTCGCGTGATTGTCACCTATAGTAGGTTGACGTGGATGCTTTGTGATATCACCATGAATTTGTTCAAGGAGTGCGATAATACACGCTTGAATTGATTTGATTTGCGCCATATCGTGTGCCATGAAAGTTTGAGCCGCCTCTACTCGGTTGAATCACTCGCTCGTCCTTTATTGCCATGAAATATCTGCTTCTCTCAGACTCAATTCCTTCTCGACTATGTGTGGTGAAGCCATCTCATGTGGGCTCTTGTTCTTAGGATCCATAAGACTCATCTCCACTTGATAAGTGTCTAAAATGGAAGCATTCTTTGTTACTGCTCCTCTAAAAATTGTCTTGATCCACTCGTCATGGATATTATTACTTGTATTATACGTAAGTACTTCATTCCCATGACTCGCATTTGTTTTCCTTACTAGGCATGTGATCATTGTTGGGTACTTCAAATTAAACACCGACCGTGATGCATTTGTGAAACATATTACCATATGAAAGATCATTTTTACTATATGTATTTCCTCCTCTGTAAAATATAATTCAGTAAAATGGCAAATTTATTACTTACAACTGTGATTCGAACATTCCTAAAAGCTGATGATACAAGTAAGTGGTTCCATACTCGTGTATCGGGTTGAAGGTACTTGTAAGGCCAAGGTCCCTTCAACTCTCTTGGTTTTATTAAACCTACTCCTTACACAAATATGCGCATATAGCGAATACCAATCAAAATCATCCATATTCTTCACAGCTTATTGATACTTGCATGGCCTAACTAACTTCTTGCACTTGAAGTGTCTATGAATAACTTCAACCATGAAAGGAATCAACTTGTCTCTAAACGTAAGTTGAACCTCGCTATCTCGGCTAAAGAGACCAAAATAGTACGTGGAAACTAACTCTGTGCATATGTAGTCCATCCCATTCTATCACCCAACTCTAGAAATCGCCTATATTTACATGCTTGAATTTCTCGTTCAAATACTTTCTCATGTGAATGGGACAGTTCTGGCATCTTTTCTTGTGTCATAACTAATAAGTGCTTAGAATCTTCGCTCATCATGTGTATCAGAATGTAGACTTGTAACGGTTGTTGTATTCTTGGTTGTGAACATCACAATTGCTTGCTCTGGGCACTCTTTCTCACCACTTGTTCTTGTCTTAGCTCTTGACTCAAATTACCAGTTCTCTTTTTACCTAAATTCACACAATTATTGGACCTTCCCTCTTGACTTTGACCCGATTATTTATCTCGATTCTTTGCCATCCCTAGTACTAGCTAATATCATTTTCTACTTGTTATCTCAACCAACCTCCAACTCAAAGTTGCACCTCTCTTGAAAGTACCCCTTGATTTTGGGAGATTCTTGTGTTATTTGGATTGGTTTTGGTATTGGGATGATTTTTAGTGAAGTGGGTATGATGAAATCTCGATTAGGTGAAGAGGATTCGAAGAAATTTACAAAAAGGATTAAAAATGTTTTGGGAGATTTCATGGATTTCTAGGTGTTTTGGATTGATTTTTATGGTGTAAAATTGTTTTATGGAGTGAAAGGTGATTTTTCATGTGATTGAATGGTGCTTTCGAGTATGGTGAATATTTGTTGAAGCTTTAATGGATTTTTTGGTGTTGGGGAAGAAGAAGGCTTAAGGATTTGGAAGTGAGTATGAACTATACTTCTTCTCAAAGCTATTCACCTTATGTATGCGGTGTACCACATAGGTCTGCTCGGTAATACTGCGACCTTGATCTTTCTATACTATGGCACGGTATGTCGCTCCCTCTTGATACAGTAGTCTCCGTTACGGTCATGTGATGTACCACATGGATTAGTGCGGTATATTGTGACCAATCCTTGATCTAAGCCTACAAACCGTATTCTCCATATATCGCAATATGTGGTGACGATTTTCATGTGAGGTGTGCCACAAAATTGTGCGGTATACCACGAAATTCTTCGACTTGCACCTTGTAATTGAAATAAATATGCAAATATCACCACGGTCTGGTTGTGGTGTTTCGTATAGAATGGTGTGGTATACCGCACTAACAACTGTAGATTTTCTTTTCTCGGGGTTTTCACCCCAAACTCAAATATTTACATACCTACACATAAAAAACAACTAATACCTATCTCATTAAACATAATATAAAATAAAACACTTTTAAATTTACTAATTCTCAGAACTAAAACTAAAAACTAGAATGCATGAAAAGCTTTAAAATATGGGTTTACTCCCACGAGCACTTTTTAATTATGGCGTTCAAAGTTTGACGTTGTTACATCACTACCTCTTATATATAGCCTCCAGATAATGGGTCAGACTATTTACATCTATTAATCGAAACTTGCAACCTTTCTTCGATCATACGTCAATCACTTTCGTCGAAACGACTCGATTGACAACAAAAAACCCCAACCAAAATATTCTTGTATCCCCATGGTCTATTCTCAGGGTTGGGAGCTTTCCACCCCAAACTCATCTTCTTCTTTTTTGTTCACGGTTTCTTGGGGACTCTTAGCATTTAACCCTTTGGTCACAACTTGAATTGTTGGGACCTCTCGTGACTTCTTCTTGTACTTATTTCCCTAAACATAGAATGCTTGGGACTCACCTTCAATACAGAGGGTCACGGTTCCCTTGTTTACATCGATCATGGTGTGGCTCGTGGAAAGAAATAGACGCCCAAGTATGAATGGGACGTTCTTATATGCATCATAATCAAGAATAACAAAATCAGTGGGAATAATTAGATTACCTATGTGAACGAGCACGTCCTTGATTATTACCCATAGAGTTGTAGTGGATCGATTTGCCAATCGTAAGAAGACAGTTGTTGGTTTGGCTTTTCCAATATGCAACTTGTAGAACACACTCTTGTGCATGTAATTCACACTTGAACCCAAGTACACATTTCCTTTCCTTCAAAAGTACCACATATTTTGATTGGGAGGTTAAAACCTCCAGAATCTTTATGCTTCGGTGGTAGATTCTGCTGCACTCGTGCTGATACCCTTTCAATTAGAGTTAGAGTCTCACACTCAATGAATTTATTCTTTTTGTAGAGTGTCTCCAAGAAGAACCGTTGATGCTTCTACTCCTCCTCGATGGTTTTGAATCAACATCTCCACGAACTTCTTGTACTCGAGATCACCGCTCAGATAAGCGATTAATAATGGATATGGCGGTGATAAACGGATATATGGTGGCGACAATTCTTCCCTAATCTTCTCTTACACACTCGGTGCACCAACTATCTCTATCTTTTCTCAATCTCATCTTCAACCCAATCCTCAACAATTACATGATCCCAGATCGGCTTGGTTGGTTCTACGCTCATTGGAATCTCCACTACATTCAATGTAACCGGTGGCGATTCCACAATATTTTCAACTTGAGGGATAATGGCCTTACACAACTCGAACCCAACATTGTGATGTCTCCCTATTTGTTCTAATTCTTAGCCCATTGGAGACATCCTTTTAGGTGAATAAATGAGTTATTTGATAGACTTTTAGGCTTATTTGATCATATTGCACTTTCTCCCCTTGGAAATTAACTATTTGCAGAATCTGAGCTTTTGTGCGTAAATTTGACTATTTTTAATGCAAAGTTAATTGGTTCTTGAATCTCATGAAAGACCAATCCAAGGAGAAGAAGTGAGAATAAAGTCTTAGTGCATTTTAGAGTGTTAGGAAATGATTTTGAGTCGAGTTTCTATTTTTAGAGTGCACTTTCCTATTTTGATTTCTTGATTTATTGATTTATTCTTTTTAAGCATATGCGGTTTAATTATTTATTTAATGTGAAGCTTTAAAGAGATAAATGGTAATTACTTAGAGGCTAAGTCAAGATAAAGATGAAAGGAAAGAAGATTTATATGGAAATAAGAAGATTTGGTAAAGATTTATTCAAAGGAGGAAAAGATAAAGCTGCCTTTTGAAATCTGAAATCCAGCCACGTTTTAGGAATTAAATCATAATAAAAGATTGGCTAGGATTCTGGACGAATGGTCTGCACCAATAGAAAGAGCTTTCCAAGACAAGCAGTTTCATATATTGGAACTTCTCAAACGGATAAGTATTGAAAAAGATATGACCAAATCAAATCAGCAGAATCTTATCTTTTAGAGCTACGAATTTAAGAGTCTTTGCCTTGTCTTCCACTCCAAGCAAATTCGACCTAGGGTCTTCCAACACCTATAAATACACCCCTTAGACCTCATTATTCAGCACCTCTCACAATTTATTCAATATCCTTAGAGAGAGAGTCAAAGACCTCTCATAATTCATTCAATATATACATCCTTAGAGAGAGCGTCAAGAGGCGGAAGCAAGAGCAGAAGCTGGAGACTGTCTATATCTCCAACAACAGTTCAAGCCAATTCCTCTATCTAGGTTCTTAATTTTATTTATGTTATTAGGAACATGTATATCATTAATTTCTTTATTGTTTTTACTTTCAATATGAGCTAAACATTAATTACTTGAGAATCGTAATGGGATGAACCCTAATTTGTTTAATTTATGTATTTCAATTTGGGATTAGTTTCTAGTTTAATTTGAATTAGGTATTTCATATTGTTTCTTATTTTATATTAATTTCACTATCAATGAATTAGCTAATCGGAGATAGGTCATAGTAATTAAGCTATTCACTTTGGTGGGGAAGTGATCGCCTTGACGGGGGGTTTAATTACTGAACTAGATAATAAACGTAAGGTAAAAATTATTGATCCTGACGGACTTAGTTAACCTTATAGCCAATTGGGTAAAATAGTATTCATTCGAAGGTGGATTATAATCGCCCTGACGGGGTTTGTAACATCTAAGAATAGCTCCTAGGTCCACCCTGACGGGGGCTAGGAGATTATAGAGTCCCGACTAATATAGAAATATCAGTTCTGCCCTTAACGAAAGCATTAATTAGGTAAGTTTAGGTGATTCCCTAGCAAGACTCAAGTATAACTCATATTTGCATCTTAGTCTTTTAGTATTTATTTTCTTGCATTCTTAGGATTAATATAAAAACCAAATAAATATCTTTCATATTTTCTTTTCTGTAATTGCAATTATTACTATTTATCTGTTGAACACTTGGGTTATACCAGTCCAATCCCTGAGAACGAATCCGACTTATCGGAGTATTACTTGGACAACCGTACACTTGCGGTATTGTGGTTCCTTTTATTTATCGCATTAATTTTATAACACACAAGGACCCACCAAGTTTTTGGCGCCGCTGCCGGGGATTGCAGCGTGTGACCCCGGTGTTTAATCTTTAAGTAGTTTTAATTGTTTATTTTTCAGTTTTACGCTTGGTTTTTGTTTTTGTTTTGTTCTTTATTTAGGTAATGTTCAAGAGATTTGATTGAAAGATGTATAGAGGACATTACCCAGATCCCGATCCATATGACTATTGGGAAGACTCTTCGGGACAACAGCAATGGGGTAGTAACTTCTACCAACAACCTTATCAACACCCGCAAGAGCAGAATTGGAACAACCGATGGATCGGGAATAATCAGCAACAACCATCATATCACTATCAGCAAGAGCAAGCATGGAACAGCCAATGGGTTGGAAACATTCAACAACCTCCACCTCATCACTATCAGCAAGAAATTGACAATGAGATACGTTCTAAACTCCGGCGCTTAGTAGAAGAAACAAACGCCATCCAAGCACGCATGCAACAGATGGTAGAATGGGGTAGTATGTCTTATGAAGATTCCACCCCCCCGAGGGAGGGAAGAAATCAACTGGTAGTTGAGGAGGAGGTGTTGAAGGGAGATACTATTGATAGTGATATGACCACCATGCCGGTTATAAATGAAGACCACCATGTGGTTAACAATCCTATTAGCATGGTGGAAGAAGGAGTAGCAACAAAAATCCTAGAAATAGAAGCTAAGATTGCTATTCCTATGGTGCGTGCACATGATCCAGATACTGAACGCGAACAAGAAGAAGAGGTGATCGAGATTCAGATTCATCAAGAATATGATGAAGTAATAGTGGAAGATTGGGTTGAAAGCGAAGACGAATGTGAAATGGTTGAGAAATCAATTGAAGAGTTAAAGCTTCATAATAAAAGAGAAATCGAATTCCCACCACAAAAAGTTCACCAAGCACTATCTCCACCACAAATCATCATTAGAGATAGAATATCGGAATCACCTCTATCACTACAAATGATCAATAGATGCTACGCAAGAAAGGTGCTACACCGCGAGAGTAAAGCGGCAAGGAGGAGCACCTACCCACCACACTTTAAAGAGGAACGCGAGATTAAAGAAGATACAAATGAGCTTATACCGTTGAGGACGGTTATCTACTATCGTGTGGTGAAGAATACGTTTCGCCATGAAAGTAAGAAGGCGAAACGGAGATACTACCCTCCCCCTTTCAGAGATCGATTGAATAAAATTTTAAGGGGGGAGGTTCTAAAACTTACATGCCAAGGACGAGGCGAATTCAAGCGGAGGAGAACCGCAAGGGCCTCAATACCATCTTCATGGAAGGTAACGCGTCGAACTTAAAGACGTAATAAACAAAAGTGCTTCTTGGGAGACAACCCATGTTTTAATTGCTTTAAGTTTTTGTCGAGTTTTAGTGTCTACTTTTAAAAGAAATGAGAAAGGTAGTGTGTTATTGGTGCAGGAATTGAAAAAAGGAATCACTTGGAAAAATTCGCAGGTCGGTCCGGTGCACCGCACCAGACTCCCGGTATACCGCGCCTGAAAAACCCGTACCACGGGGTGGCCCCCACGGGTTTTATACAGAAAGGAGAAAATTTTTTTGATGCGCGGTCCGGTATACCGCGTGAGATGTCCGGTATACCGCAGGAGGGAAAAACCCGTACCACGGGTTAGGTACCGCGGGTTTTTTGACGGAGTTGGTGCGGACTACCCCATGCACCGCACCCCTACACCGCAGGGCAAAAACCCGTGCCACGGGGTGCTAGCACGGGGTCAAGACAGGAGCGAGAAAAAACGAAACAACAGAAGCTGCGGTACACCGCGGCTTAGGTCCGGTGCACCGCGCCATGGCGGTTTGTGAGGAGTTTGAGGCCCATTCAACTTCTTACCTTGTCAAGATAAAACCCTAGCCTCCCCCAATACGAATTTTCCAGATCCTAACCCTTATATACCTGCACAAAGACCACTACAACACCAAAGAACATTAAATCCTTCCTCCTAATCCATTCCAAACACACATCCAACACCACAATCCTTCAAGAAAATCAAGAAATCTTCTCCTTCAACCTTAAGCCTCTTCATCAAAGCTTAAATCCTATTCATTAAACCTTCCTCAAGCTATTAAATATTGATTACCCATCTCATATAACACCTAAATCCTTCATTACAAATCCTCAAAACATCAAATTTCAAAACTCTTCTTTAGTTCTTGATTATTTGAAGTTTTGAGTTTGGGGTTCATTGAGATGACGAAGATTGGGAGGTCAAGAATACTATGAAGAGGAAGAAGAAGTTGAAGAAACTTGTATTACTTTTGGTGTTGAAAGATGTAGTGAAAGAGTGGAAACTTTGGAGGATAATCATGAAGAGGTGATTGAAACCCATAGGAAAAATAACAAAAGAGTTGGAGCTTATGCAAATCATATAACGTGGAGTGAGCAATGTTCAACATGCCACCTACGCAACACAAGGAGCTCAACCTACACGCAACAATGGAAACCAGCTTCGTGCTGGTTCAGATATGTTTTCCTATCCCTTTCTTATTTGTTTTAAATGTTTAATTGCTGTCTTGAGTCTTTTTCGAGTCGTGGGGACACGACTCATTTTTGAGTTTGGGGTGGGGTTCGTTGCCTCATCCCAATTTTATGTGTTTTACTGTTTTTTTTTTATTTAGTTTGAGGAATGTTTTGACTGTAGAGATGTAGAGTATTTTAAATGCCCCCATCAAGCATGCTTTTTATGAATTAATGATAGAAAATAGTTGACTTTAGGAGTTAGTGTAAAACGCACTTTGATTGCATGCAAATATGAATTAATTGATAGGAAAAATTAATGAACAATGCAAAAGAAGTAAACTTGTGCTTAAGGATAATGGGTGGTTTGTAGAACGTGAGATCTAAATGAGTAGAGAACCCACTTAGGTATGAACTAGAGGTAAGTTGTGTAAATAGGAAGATGATAGAGGCAGTTCTTTGTTAGCCCTTTGAATCCTTTTTGGCCTTCTATCCCGAATTAATTGTATCCTTCTTAGACAAATTTTTAGCCTTTAAGCCTTTCTTTTGTCGCCACATTATAAGCCAATATCCCTTTAGATTATTAGGCATGACCATATGACCCGCACTTGAATCACGATCCTGAGACTTCCTGTCTTGAGCTTGAGTTTGGGGTGGTGGGTCCACTATATGGGAATTTACATTGGGTTGGGATTTTTGAGCTTATCAATTGTGCTTTGTGCTATATATTGATGATGATTCACATGTTTAATTATATTGTAACCCTTTGCCGGGGTAATAGTGAATGGAAAAGAAGCTTCGAGCTCAAGTTATGAATAGGCATAACTGTGAAAAATAGCATGATATCTCAAACATCATAAAGAGAGTCATAGCTATAAAAAAAAAAACAAAAAAAAAAAACAAATGATTTGAAAAGAATATACATATTCGGACCGGCAAAGTGGAAATTTTTAAGTGAATCATCCTTAGTGCTTATTGGGTTAATTTGGGGACGCTAATTAAGCGCGTCAATTGGGTTGAGTGAGAACGTAATTCGAGTGTAAACTCAAGCTCTTGGACAGTTTTGTTGATGGTAAGTGAGGAGAGAGCCAAAAGCTCACTTCAAATTTACCAAATATACATACCATACCGTCCTTCAGCCTATGCTAAAACCGTAAAGTCCTCGTGATTCCTAGATGCACAGTGAGTTAATAGGGAATATTCTAAGTGGAGCGTTCAAAGCAAGTAAAGATCAAGGAACACCCTATAGCCACCATCTTGAGATAAGTAATAAGCGTAACCTTCTAGCATTGTGAAATTAATTTTGGATTGATATTGTTTTGTATTTGATTTTGCATGATAAGTGTAGGTGTATATTAATTCCTAGATTAGACTATATGAGATTTGTTTTAAGTTTTGCTTTGGGATTATTTTCTAGATTCTACCTTCTGCGTTCACCTAAAAGCACCTTTGTTTTTATTTTACTTTGTCGGGACGACAAAGGTTTGAGTTCGGGGTCTTGATGTCTCCCTATTTGTTCTAATTCTTAGCCCATTGGAGACATCCTTTTAGGTGAATAAATGAGTTATTTGATAGACTTTTAGGCTTATTTGATCATATTGCACTTTCTCCCCTTGGAAATTAACTATTTGCAGAATCTGAGCTTTTGTGCGTAAATTTGACTATTTTTAATGCAAAGTTAATTGGTTCTTGAATCTCATGAAAGACCAATCCAAGGAGAAGAAGTGAGAATAAAGTCTTAGTGCATTTTAGAGTGTTAGGAAATGATTTTGAGTCGAGTTTCTATTTTTAGAGTGCACTTTCCTATTTTGATTTCTTGATTTATTGATTTATTCTTTTTAAGCATATGCGGTTTAATTATTTATTTAATGTGAAGCTTTAAAGAGATAAATGGTAATTACTTAGAGGCTAAGTCAAGATAAAGATGAAAGGAAAGAAGATTTATATGGAAATAAGAAGATTTGGTAAAGATTTATTCAAAGGAGGAAAAGATAAAGCTGCCTTTTGAAATCTGAAATCCAGCCACGTTTTAGGAATTAAATCATAATAAAAGATTGGCTAGGATTCTGGACGAATGGTCTGCACCAATAGAAAGAGCTTTCCAAGACAAGCAGTTTCATATATTGGAACTTCTCAAACGGATAAGTATTGAAAAAGATATGACCAAATCAAATCAGCAGAATCTTATCTTTTAGAGCTACGAATTTAAGAGTCTTTGCCTTGTCTTCCACTCCAAGCAAATTCGACCTAGGGTCTTCCAACACCTATAAATACACCCCTTAGACCTCATTATTCAGCACCTCTCACAATTTATTCAATATCCTTAGAGAGAGAGTCAAAGACCTCTCATAATTCATTCAATATATACATCCTTAGAGAGAGCGTCAAGAGGCGGAAGCAAGAGCAGAAGCTGGAGACTGTCTATATCTCCAACAACAGTTCAAGCCAATTCCTCTATCTAGGTTCTTAATTTTATTTATGTTATTAGGAACATGTATATCATTAATTTCTTTATTGTTTTTACTTTCAATATGAGCTAAACATTAATTACTTGAGAATCGTAATGGGATGAACCCTAATTTGTTTAATTTATGTATTTCAATTTGGGATTAGTTTCTAGTTTAATTTGAATTAGGTATTTCATATTGTTTCTTATTTTATATTAATTTCACTATCAATGAATTAGCTAATCGGAGATAGGTCATAGTAATTAAGCTATTCACTTTGGTGGGGAAGTGATCGCCTTGACGGGGGGTTTAATTACTGAACTAGATAATAAACGTAAGGTAAAAATTATTGATCCTGACGGACTTAGTTAACCTTATAGCCAATTGGGTAAAATAGTATTCATTCGAAGGTGGATTATAATCGCCCTGACGGGGTTTGTAACATCTAAGAATAGCTCCTAGGTCCACCCTGACGGGGGCTAGGAGATTATAGAGTCCCGACTAATATAGAAATATCAGTTCTGCCCTTAACGAAAGCATTAATTAGGTAAGTTTAGGTGATTCCCTAGCAAGACTCAAGTATAACTCATATTTGCATCTTAGTCTTTTAGTATTTATTTTCTTGCATTCTTAGGATTAATATAAAAACCAAATAAATATCTTTCATATTTTCTTTTCTGTAATTGCAATTATTACTATTTATCTGTTGAACACTTGGGTTATACCAGTCCAATCCCTGAGAACGAATCCGACTTATCGGAGTATTACTTGGACAACCGTACACTTGCGGTATTGTGGTTCCTTTTATTTATCGCATTAATTTTATAACACACAAGGACCCACCACATTGCCATCAAAATTTTGAATGGACTTAATCTCAGTATTCGTACCTTGGACAATTTGCATAGGTAGGGCTTGTAGACAGGTTTGAAAATGGTATGCAATTTGGGAGACTTAATTTCCAATATTTAAAATGAAGTAAAATGCTCGTTGAACCTGTTGTTATTTTCTCTCATACTATCTTGTGGCTTTGCTATAAAAGACTTCAAAATTTGTTGAAGCTTGCTAGTGGAGCCTTCTTGTGGATGAGGAGGAAGTGCATTAAGAGAAAGAGTATCGGTATAAGTATCGTAAACGGGGTGTGGTGGAGATGGACTCACGTAACCTTATTTCCCTTAATATTGATTTTGGTACCTTGGCTGAATATTGTTACCTTGGGATCGTGGTCAATACGGATTATCTTGGTATGCATTACCTTAATTCATAGCCCCATTCAGATTTAACCATTAGAGACCAAGATGATGGGAATTCCCATGTTGATACCCATGAATACCCGAGCGGTAGTTTCAATGAACCGACACAAAAAACACGGACTCTGGATTATCTTGGCACTCTTCCTAAACAAGATCATTCACACTACAACGCTGATAAACCTGTGCCTCTTGGACTATCTTTATCTTGGATGGTCTCCCTTGGAAACCTTCTTTAAAAACTAGTGGCAACTACTTCATTTGATTCTATAATTTCATCATTAGTAGCGTCACTATCTAATCCTAACGTACCTTTAACATCATTAGGAATTGAAGCTCACAAAGGCAGACAACTCCTCTCAGTTTATACAATCTTCTCCATACCATTCTATGCTTCGTTCTGATCCATGGAGACAAGACCACCACCTCTAAGATTTTTTACCCTTGATCGTGAACTCTCATCAAGTCCTTTGTACAACATCATTAACTGAAGCGCGGAGGTATAACCATGAAGCAGACATTTAGCTAACCTCTGTTGAAATTTTGTCTATGTCTCTTTTAAGATTTCTCCATCGTCTTGGTGGAAATTGGCAAGTTCCATTTGATCCTTCATTCTCATATTCTGTTGATAGTACCGATTTAGGGATTTTGCTTGAAGTGCGTCCCGTGACGTAACTAATTCAGGTGGTTGACGATCCAACCACTCGTATGCACTTCTGGTTAAGAAGATATGGAATATGAAGTAATATATTTTCTCGTGAGTGACACCTTGAGTAATGTAGGCATCACATATCTGCATGAACTTGTGAACGGCTTGAGCCAGATCTTGATGTGCATCTTAACTTTAGTTACCATAACTCATGATTTGATTCAACATACCCGAGTTGGGCTTGAATCGAGTAGTTTGAATAACTGGAGGGTGAATCCCTAATGGTTGTACTCAAAATTGGCCTCTTGTTATTGAAAAAATAGAATGTGGAAAGACAATGATGAGATGATTTTTACTAAATATAAGAATTATAAAAAATTATGGGATCTTGAATACCAAAAATCCTTTAGAAAAGATTAACCATAATGAAAATTTATGTAAAATCTGGCAAACGTAAAAGAAGATAAAGTGCACTTGTTAAATTGTATTCTTTTTGAGTAATGTTGGGTATCATCTAAAAAATGATCGCCCAAATATCATCCATTATGTGGCATTTAAATGCTATAATCGTGTTATTTCTATTTCTATTTTTTTTCTTTTTTTTTTATGATTGGAACACTTACATGTCACATCATGTGTGATGTTTAGGTAATCTTTTTTAGGTGATACCCAACATTTTTTTTGTCATTTAATTGTTAAATTATATGCAAAATCTTTATAAAGGACATTATGATAAGATGAATGTATATGATTACTAAAACATCTATGTTTCAAATTCCTAAAATATTATGGGTGGCATTATTTAATATATTGCAGAAACTCGTTCATGAACTCTTTTTTCCTATATTTATAAGCCAAAATCATATTCCATATATTGAAAGTGTTTGGTGAATGTTTGGGGCTCCATTTAAATGTTACTAAGTCGAATATTTATTATGTGGGAGTTGAGCGTGCTAGTATTTTGGCAACTACTCACATGGATAAAGAAGAGATGGCTTTTTGATATTTAGGTGTACCTCTTGGTTCTTCCGTGTTGGTTTCAAGAGATTACATACCTCTTTTTGATAAATTGGAGGTGTGTGTTAGATCTTGGAATGCTTCTTCCCTTTCTTTTGCAGGTAGATTGGAACTTATTAGAGCGGTTCTTCAAGGCGTTATTTGCTCTTGGTTCACTGTTTTTCTGGTTTCGATAGGTGTGATCGTATTGTTAGTATTTGTCAAAAACCTTATTGGGATAGCAAGCCTCCACAAGTTAGTTGGGAAAAAATTTGTGTCCCGAAAGAAGAAAGAAGGAGTGGTTGAAAGATTTGGGGGCTTGGAATAACTCACTTCTTATGAAAATACTTTGGAAGATAGTTGCTAAAAAGGGCTCCTTTTGGATCAAATGGATTCATGGTGAGTACTTTCAAAATATAAGCTTTTGGGACTAAAAACGGAGGAAGGTGGATTCTCCTCTTTTAGAAAATATTTGGGAACTAAGAGAGGTAATTTGAGGTTCGATTGGTGATGAGGGTAGAGAAGGAATTTTGGCTAGATGGTTCTCTTTGGCTAGAGACCATCCCATCATCAATGAGGAATCTAGCGAAAATTTCTATACTTTATATAAGAAACCTTATGATTTATTTAGGCGTAGATCTTTTGTGAGGTTTTGGGACAATATTATTTGGAATTCATGGGTCACTCTTAAACATGATATTGTCATTTGGAATGCTTTAAGGGGGAGACTTAAAACAAAAGATCGTCTGACCTATTTGGAGTTGGATCCACTTGTGCTTTATGTGTATAAGACTTTGAGTCAAATAAGCATCTTTTCTTTTAGTGTGCTTATGCAAAAGATATTGGGATGAGATCAGGAATTGGTTAGGTATTGATAAGGAGATGAATACTCGCTTGAGTGCTTTGAAATAACTTAATAAACTAAAGGTTCAAGAGAATTGGAGGAGAAAGGTTTGGAGGATAGCTTTTGGAACCACCGTGTATTGCATATGGAGGGCAAAAAATTGTTTTGTAATAAGAGGCGATTCAACTACTCGGGAAACAGTTATCAAGGAAGTGAGTGACGTATTTTTACCATTTTATTTTTCTTGTTCCTTCATCATTCTTTTTTGAATAATTATGGAAGATTATCACGTAATTGTATATATATAGCTCCTCTTCTAACTCCACGAATAGATTCGATCCATTAGGTTTTGACTCTGTCTTCTTTAGATTGCACAATGAGATGGTTAACTTTCGCTTTTTTTGTTACTTTAAACTTTCATGGCTCGATAGATGACTTTCCTGTACAATGTACAATTATTTTCTTTATTAATATTACCTTAACCTAAACAACAACAAAAAAAACCATCATTTCTTTCCCAACCAAACTTTTTAAATTATCTCATACATTATCAATCTACACTTGCAATCATTTACGGAAATTCGGAACTTCTAAAGTAAAATAATATCAAGATGCATCTACAATATCTACAGATATCTTTCGAAGGGAGAGGATGTGAGATATAAGTCAACTAAAGAAAGCTAAGCTCAAACAAATATTCTAAGATAGCTAACAATATATCTTCTCTATTCAGTTACAGCTTTTATTTATTAATATAGACAGTGGTGGATCCGGGAAGGCAGATGTTGCAGGACTCCAACTCCTGTGGCCGAAAATTAGTCCCCAACTGAAATCCTAGATTAGCCCATACAAATATAAATGTAGATATGTTTCATGAAAATATAGATTACAAACATCGATCTGTTAAAAATATTGTATGTAAGTTCTAGACAAATAGAAAAATACAAAAATTTATGAGAGGATAATTGTTTTGTAGTTAGACTAAAAGAGAGATGGGGTAATGAAGCATGTTACTAGACTGAATTATTCAGCTCTTCTTGTCATCATGCTAAGAATGTTTTTTTTCTGAATATTAAAGCTTAGCTTTGCACATGGGTGGAAGATGAATTTGTTTGATACCGGCCACAGCATCATTTACCAACTTGTATCGAAGGTAAATATTTGTATCAAGCTATAACTCATACTTAAAGAATTCATATAGTGTTATATGTTAATACATTTTCTTCGCATCTTTCATTTTCATTTGGATTCGCAAGGGACCCGTAAAATAAAGGAATATGGGGTGTTTCTGAAAGAAACCCCGTACCCAACATTGATCACGATGCTCGCAGTTCCTGCATAATCATTATTATTATTAATATATAATTATTATTAATAATAATATGGAGCCGCTACCAATCATAAGTACAACTCCCAAATGGAATGTACTTGTCTACCAAATCTCTCCTAATAAGATTTCAGTAACCCCAAATACAAAATTATTTATAGGCAACCAAATTAAAACCACCCCAAAAGTGTAACTTCGGATGATTTTTGACAAAAAAAACAATAAGTTAATTTGGATGATCAACTTTACCAACAAAATAAGATATTCAAAATTTATTGAAAATAACTTTACCTACAAAATTTAGTTTTAAGGCATTGAAAGTACTTTCCAATGCATTAAAAGTACCTCATAATAGGAAAGAAAAATAGTCCAGTTGGTCTTTTCAATTTATTACGACCTGGACATAAACTTGACATATATTTCTGTCCCCAAATATGTTTTAGCTTAGTGTCAATAAAATCTGCAGGTTTAATCTTATATCAGTGGGTTAGGTCTTATGTGAAAGTTGTATGTTAGCAAATTCTACTACACCCGATCATTGCTACATTTGTCATCACTCGCTACGATATATGTCGTCGCATTTGTTACTTAATATCGTCGCCAGAGACATTCTTTTATTATTCACGACGACTTATTATCTTTATATATTTTGTCACTAGCATCTCGTCGTTACAGATACCCTTTCGCGGTAAAATGTGAGTGGCCTCGCCAATATGAGTTTATTTCTTACGACGAAACATCCATCGCGAATGAGGCAGTTATTTGCGACAAAAAATTTCATCGCAAATGAGACAATCATTCGTGAAGAAACTTTTTGTCGCAAATGGGGCAGTTAATTGCGACTAAAAATAGTCGTCTCTATTAAGATGCCTTTTGCAACGAAAGCTCTTCGTCGCTAATACGCCTAATTTGCGACTAACCTATGATTTGTCTATATTATTACTAGCGATTTTAATTTTTTTGCGACGAAAGTTCATCGTCGCTAATTAGTTGTTTTTGTATGAATAATAATACAAAAGATATATTACTGCAAATCTCCAAACACATAATTCTATCCAAATAAAAATACAATTTAAATGGATTAAATTGAAAAATCGAAATAATATTATCAAACATAAAATCATCCAAAAATAACATTAAACAGTACACAGAATAAAAATAATTAAAATATAGTCAGTGGAAGATAAAATCAGTCATCAGATAGGTTTTCTTCATCTTTGTCATGGAGATTTCTTCCGCGAGGACCCCACTAGACGAACTTCTGGAGGGACCAGAACGAGGACTAGGAGGTAGGCCGAGATCAAAGTCAAAAGGCCCTTGGCTACCCTAATCTGATTAGCCCAAGCGAAGGCTCCATGTATATGATCGAGGATATACGGGATGAGTGGCAGCTGTCGAACTCGTAGATATGTCGCCCTCAAGAACAAATGGTTGTTGGCCCCTGGAAATCAGATTGTCAGTGATGGCCACCATTTGGGAAGATAATCTAGAGTGTAGGGCCTTCGGAGGGGCTCCAACACTAGTCACCTAACTCCACGTGGCTAGACCCATCCTTTGCACCCCACGCATATGAATGTCTTGACTTAATCTTTTTGCGTGAAAGGAGTGGAGGATAAGAATGTCGAGGAACTGGACTGTGTCATTGATTGTGTGTATCATTCACACATCATATTTCTCAGCACGACCTGTTACATAAAATGAATATTTAGCCATTAATAAAATTTCAAATGTGATATAAAAAAATAAAACCGCGTTAATGAAACACTTACATTAGATTTTTCATAATGGTTCGTCCACCACCAATTTGCATGTGTGTCATGCCCGACCTTGTAGAAGAAGTCAGCCATATGAGGAAGGGGCACCTCTGGGGCTTTTTCCTCAACTGGTTCCATAATCATCGGTTGGTTCTTCTCCCATATCTGTTTCATTCAAGTGTAAAAGTATCAGATGATTCAGTAAAAAAAGTTAATTACTTAAAATGTTTACCTCAAACAAATCATCTCGCGTCCGGGAATAAGTCTTCGGCCCCGCACAACTTGGGCATTTTCGCTTAACCCAATTTGCCTTGTTAACTTATGTGTGATTATGTTTTTCTAAAAAAAATCTATTTAAAAAAATAAAGAATAATTATAACCGTTAACTCAAATCACTTTTACCTTAGAAGTCGTGTCGTCCCAGGCCTTGCAGTTCTTTTTCTAGTTCTCGGGCGTCTGGCCCTCGGGCTTTTGCCCGTGTAGTTAAATTCTCTCTTCATCCTATGTTTGAAGTCACTATATCTCTCGACACACTGATATAACATGTTGCCCAATATTTTATCCTAGTCCGGCTTGCTCCTCCACTCTTTAAAACAAAAGAAGTCTTCTCTACAAAAAAATCAACACATCAACTATTGTTTTCCCTAAACATTTTTTATGAATAAAATAACGAGATGGAAAAGGAAAACAATCATTAGTTAATTAAGGAGTTATTGTTTCATTTCATGTAGTACTTTCTACCAACTCTTAAAGCAGGATGTTCTCCCTTACTGTAATCTCAGTGACCAGGCCAACATGCTTCACATATATAGTCTCTGAATTCCACGTGTTATCGAACACGTAAAAATCTACAGGGAGATGACCTCCCGCCTCTTGCATCACCTTGTATGCTGACTGAAGGGTTGCCCGCCCACTTAGTTTTCTTGTTTTTTTCAAGTTATAAAATATATTAAATTTAACATACTATAATAAAAAACTATACGGCTAAAATAGTGTATACCAGGGGAATTACATCATGTAAGAGTTAGTTAAGGGTTACGAGTGGGATCACGTTCATCTCCATCCCCTGTCATTTCCTCGGGACATTAAGTATACCATCTCACTTAAAATTAAAAAAATTACACTAAGGCCCCGATTTGTTTAGGAAATTACACTAATACCCCCAAGAAATATTTTACGTCACCCTAAGGCCCCTATATGTTTATGATATTACACTAGGCCCATTAAAATATTCTATTTAACATTGAGGCCCCTATATATTTAGGAAAATACATTAAGACCAATACAAATATTTCATTTAACACTAAATACCCTATATGTTTATGATATTACACTAAGATGCATTAAAATATTTTAAATTACACAAAAACCCTTATATATTTTGAGAATTACACTAAGGCCCCTAAAAATATTTTAAAATACATTAAGACCCTTATATGTTCAAGAAATTAAACTAATACCCCTTAAAATATTTTAAAATACACTTAGGTCGTTATATGTTTAGGAAATTACACTAAGACCCTAAAAATATTTTAAATTACTCTTAGGCACTTGTATGTTTGAGAAATTACACTAAGGTCATAAAGATATTTTAAATTACACTAAGGTCCGCAAAAATATTTTAAATTACACTTAGGCCCCTAGATGTTTAGGAAATTACACTAAGGCCCCTAAAAATATTTTAAATTTCACTAAGCCTCTATAATTTTAGGAAACTACACTAAACCTTCTAAAATATTTTAAATTAAACTCAGACACCTATTTACTTAAGAAATTATACTAAGGCCCCTAAAAATATTCTAAATTACATCTAGGCCCCTATATATTAAGTAAATTACACTAATTCCCCTCAAAATATTTCCAATTACACTAAGTCCTCTATATTTTAGGAAATTACATTAAGGTCCCTAAAATTATTTTATCTTACAGTTTAGCCCCTATATTTTTAATAAATTATACTAAGGCCCCTAAATATATTTCATATTGTACTTAGGCCCCTATTTGTTTAGGAAATTACAATAAGTCCCCTAAAAATATTTTAAATTACATTAAGGCACCTATATGTTTTGAAAATTATACTAAGACCCCTAAAACATGTTAAATTACATTAGAGCCCCTAAATATTAAGGAAACAAATAAGGCCCCAAAAGATATTATAAATTACATGAATGCCCCTTTATGTATAATAAATATCACTAAGGCCCTTACAAATATTTTAAGTTACACTTAGTCCCATATATGTTTAGTAAATTACACTAAATCCCCTAAAAATATTATATATTACACTTAAACCCCTATATGTTTAGGAAATTACAATAAGTCCCTTAAAATATTTTAAATTTTACTTAGGGAACTATATAATTAGGAAATTAAACTAAAGCCCCACAAATATTTTAAATTACACTTAGGCACCTACATCTAAGGGCCCTAAATTATATTACATTACACTTAGGCCCCTATATGTTTAGGTTTTTACAATAAGATCCTTAAAATATTTTATATTACACTTAATCCCCTATATTTGTAGGAAATTACACAATGGTCCTTAAAATATTTTAAACTACGCTTAGGACCCTACATATTTTAAAAGTTACAGTAAGACCCATAAGATATTTTAAATTACGCACTTAAACCCTTATATGTAAAGAAATTACACTAAGGCCATACAAATATTTTAAATTACACTAAGACCCTAAATTTTATTGAGATTATTACCATCTAAGCCCTAGAACTAACAATATCTATCCTTTCCCATCTTCTAATTTAACATTCGCCTTAAAATTCTCCTAAAAAAATACTACTTTCATTTTTTTACCCCTTATTTATTCTTACTTTCCTTTAATCATTTCCTTCCTTTTTCTTTTATCTATTTTATTTATAATCTCTCTTCTCTCTTTTCTCTCTTTACTCATCTTCTCTGCGATTCTCTTCTCTTGATCATTCTTCTTTATTTTTTTGATTTTTCATTGCAATTCATGTCTGTTTGATCACCTCATTATCCAAGTAATTTTGAATCTTCTTTTCTATCTATAATAAGTTTTAGTTTTTTGCTTTTTTTCATTCTCTTCACTAATTCTTACCGCAAATTCTATATTTTTGTAGTGATTATGTATTTTTTTACTCTCCTAAGTTTGTTTTACATCAAATTCCATGATTTTGCTGTGTTATATCATCTTCATATGGTAATTCGTGTTCTTCTTAGTCTTGTTTGTTTTTGTTCTATTTTTTACATTTTTTGCTATTTTTTTAGCTCAGATTGTGTTGTTTATTCACATTATTCTCTATTTTATTCTTATTATGTTTAAATTCATCATTGCAAGCATCAACTCTTATATGTTTTCATATTTTCCGTGTTTTCTATGTTTTTTGTTATAATTTAACTGTATGAATTTATAAGATTGTTGTTCGTGCTAGCTCTGCAATTATTTTGGTGTGTTTTATCTTTTATTAGCTTAATTCATCTGTTCCAGGTGTTTGTTACTTGTTCTAGCTAAGTTGTTAGCATTGAATCCTGTACTGTTTTCAGTTTGTATTTGGTGGGATTTTTTCAACCAAATGTATAGGTGTCTAATGTATTCAGTTTTCCATTATCTTATCTCTTTTTATGCATTTTTATTTTGTTATGTACATTTTAATTGTTATGCTACTTTTTCTAATTGTTATTCAATGCATTTTCCATTGAATCATTAAAATTTATGCTATTTTTGTTGAGTTTTATGTGTCTAATTTTTTGTGAGAATTTTTCCACCAAACAAATGTCTTAGTTTTTTTTCTTATGCCTTATGTTGTTTATTTTTCATGTTTATTGTCTTTTTAGTAGTTGTGTGTTTTTATATTTTTATTTAATTTGTTTTTCCTTTGTGTTTTTTGCAGATTTTATATGTCTTCTTCTGTTTTTGTAGAGTTCAAATTTAGGGATAATAATGTTCTTTATCCTCTTCAATTCTTACATTCATGTGCTGATATCAAGGCTTTTGTTAGTGAAAGGTGGCTTTCTCTTATTCATCCACTTGTGTAGTATCATTATTCATATCGTATCTGAGTAGTATACTGGTTTCGGAAGCCGGTTTTTCAACTACTACTTGGTTAGTTGAGCATTCTAGCATAGCTAACTTACATATCACGGTTACCGATGGTATTGTTTCAGTTAGTACATCATCTTGTAATAGTGGAGCATCAAGTTCAACATGCTCTTCACGTCTGATTGATAATTCATCTTCTGCTCAATCTCCTCGGAGTGCTATTTGGTGAGGAGACGAATCTTTAGCTTTGCTTCATAAACTTAAGAAACTTCGAAGCCATAATTGGGATAAATTATTAAAGTCAGTCGGTGAGTTTTATCGCGATAGTGTTAAGGAATTTAGAGTTTTTCTTGCAAAATATGCTTGCGAATCAGGTTATTTTTCGATTTAGGTCACAATAATGCTTCCAAAGTCAGTTCTTATTGTAAAAAGAAGAAATATAAAGGGCGTCCATGGTACGTATGCGCTTCAGTTGAGAGCATAAATCATCGTCTTTACGTCGAAACTTTCGTGAACAATCACACGTGCGGTGAAACAGACAAGTCCATGAAAAGCGGCCGTTTATCTTTGGATTTGGTTAAAGATGTAATTCTCAATGAAGTCCAAGCCAGACATTTTATGACACCCAAAGATATAATACTTCATTTGAAACACTGTTACAGATATAATATATCGTATAAAATCGCAGGAACGGCTTTACACAAAACCCGAGATGAAATTTTCAAAGATTCTGGTCTTTCATACAATCTTATCGGGGCCTACTTTTCCAAACATAAAATTGCATATCCTTCTTCGCACGCCACTTTACAAGTTGATCCGATCTCACTTTCATTTGAGAGCTGTCACCTATCTTTCGTGCTTGTATTGCCGTTTTCCGTGCCTGTCATCCACTTCCATTCATCGACGTTGTTTTTCTCAAGTCAATTTTCAAAGGGACGCTCCTCACAGCCATTGCAAAAGACACAAACAGGGGTCAGCAGATTTAATTTTTTTTGTGCAGTTTGTTTAACTTGTCGTGGAAACAATACACAAATATATTTCTTCAAGGGAAGCGATCCGATGAGATAACCTCAAACGCGACAAAGTCGTTTAACGATCAGATTAAAGAAAGGCGTGAGCTACCCATAACCGATCTAATAGACAGACTCTGTAACCTTTTGATGGTTCAAATGCACGATTGTTTAATCAAAGTAAAATCATACGAAAGATTTCTTGGAAAAGATCCTGATCTGAGGTACTAGATCAATTACGATAACTGTCGTCTATGGACGGTTAAACCATCAAGCTATCACGTGTTTCAAGTGACGTCAGATCCTGTTATGACGGTGGATATTATTAAGTACACTTGTTCATGTTATCATTGGCAGATTAATAGGTTTTCTTGTCCAAACGCTATAGCAGCTCTTCATGCATTTCGACCGTTAGACCATTACAAATATGTTTATCATTACTTTTCTTCTTCAAAGTACATTGAGACTTACTCTCAAAGCATTCCAGCACTATCTACCCATCTCGATCTGTCTCCACGGGTCGATGATCTTGGAATCCAGCCATCTGTCTTGAAGCGTCTGTCCCGTAGGCCGAAAAAGAATCGGTAATCTTTTGAAGTTGTGTTTTCTCGATCTAAGAGGCTTTGCGGTCGTTGCAAAGAGTATGCTTATCATAATAAATCTACATGCGATGCACTTCTTTTATCATGGAATTCACACAACAATACACTTTTACTTGATTTTAGTTTTACATTTTCCTATTCACTCTTAAAACAATAACGATATTTGTAATGAGTCTTGATATTTTTCAAAGTATCGTATTGATTTAGTTTACTGTTTGCACTTTAAATAAGTTGTTTTATGAATTTTTATTACATTTTATATTCTTTAGTTTACCTGAGTTACACATTGTTTTTTGGGATTTTTTTGTATTTTTTCATTTGGTTGAATTTTTTCCACCAAACAAACTGTTTCTCTTGTACATTTTGTTCCTCCCTTTGGTTTTATTTTTATTTTTTATAGTTTTTCTTTGTTGGTGTATTTTCATTACATTAAAGCTTCTATTGTTGTCATTAATTTTTGTTTGTATTTTCATCCTGGGGGGTTGTGTTGTATATTACATCATTCGGTGGGAATTTTCCCACCAAATAATATCTACTTCATTTTGTGTCTTTGTAACATTTCCTTAGTTATCGTCTTGTCTTTTTGTTGCTTTGGTTTGTCCTAAGTTTAGTTTACTTAGTTTTATCATCACAACCCCTTTAGTTTTAGATTTTTTTACAACACATTATACAGTCAGTCATTTGGTGGGATTTTTCCACCAAACTAGTATATATGTTGTGTCATCTTTTTGCGAAGTAATTTCTTTGTTTTCTTGATAAATATTTTATATAGTAAATCATTACTCTAATAATTATAGTTAATCCATAAAAGCAACAACAATCAAATTAAACAATAGTACTTAATACAAGCAACAACAACAACTTAATCAAACAATAACAAGAAACAAGATAGAAACTCCTCAAGTCATTAGTCTAATAATATTCAGAAGACAGAAAAAAGTAAAAACATTAAAAACAAGATATCTTTTTGAACTATTCTTCTTCTCCTACTTCTTTTTCTTCTGCTTCTTTTTTCTTTGTTTTTTATTTTTCTTCACTTTCTTCAATTTCTATCATACTATTATCTTGCAAGTCCTTTCTTTTCATTGTTCTACATCTCTAGCTTTTTCTTGGATTTTTGGGTGTAAATCTATATATAGAAATCAAACATTAGTATAGATTATATTAGTAAAAAAGGATTTAATATTTGTTCCTTTTTGTTTAGTCGAGGTTTTTGGATTCTGAGTAGGTTAGTTTTTGGCTTTCCCTTTTTTGACCTTTTTCGTTTTTGTCCAGATGTTGCTGGTGCGCTACTACTCTTTCCTTGATCTCTTTTAATCCTTTTTTTCATTTTCTTTGTATCCTCGTCTTACTCTTCGTCCATATCATTTTGACTCACATCTTTAATTATCTGTAAAAACACATTTTAAATATATAAGTTACAACTTGAAATTTTAAATAAGTTTTTCCATATTCATTGTACCTTGTATCTTTTCTCATTATATTTTGAATACTTGTCAATCAATATTTTTGAGACAATGAAAGCTCTCGTTTCTTCTACCCTATATGAGGGTAAGATTCACTTACTGATTTGAGGTTGTACAAAACTTGCGCATATATTATACTGTATATTCCAGAATCTATTATACACGAATATCTATGGGATACATGAGCATTATCCATGGTCTCTTTAGGGGTCAGTGTTTGGTGATATTATCTTGTGCTTTTTGACTATCACCCTCTCCATCAAGTAGTTGTACATTCTTTATTCATTCTCTTACGCCCTTCCCCTTGCCATTTTACTTGTTGTATCAGGAATTGAATGAAATGGTAGAAGTGTTGCATTCCTCTATCGTACACGAGAAGTGTCCATAAAGTTGTCGGCCCGTGTCCTGTTTGAATCGGAAAAAAAGTGAACCTGTTACTTTTGTGATACGAGAAGAAAGGTCTTCAAACTTTTTCAAGTAGCTCTCCCTATCTATGTTCGTTCCTCAGCAACTGCATTATTCAAATCACATTTTATCAAATTATGTCATATGCATAAGTAGTATATTTCTCTTCCTTCTTATCATAGTATTTGTGGGCATGTGTGTGGCAGTGAGTAGTCCTGAGTATTTCGGGTCCCACTCACGTTTTGCTTATCGTTGTTCCCTGGCCCATATGTTCAGCATGGCCTCAATTACCTACAAATGTTACAACACACATTAAGAGACTTTTTTTTTTATCTTATGCATTTTAAAAATTTACAAAACAAACTTACATTATCAGTTACGGGGCCATCTTTCCCGTTTTGCATCACTTCGGCTACGTGTATATACACGATTATTCTTCTCGTCAACCCATATCTCCTTTTTGCTTGGCATATGTTTTTCCAATGCCAATTAGTTTCATGTAATCCTCTTATTTGCACACGATCTCTCTTGGAAACATATTTCTTATTATATTCACAATTACAATTGTTGGTCCTTTAGTATCGGTATTCTGAATTATTCATCACAGTCTTCCTACCTATTCTCTCGGCTTGTTTGATTTTCTTCACCATGGAGTTTGATGATTCAAATACTGATGGCCTAGTGTTCTCTATTTTAGTTCTCTCTCTTTTGGTTTCCGAATCACTGGTCCAACTGAATTTCGGAGAATCATCGTCACTATGTTTTCCGGTTTCATCATTCAATGTCGATTCTTCATCCATCAAGTCCTTGTATAGTAGCAGTTCATATTATTCTTCCCGATTTTTGTCTCGAGTTTTCTCGTTCCGATCTTCTCTCACCCTTTCTAATTCACTTGTTTCCCCAATTATTACTTTCTCCTTCCCTTTTACATTATCCATTTCGAAAGTGACTCTTCTAATCCGAGCTTCTCTCAGCCTTTCTGATTCTCTTTTCAAGCCAATTATTTCTTCATTCAGTTCATTGTTTCTCTCATATTTTGCTTGTTTTAGTAGCCTAATTTCTTCTTTCATTTTCTCGTTTTTCAACGAGTAGTTCATCATACTGTTCTTCATGTTTGTGTTTTCTACATTTACCGGTTCTATTTCATGTGTCGATTCTTGAACAATCTGCTTCTCAGTCTCTTTTCTTTGCCCGGGTTCATTATTGGTCGTCTCTTCAACGATCTTACATTCTACTAACTGTTCGCCTACTTGCATTCATTCTTTTTCTCCCCTGGTTTTGAGTACTTCATCGAATTCTGTGTAAAATCCTTCAAACGCAATTTTTTCCCAACCTTTGAGTATTTATCATTGGTGTCGCCTAGGGTGTGATAAAAATAAGATAAAATTAAGCCAAGAAACTACGCACTCTCACCCTAGACAGGCACAGTACTGCAAGTATTAAAGGACGTATGCAAGTTTTAATGATAAATAGAGTTCGTTCTCAGGGACTTAAGTGTGTTAATCGCGTGAGTAGAAATAACGAGTAAAAGTAAATAATCAGAGAACAGAAAAGTAAAGGGAACAGATTTCGAAATTAAGCAATTAAAACTAAGAAAATAAATACAATAAAATAAAATACTAAGAATATGAGATGAGAAATATAGCTTAGGTTTTGCTAGTATGCACTAATCCTTCTAATTCTATCTATAAATCTAGTTAATAAGGGAGAATATTAGCTCTTGGTATACTTAGTCAGTATTCTAAATTCCCCAATCTTAGACCTTGAGAGCGACTAAGGGAGCTACGTCACAACCAAGAAGTGTTTTCAAATAGGGTTATCAAACGCAACTAAGGCCCTAAGCAAATACTGCAATCTTGGTGATACGGTGGTTAAAACAAACCCTAATGACTATCTAGTTAGAAGTATGTTTTGTCAGAACTGCTATCGACACTAGACATTATGTGGTGGTTCAATAGTTAAACACCCTGTCAAGGAGACCATCTAACTACTCTTAAAACAATCCTAAAGTGATCAGTTCTAGGAAAGACATTGAATCAAAACACATAAGCAAATATAAAGTAAGAAGCTAATATCAGATTAAAACATATAATTCCCAAAGAAACTTAGATAGAAGAATTAGAATTCATAGATTATACATTATGCAAAACCCAAGCTATGGGGAGTTTAGTTCATACCTGAAGGAAAGAAACTAAAAGAAATTACAAAAGACATCATCTTGCTCTCTACAATAAACTGGAAGAATAAAACCTTAAGAACTAATTACTATGAGGCAAGGATGATTTACAAGTGATATAAGGGTGTATTTATAGGTGTTTAGAAGACCTAATTCGTCTTCTTGAGGAAGAGTTAAGGTAATGGACTTCTGGCCCAACTCAAATTCGTATAAAGATAAACACTGATGCACCGTTTTGAGCATATCGTCTTCGTTATTGGTCGGATTTTGCTCCACAAGATACCAAAAGAATCGCAACAGAATTATCTAGACCCTTTAGAAGGAAATCATCAGATTCGGCCTATTTCTTAGGTAAAAACGCCTATCTTTGGACGTGTATGCAGAATCCCAGATTTAGGCAGCTTTTCCTTTTCCATCTTTTTAGCTTTTATTTCCTTATCTACAATTACCATGCAAATCTCTTTCCATAAGTTGTTGTCTTTGACTTGGACTCTAATTAAGCTCCATAATTATCTTTAAAGCTACACACTAAATAAACAATTAAACCCAATATGCTCTAAAAACAATAATTCTACAAATCAAGACTCAAAATAGGAAAGTGCACTAAAACTCAAGAAAATCGACATTATTGACTTCTAAATCACTTAAAATGATGTCTCATCCTAACATTAATCTATCACAAATGAGGAGACATCAAGACCCCCAACTCAAAGTTGTATCGTCCCGATACAATAAAGATAAAAACATAGGGAAGTCTAGAAATACACACTTATAAAATTCTCAACACAAGGGAAAAAGCATAGCAGAATATACAGAATAAACCTAAAGCACATAACTCAGAAAATTTCATGCAATAATATTTATAAACTACATACCTGTACACTTCTCATATCCACAGTCAACACGGCTTGAATTCAAGATCAGATTAGTTTCGCAATGTAAGAAGGATTGAGACTTTACTCAGTTCCCCAAGAGAGCTATAGATTGTTCATCAAACCTCACTAGTATCCAAGGATCCACTTAACTAATCTCTAATGGCTCAATCACTTCTCAATTACATAGCAAAGAATCAAAAGGTCTTTAAGGTTGTAATTTTAGGCTTAGGGACGGGTATGATCATATATTTGGATAATTTGGAGCGAGCTTTTGGCTCTCTCCTCACTAGCCATCAACGAATCGCCCTAGAGCTTGAGTTACTCTCATAAAACGTTTCTCACTCAACCCAATGAATTCCTTGATGCACAATTTAGCATCCCCAATAACCCAATTAAAGCTTAAGATGTTCACATAAAAATCCACTTTGCCGGTCCGAATATATATATTTTCTTTTCTTTTCAATTCAATTTTTCTCTTATAGCTATGACTCTCTTTTAATGTTGAGATATCATGCTAATTTCTCATATATATATATATATATATATATTTCTTTTAATGCCCTTGTTGGAAAGATTAGCTCGAAGCTTCTTTTTCATTCACTATTACCCCGGCAAAGGGTTACAATACAATTCTGTGAACCATCATCAATGTAAAGCACAAAGCACAATTAATAAGCTCAAAAATCCCAACAAAATAACAATTCCCATAATGGTGGACCCACCACCCCAAACTCAAGCTCTAAAACAACTGTCTATGCATCGCGATTCGAGTGCGGGTCGTATAGAAAAGTCCTAAAATCTAAAGGATATGGCTTATAACGTGTTTCAATAAAAGGCTTTAGAAAGGCTAGAAGGGGCTGAGAAGGATATAGCATATAAAATAAAAACTCACAAGGTGAGAAGGTATAAAAAGGCTTCAAGGGCTTCAAAATATGAAAGAACCGCCTTAATCACTTTCTACACTATGTAATTCCAAAAAATTCTTACCTTTAGCACTTTCATCAAATGGTTTTTCAACTAGCTTGGATCTCACGGCCTATACACTTTCAAGGTTCCCTGAGATCGAACATACTTTCTATCGCATTGCTCACTAATCTTTTCTTTACTATCAACGTGTGTTTTCCTGCAAATACTCAAAGCATACAAATACATAGCTCATAAACATATCACTTACTATCCTTAATCTACTGAGCTTATGCTTTCAAGCTATTAAACACATTCTACATCTAATTCCCATGTATCAAAAATTTTAATTTTACCCAAAAAACAGAAAAATGGAGATGAGAGACAACGAATCCCCACACCCCCAACTCAAAAATGAGCCGTGTCCCCACGACTCGAAAAAGACTCGAAAAAACAGAAATTAAAATTAGCAGATAGACATATTTACAGAAATGGTAAGGAAGAAAGAGAACATACTCTCGAGGCTATAGCCTCGCATCATTGACATCCAAGGTTGGAATTGCTGGACCTTTCGTTAATTGCTCAAGGAGTTTCATGATGTGCACTTGATTAGCGTTGATTTGTGCCACATCATTGACTAAGGAAGTTTGAGCTGCTTCAAATTTCGTTAAATGCTCCTCCATCTTCTCTTGCCAACTTTCCTCCTTTTCTTCCTTCGAGACTTGCGTAGAACCCGCTCTTCGGAGAATTTCCTTGATTTAAGCATTATCAATATAACTCATTTTAAACTCGAGTTTCTCTTCTTCACCCAATACTACATTCTCTTTTCGCACAAGACACGTGATCATAGTTGGAAATTTAACATTATAAACTGATTTAAGAGAGACCGAAAATCGTATCACCTCCTCATAGATCAACTGTGCCACATCAACTTCTTCTCCTCTCAAAATGCAGTCCAACAGTAGAGCGTACTTCATAGTCACATCCAAAGTTCGTGTGTTTCCAAAAATATTAGGGACAAGGAAATTGTGCCAAATTCGCGCATCTGCTTGAAGATATTTGTAAGGCCAAGGTGCCTTCAATTCTCCCTTATGTGATTGCACTTTCTCTTTGTCTAATACATGCTCAAAAAGTAATTCCTCATCAAATATTTTTCGCTTAGCAACTGCTTCTTCAAATTAGCAAAAACCTTTCAGTTTCTTAAACTTGAAGTGGTTTCTAATCTCCTCAACTGTGAAAGGAACTAACTTTCCTCTAATCGGAACACCATTACTATCTCGGCTAAAGAGGCCTAAATAGAACTCCAAAACTAATTCATGACATAATTCAGAACGTCTTACCATGAACGTAGACCAACCCAATTTCTCACCAAGCTCTAAGAATCGTGCATATTCTCCGTCTCTAATTTCTTCCTTGAATACTTTCTCATACGCAAAAGGTAGTTCTTTTAACTGTTTCTCTGCAGAAGTCTTCAGAGCTCTTGAAGTATCCACTTTCTCTATAGGTATAAGATCTTGTTGAGGTTGTGTTCTCTCCTTTGCATAATAATAAAGCTTTTTACCATTACGATCATACGAAGGTTTCCCACTCTTCACTTTATCTTTACTCTTTGATTGAGAACTATCACCTTTGTCAATTGATTTCTTCTTGTTTAAATCCAATCCCTTGTTACTCTTCACCTCCCTCTTGTTAGCTAAGATTGTTGTTCTATTAGTCATCCTCAATTAACCCCCAACTCAAAGCTTTAGCAACCCTTGAAATTTAAACTCGTGAATTAATGGTTGAACAAGCTTGATTTGGCTTAGGAAATATGAATTGATGATTAATCTCTATGTGGGTGAGGTGGATTTGTAATGGGTTGGCTTGGATTCAAGAAATTGTAGGATGAATTTTGAAAATTTGGCTCTTTGATTCTTCAATTTGAATGGATTTGGTGAGGATTGGGTATTTGATTCTCTCTTGTAATGATGTGGAGAGAAGGTTTGATGTGTTTTTCTTGATGATTGGGTAGTGTTTTGGTGATTGGTGAAGGTTTTGATGAGCTTCAATGGAGTTAGGAGAGTTTTGGAGAGAAGAAAGAGGGCTTGGGGTTATAAAATTCGGAACTAAAAGCATAATACCTCTTTTATACACAAATCCCGTAACTTTCTCTCTCTCTGGCGGCGCTGCGGACTACCCCTGCGGACCATGGGGTGTACCGCAGGGTAGTCCGCGACATCTGATGCTCGAAATTTTTTGCTCACTGGATGAGACCCGTGGTAGGACCCCGTGGCACGTGTTTTGACTCGCGGACTTGGGTCCGGTGTACCGGAGGGTACACCGCGCCTTCTGTAGCTAACTCCGTCAAAATACCCGTGGCACCTACCCCGTGGCACGCGTTTTTGATGCGCGGACCATGTTGCGGTATAGGGGGGTAGTCCGCGGTCAACTTTTTCTTGTTTCTGGATCAAACCCGCGGTGCAACCCGTGTCACGTGTTTTGACCTCGCGGACCAGGGCACGGACCATGGGGTAGTCCGTGGGGGTAGTCCGCGGGGTGCATTCCTTTGCTCCAAACTTTTTTTCCTCGCGTTCCCTAACTCGATTTCTCCAATTCCTACACACCAAAAACACTAATACCTTCCTCAAACATGCATTATCAACTAAAAACAATTAAAATAAACTTAAACTAAAAATGTAAAAGACATGAAAACATTAAAAAAACTACGGGTTGCAACACTTTTGTTTTACGTCTTTCAAAGTTAGACGTGTTACCTCTGTCAAGATTTGCGTATATAGCCTCCCCAACAACGAGTAAGGCTATGAACGTCAACTAATCTGCGCTTGACCCCAGTTTTGGGGCGAATTTCTATCGCCTCGGCTGAAACAACCTTAGTGACAATGAATGGTCCCATCCACGAGTCTGTGAAACTTCGTGGCCTGTTCTCGCGTTTGTGGGCTTTCCATAGGACTTCATGGCCAACCCCAAACTCAATGTTTGGCTCAGTATCCACAGGCTTTAAGTGGATCTCCTCAGGAGAGACTTTGTGATGCGAAAGGCTGTGGATGATAGGCACGGTGGGATCCAACTTCCTTTGTTTCTTATCCAAGACATAGAAGGTCTCGGATACATTCTTAGCATGAAGGGTGATGGTCCCTTCTTGGAAGTTGATCACACTTTGACTTGTGGCCATGAAGGACCGTCCAAGTATGATCAGAACCTGCTTATCTGCATCAAACTCAAGTATAACAAAGTCAGTAGGAATGGAGATATTACCTGCACGGACTAAGACGTCCTCCACTGTTCCCCATGTCCTTTTCACTGAGTTGTCAGCAAACTGCGACTTCACTGGAGTCTTCTCTGATTTCTGAAGTCCAAGTCTCTCGAACACGGACTTAGGCATAAGATTCACACCAGAACCCACATCGTACATAGCTTTCACCTTGAGCATACCATGTAATTGAATTGGAAGGTTGAAACTTCCCGGATCTTTAAGCTTGGTAGGCAGCTCTTTCTCACTTCTTCTTGAAACCCTCAGGTTCTCTCTCGGGATCTCTACACTCGCTTCTTTCTCAGGAATAATTTGCGTATAAACTTGTTGCGGTGTAAGTCCTCTCTTCGCAATCTCAAGCATTTGGGCGTTGATATTTTCAGGTTGGTACGCCTCTACAAATGTCTTGAGAACAGTGTCATCTTTAGGATTTGTAACAGGAATAGTTGATGACACTGGTTGAACAACAGGTGGTGATTCCATCTTCTCTTCTTCTTTCTCTTCTAGCACAGCGGGTGCTACTTCATCTTTCGATTCCTCCTTTGAGGCTTCTTCCTCTTTCTCTTTAGCCAACTCAGCTGCATATTCCACTACCGATCGAATCTCCTCTTGCACCTTCCTCAGTAACTCTATGAACTCGTCTTTCTCTTGATCGTCCTCCACATAAACTTCCGAACAGTCGGATTCCTCGGGGCTAGACTTGGTTGGTTCTTCTTCAGTATTGGGAACCTCCACGGCACTAATGGCAGCATGTGGTGCTTCCTCTTTTGCCTTTTCGATCTCAAGGCATATAGCCTTGCAAGCTTCGAACTCATCCTTGTCTTCACCTCCTTCGATTGCCTTTACTTATTTTTGTTCTACAACACTTGTTAACACTTTGTTTAACTGTGTCACTTGAGTAGTTAGCATTTGAAGTATGGCATCGTGTCCTCTGACCTTCTCGTCTTGAGCATTAAGAGTTGTATTCAAACGGTCTAGAGCTTGTACTATCTGTGTATTGTCCATAGATCCTTCTTGCGGATATTGAGGTAAAGCTTTCTGCTCTAATGAATCGGTATAGGCGTCTTGAGCAGGTTGTTGTGGAGGAGCAGGTCTATTCTGATATTGGTTTTGGTACTGACCTCTCTGTTGGTAAGAGTTATTCTGGGGTCGCGGTTGATAATGACTAGGATTAGCGGCCCCTTGTGGATTTGAATACTGCATACCCGGATGGTTGCGATTGCCCCATCGGTTGGATATAAAGTAAACGGATTGCGGATTTGATTCGCACTCTTCCCATACATGATCGTTAACTCCACATTGTTGACAACCTTGTGCTTCTTGTACTACCTTTGTAGCGGCTAAATTCTTCTCCATCGCGATTCTCAGCTCCTTGATTTGATTTTCTAATGAGGATATTTGAGCTGAGTTCGCAGTTTCTGCATCTAAACGAAGCGTTCCTCGGGTCTTTGCTACAGAAGCTCGCGTTGAAGGCCAACTTCTTTCTTGTTCCATAATATTCTCTAACACCTCAGAAGCTTCATTATGATTCATGGACACAAAATTACCCTTTCCAATGTTATCCACCTTTTCTCTACCTTTATCATTAAGGCCTTCATAGAACATCGCATGTTGTAGAGCGGGTGTATAACCATGGAGCGGACATCTAGTTAATTTTTGTTGAAACCTTGTCCATGCTTCTCCCACTGTTTCTCCGTCTTCTTGGGAAAATCTTGCAAGCTCGGTTTGATCTTTAAGTCTCATGCTCTTCGGATAAAATCGGTTAAAGAATGCGGCTTGAAGTTCCCTCCAAGAATGAATGGTTCCATGTGGTTGTCTTTCTAGCCAATCTCTAGCTCTTCCGGTCAAGAAAAACGAAAACATATGACAATACAGTTGCTCGCGTGTAATGCCAGGAGTAATGTAGGCATCACAAATCTGCATGAACTTCTGAATCGCTTTTACCGGATCTTGAATAGCTGTACCAGTATAGAGTCCGAAACTTTGAAATCGACTGAGCATACCCGGATCGGGTCTAAATTTGATATTCGGAATCTCAGGAGGGCGGTAACCAATTGGTTGAACATGGAATGGTACATTAAGGCCAGGTAGATCTTGTTCAACTCGGTTTTGTTGATTAAGATTATTCCCATTACCGCCTCATGCTGGTAATTGTTGTCCTTCTTGTCCACCGAGTGGTGGCTCTTGTTGACCAAGAGGTGCTCCAAGTGGTGGATCTCCTCCTGGTAATTGCTGTCCTCCTACTGGTGGGGTTAGTTGGGCTGCCATAACTCTTCTCAAGGCTCTTTCCTCACGAACTCGTTTGTTGTAAGGTCTGAAGCTCCTCTCAGGCTCCGATAAAGGAGGCCAAGAATTAAACACTGTGAAACCTGAAAAAGACTAAAGAAAACCACAAGCGTAAATCTGGAAAAATAAAAACTAAACTAAAACTGAAAAGTAAATACTAATTAAAGACTAAAACTCGAAATAGATAAACCACACGCTAACGAGACACGAGTCCCCGGCAGCGGCGCCAAAAACTTGGTGTCGCCTAGGGTGTGATAAAAATAAGATAAAATTAAGCCAAGAAACTACGCACTCTCACCCTAGACAGGCACAGTACTGCAAGTATTACAGGACGTATGCAAGTTTTAATGATAAATAGAGTTCGTTCTCAGGGACTTAAGTGTGTTAATCGCGTGAGTAGAAATTACGAGTACAAGTAAATAATCAGAGAACTGAAAAGTAAAGGGAACAGATTTCGAAATTAAGCAATTAAAACTAAGAAAATAAAGACAATAAAATAAAATACTAAGAATATGAGATGAGAAATATAGCTTAGGTTTTGCTAGTATGCACTAATCCTTCTAATTCTATCTATAAATCTAGTTAATAAGGGAGAATATTAGCTCTTGGTATACTTAGTCAGGATTCTAAATTCCCCAATCTTAGACCTTGAGAGCGACTAAGGGGGCTACGTCACAACCAAGAAGTGATTTCAAATAGGGTTATCAAACGCCACCAAGTCCCTAAGCAAATACTGCAATCTTGGTGATACGGTGGTTAAAACAAACCCTAATGACTATCTAGTTAGAAGTATGGTTTGTCAGAACTGCTATCGACACTAGACATTATGTGGTGGTTCAATAGTTAAACACCCTGTCAAGGAGACCATCTAACTACTCTTAAAACAATCCTAAAGTGATCAGTTCTAGGAAAGACATTAAATCAAAACACATAAGCAAATATAAAGTAAGAAGCTAATATCAGATTAAAACATATAATTCCCAAAGAAACTTAGATAGAAGAATTAGAATTCATAGATTATACATTATGCAAAACCCAAGTTATGGGGAGTTTAGTTCATACCTGAAGGAAATAAACTAAAAGAAATTACAAAAGACATCATCTTGCTCTCTACAATAAACTGGAAAAATAAAACCTTAAGAACTAATTACTATGAGGCAAGGATGATTTACAAGCGATATAAGGGTGTATTTATAGGTGTTTAGAAGACCTAATTCGTTTTCTTGAGGAAGAGTTAAGGTAATGGACTTCTGGCCCAACTCAAATTCGTATAAAGATAAACACTGCTGCACCGTTTTGAGCATATCGTCTTCGTTATTGGTCGGATTTTGCTCCACAAGATACCAAAAGAATCGCAACAGAATTATCTAGACCCTTTAGAAGGAAATCATCAGATTCGGCCTATTTCTTAGGTAAAAACACCTATCTTTGGACGTGTATGCAGAATCCCAGATTTAGGCAGCTTTTCCTTTTCCATCTTTTTAGCTTTTGTTTCCTTATCTCCAATTACCATGCAAATCGCTTTCCATAAGTTGTTTTCTTTGACTTGGACTCTAATTAAGCTCCATAATTATCTTTAAAGCTACACACTAAATAAACAATTAAACCCAATATGCTCTAAAAAAAAAAATTCTACAAATCAAGACTCAAAATAGGAAAGTGCACTAAAACTCAAGAAAATCGACATTATTGACTTCTAAATTACTTAAAATGATGTCTCATCCTAACATTAATCTATCACAAATGAGGAGACATCAATCATCGTCCTTTTTCCCACCTTTTTTTCTGAACTTTCACCACTTTATGTCATACTCTTTATCTCTCCTTTAGTATAATTTGTATATACCAATGCCGAATTTTAGATTGATTTCTCTTATCGTCTTTATTTTGCTTTGCTTGTTCCAAAATCTCGACTAGTGTTATCTCATCTTCGGTATTCCACTCAAAACCATACTGTTCTAAGATTTCCCTTTTTTTCTTGCTTCTTCATCCTCCAAATCTTCTTCTTTTTTTCCCCTGTTTCTTCCTTCTCTTTTTAATTTTTGTTACCTTTTTCTTCATCTTCTTCTTCCTCATCTTTGTCTTCATCTTCTTCCCCACTCTCTGTTTCCGTTTCTTCTTCCTCCTCTTCTTCATTTTCTTCATCATCTTTTTCATCATTCTCGATATAAGACTTTAGTATTATTTCTTCGTGTGGTTTTATCACCAGCTCCTCCTCAATCACCTGCATTAGTTTTTCGAAAATTGTTTGAAAAATTCAGGTTTCCTATTCTAGTTGTTTTTATTATGGTATTTTAGTATTAATATTGAATTTATCTTTTCTTGGTTGACCTTATCTATGAAGCTCGTTTTGAAGCATTCTTGTTTGTGAACCTTGAGCCATTTGAGTATCCTCGGGTATGCTTTCTTGACGGAAGGCTTCCACATCTTTACATGTTCAAAGAAGAATGGCTACAAAAGGTAAGTTTATACATTGTTACTGAATACAAAATCAGTCAAAATAATATGTTTTTTAACTTATTATTCAAAAATGCTTACCAAAAGTATATAGGTAGGTCCGCTTAAGTGTGCTTTTCTCATGCCAGCAATGGACCCCACTAGCAGACTTGCCATTTTTTAGGCCCAATCGTAAGTTCGAATATTTTCCAAATCTGCGGATATCCCTACAACCCACCAATCTAATCTTCTTGCCGAGGCTGGGAAGAAGCATGTGTGTGAAGTTATCATGCACATCAATCGAGAGAAGTTGTTCATTTCTTCTTCAGTTGGAACTTGTATCGTTAATATATCCTCTATCAAATCTTCGACCACCTTAGCTGAGGGTTGACCTTCTATATCTTGAAACAATATATTGTACCAAGCAGCTCCTACAATCTATCTAGTTGTCAAAACCACCACCAGCTCGGTCCCACCCTTGACCCCCATAATCAATTTTACATCCTGTGATGTAAGCTTGAGTGTCTTCTCTCCGAATACGAATCCCTTCTTATTTCTATCATAAGCATCTACAAGAAATTTAGTTGCTTGTGGTTTACTCTTCATCCCCTTTAATTTTCCAGTTTGTATCTTGTCAATTGCATTTATCAAGAGGTAGAACAAAAATTTATTGCATGCTCTAATGTGTTCCGGTTTCACCGTGTCTGGGCTTAGAATTTGGAATATACCATCAAGTGTAGATGTATACCTTTTTGAAATTTTTCTAGCAATTAAAGTTACATAAGATATTAGATACTAAATACCATCAAACATATAGCATATGAAACTGAATAACATCTGAAACTAAGTAATATCCAAGTATGTTATGTTTTTGTTCAATTTTGTGGGAGAATTCCCACCAAATATCAGTAACTTAAGTCTGGTATTTTCTATATATCCTATGATTTTCTTTTGTTTGATGGGATAATTCCTACCAAATATCATTTACTTAAGTCAAGTCACATTTGAATTTTTTTGGTGCCAATTTCCACCAAACATTAACATATGAATCAACTACTTTGTTTTGTTTTTGTTCTTTGGTGGGATTATTCCCACCAAATAAGAACATGTTAATTCAACTATCACTTCCATTACAATTAAGATTTTCCTATGCATTCATTACAAATCATACAAGATTTATTGACTAATTACTGAATCTAGTACAAATTGCATCAAATCTTAACATTTTAATTGCTTAAACTAATACAAATTGCATCAAATCTAAATTGTTTAATTGCTATTTTTGTTTACAACTCAACTCAATCAACAATTACAGTTATTTCTTAATCTAAACTACACGCTTAATGACTAACATCAGTTCATGCACATGTATTAGTCTTCCTTAACATCAGTTTATACAATTTCTTCTTCTATTTGCACATTACAATTAGTTTTGTTTCTTCAATGAACAATCACTCAATCATAAACATGTTAATCACTCAATTAACACCAGTAACTTAATCTATCTATCAATTTATACTACTTTCTGAGTCGATTACATATAATTTTTTATAGAATCATCTACTATCATTATAATACAGTGTTTTTACTATTACATGTAGAAATTTACATCATTATGTATCTATATGCTCTTATTTGTTAAATGAGTGTGAAATTTCAAACCCTAACTCATATACACATCATGGCATGATCATGTATTCCTTTTTTAAACACATGCTTTGCTATTTCACTATAAAATGTTACATTATATGCTAAAACATCATTAGGAATAAGTTCGTTACCTGTTTTTTGTTTTTTATTGGTTTATTGCTGTCGATTCTTCCTTTTATATGTCAATACTTCCTTTTTTATGTTGTTTCTTCTTATTCTTACGGATCGTTCTTCATTTCATTCTTACTTTGTTGTGATTCGCGTTGATTCTCCTGATTTTTCTGCTATTGTTTGTTGATTTTTCGTCATTCGATTTCCTTCTCTCTGAGAGTGTGTGTGTGTGTGTGTGTGTTTGTTAGTGTGTTTTAGTATGTGTTTTTGTTACCAGTTATTCTTTTATAGTCTTTTTTTTGTGTATATTATTTTTTCTTTTCTCAATTTGCCGGCTTCATTTATTTATAAATGAAGGTTAATTTAGTCTTTGAGTGCATGTTTATAAGGGTGTGACTTTTAGGGGCAATATGACCACCTTCTAGGGTGGTTATCGTAATTGCCACAATTTTATTTAAATTACTTCTAAGCCGCTATATGTTTAGGAAATCACAATAAAACTCCTAATTTTTTATATTACACTAATGCCCCTATATTATTAAAAAATTACACTAAAACCCTACAAATATTTTAAATTACACTACGGCCCCCAACTGTCTAGGATGTTACACTACAGCCCCTAAAAAATTTAGATTACACTTAGGCCCTTATATGTTTAGGAAATTACACTAAGGTCCTAAAAATATTTTCTATTGTATATTTTCTTTGGTTGGACGAAACCTAATATACAATTTTAAATTTTATAATAAAGTATTACCTCCATTCCTTAATATATGATGTTTTAGAGGATTTCACATATATTAAGAAACCTAAAAAGTAGGAAAAGTTTAGTTAAAAATTACTAAAATATCCCTACTTTTAGAAGAGAGAAAATTAATGATTAAGTATCAAAAAAATTTAAGTGAAGGATAAAATAAGAAAAAGATCATTTAATTTGTATTGAAACTTTGAAATGTGACATATATTATGGAACAAATTATTTTGATCAAAACGTCAATTATTATGGAACGAAGGAAGTATACAAGAGCATTGAATTCATGTAACAATATTGATTTAAAAATAGGGAGGATATGCGCTTTCTAAATAGTACGACGCTCAAATTGCTCTCAAGCTCCTTTATACCAACCAATACTTCTTTTTTTTGTCAAACTACCAACCAATACTAATATATTATTTTATACAATGTGTTTTATTTGTTTATCAAATGATTTTTATTTGATCAAGTAGAAATGACATTTTGTTCCAACAAAAAAAATGATGTTTTGTTACGGACTATGATGTAGATCTCGGTTTTGCAGCCTAGACGGTCAATCCGGGTCTAGCGTCTAGACATGATTAAACGGAGCCTAGGCGGGACTAGATGGTTTCCACTATGTAATTTTGTATATTCAGTAATATATACATAATAATTATAACAATTTTAAAATTTTAAGTCTAAAAATTTATCTAACAACCCTATAGTAAATATAAAAATACTAAAAATTTGAGTTATAATATTAATTTAAGAATTTTCAAAAATAAGAAAAATAAAAAAAAAAGCCTATGCTGCCATTTTTTCCATTAATCGGCACTTAGGCGGCCATTTTTTGTTGTTAATCACACCTAAGTAGGTTAGACGCCTCTTCCACGGTGACTAAGACGCTAGAAAAAAGATGCTTGAATTTTTTACAAGGTGTAAAAAGTTGAGCGGGAAGTTAACGTCTAAGCGTGCCTAGGCAGCGATTTCAACAACATAGGTTTTAGGTTACATATAAGATTTATTAGTCAATAAAAATAATTTTATCGTGTAAAGACAATTTTATGCATTTTAAAAAAAAAATTGTATGTTATATTCTCCTTAAGCTGGAAGTCTCAACATTAATAATAATTAAGAATAACTAAGATCATATTTATTGTATTTGATGATTTTTTATTAAAATTTTATGATAGAATCTTTAATTTATAATTTTCTACATGTATGTCTTTAAAATGTAGGAAAGGTAAATCACTAAATATGTCTTAATTAGTTAGTGTTTAAGAATGGTCACATTTGTTTTTCTATTATATTTCTCAAGAATGGTCATAATAGTTTTTTTTTGGGTTAGGTAAACGGTTGTATTAATAAAAAAGACTGTACACTATACAAGAGAGTTACCTACGTAAGCCAAAAGGCTAAAGATAGCAACTAAGAAGCTAAAAACGACTACCTCATACTAATATTAATACAAGCTAATCGCCCACCATCATCTAAAAATGAATGATGAGGGAACCAGGAAAATAAAATGGAAAAGATGCACCACTTAATTTCCTTGATAACCGTTTATCTAGATGAAAAATCACCTCTTATAGCTAGGTGATTTCTCGCTTTCCAGATACAATACACGGTAGCTCCAAAACCAATCCTCCATACTTTTCTTCTCCAATTTTCTCTAGCTTTAAGTTTTTTTAGCCATTTCAAAGCACTTAGTAGCATGTTCATCTCCTTTTCCAATCCTAGCCAAGACTTTATCTCCAACCAAATAGCCCTCGAATAAGCACAATAAAAAAAGAGATGCTTGTTTGACTCAAAATTTTCTCCACATAAATTACAAAGAGGATCCAACTCCAAATAAGTAATACGATCCTTAGTTTTAAGCCTCTCTCGCAAAGCCATCCATACAATAATTGCATGTTTAGGAAATACACACGAGTCCCAAATAATATTCGCCCAAGGTTTAATATAATATTTTCGACGGAATAAATCATAAGGTTTTTTATGTAAAGAGCAAAATTCCTTACTCGATATCCCAAGTGTAATGTGACTCGCATTTCTCGAGGAAAACCACAAAGCCAAAATACTCTCTCGGTCTTCCACTCCTAAGGACCCACAAATAACATCCTTTAACTCCCAAATATTTTTCAATAAAGTAGAATCACCCTTTCTCGGTTTCCAATCTCAAAATACACAAGGTTGAAAATATTCTCCATGTATCCATTTAATCCAAAGTGAATCCTTATTTTCTACAATTTTCCAAAGCATTTTTAATAGTAATGCTTTGTTCCATGCTTCTAAATTTTTAACCCAAGTCCACCTTCATCTTTTGGTATACAAATCTTACTCCAACTAACTTGAGGAGGTTTATTTTCCCAATAAAAATTTCTGCATATGCTAATCACACGATCTCGAACACCAATCGGAATCGGAAAAATACAAAACCAAAAACAAATAACTCCTTGGAGTACTGATCTAATTAATTCCAATCTCCCCGCGAAAGAAAGAGACGAAACTCTCCAAGACCTCACATAACCTTCAAACTTATCAAAAAGAGGTTTATAATCTCTTGAAAGCAACATGGAGGAGCCAAGCGGGACCCCAAGATAACAAAAAGGCATGACACCTCTTTCCAAGAGTGTAGGTGTCACACCATTTTCAATATCATCATTCGATACCCCAATATAATAAATATTAGACTTTTCAACATTTAATCGAAGTCCCGAACAATCCCCAAAAGTATTTAAGTTATCCATAAGAATTTTTATCGACTCCTTGTCTCCTTTTGAAAGTAGCATTAAATCATCCGCAAAGGCTAGATGTGTGATCTTATGTTTATCACATTTAGGATGATACTTAAAATTTATACTCGTATTTTTCTTTAAAAGCCTAGAGAAGTATTCAAGACAAAGGATAAAAAGATAATGGGAAATAGGGTCACCTTATCTTAATCCTTTTTCGCCTTTAAAAAAACATGAATTTCTCCATTAATAGCTACCGAATAGAAAGGAGATGAAACACAAGACATTATCCAATTCACAAATTTTTCCGGAAAATTTAATCCCTTTAATACTTCATGAAGGAATTCCCAATAGATCGAATCATACGCCTTTCGAAAATCGATCTTAATAGTGCATCTCGAGGAGCTACTTTGATTGTTGTACCCCCATAAAAGCTCTTGCATGAGGTGTATATTTTCGATCATAGATCTTCCCTCCACAAAAGCATTTTGAGATTTATCAATTAAATTATTAAGCATCGGTTTAAGCCGATCCGCCATTATCATGGTAATCACCTTATATACCACGTTACAACAAGAAATAGGTCGAAAATCATCTACACATGTCGGATCATCTATCTTGGGAATTAAAGCAATTATCGTAGTATTTAATTGACGAAGTAAAAATCCGGAAGTGAAGAATTCACGTACCGCTAATAAAACATCTTCTCCAATAATATCCCACGAACGCTTAAAGAAAAGAGACGAAAATCCATCGGGCCCGGGAGCTTTATCAGTTTCTATTCTAAAAATAACCTCCTTTATCTCACTATCGGTAATTTCTCTACACAACTCAACCTTGCTCTAATTAAAGTACACTCCCCCAATTAAAAACATCGGATTCAATATGAGATGTTGTATCCTTTGTTCCCAATAAAGCTTGAAAACGATTAATAAACTCTTCATACACTTGGGTACTTGAATTTGATAATTCCCCGTTAGCACAAATAATATTAGGAATAAATCTCCTCCTTTGTTTACTTTTCATAAGCCCATGAAATAATTTCGAACATCGATCACTTTTAAGAGTATAGCCAAGCTTAGCTTTTTGTTGAAGAAAGCTAATCTCGGCTTTCTCAAGAAATCTTGCACTATTCTGAAGCCCAACTAAAACATCAAAGCTACAATCATTATTTAAATTTTGTTGGAAAGTTACCTCGGCCTTTTCAAGATCCTCCTTATCTTTCTTGGCTCTTGCGGAAATATGAGAAAAATGTTCTTTATTAAGTTTCCGCAAATCAAATTTCAAAGCCTTGAGTTTTTGGCAAAGAATATATTGTTTAGTACCCGAGACAACGGTCTTAATCCATCCATTTTCCACTGTTATATTATAATTATCATGCTCCACCCACATATTAAAAAACCGGAACGGAACTACTCTATTCACATTTCGTAAGAAAATATTTACCACACAAGGCGAATGGTCGGACACACTTGATTTGCGTAAGAACTCCGCTTGAATAAAGTGATCGGATTCATCTATTTTCCGATTACACAAAGCCCGATCTATCTTGCTTAAGACATGATTATTATCCCAAGTAAAGAATTGTCCAGTATATTGAATATCTTCAAGCCCCAACAAATTACAACAATCCGCGAATTCCTCAAAATCACTAACTGTTACATTTCTTCCTCTAATTCTTTCATTCGAAGCTAAAATATTATTAAAATCACCCAAAAGAAGCCACGAATCATCAAAAGTAGTGGCAAAATCTTTAAGGTTTTTCCACAAATCTCTACGCGATTCTTTATCATTCAAACCATATATAAAAGAGGTGTAAAGGCTTAAAGAAGTTACCTTGCACACAATTTTACAATGGATGGCTTGTGGTGTCCTCTCAATAATCTCCACTTGCACCTTATCCGGGTCCCAAACTACAAGAATTCTCCCATGTTCAACAAGATCAAAGTTATTTACACATTTCCATCCTCTAAGCATATTATTCATGAAATAATCCACTCGAACCGTGTTATTTTTTGTCTCCAAAATACCAAGAATATCAATATTTTTACGCCTTATAAGATCAACTACTCCTCGCCTCTTATGGGTTGAGCCGAAACCCCTAGTATTCCAAGTTTTAATGATCATTAAAAAGTCTCTGAGGGTTTCCCCTTATTTGCGCATTTAAGTTTCGCGCTTCTTGCCTTCCAACATTGTTTCTTTTTCCATGCGTATTCTCTTCTAGCAAGCGTAAGCTTCTTATAACTTGCTTCGCGTTTTTTCGTTTTCTTGCTAATTACCATCTCAAAAGGACGGTATTTACTCCCTTCTATCTCATTTTCTTGGTTTTGTAAGTATGTAATCGCTTCAAGGTCCGGGAATACTACCATAGCACCGGAGCGAGAATTAGAACCTACTCGGAAAGCACGGATCTCGCAACTACTATCCGATTCCGGAACGGAATTTAAATCCAAAGCCTTTTCACGGGTTGATCGTGATGTTACCGGAGAATTATTTATTTCTGCTGCTGATTTAATGCCAGCAATACTAATTCCTTTATTACTTTTCGGACATGTGGGATTTTTTGTCAGCTCATTAATGCTTCCCTTCAATCTTGCAAAGGCTTCATTTATTGGGACATCCAAAGGTGTAACATGGTGCATCTTTTTTTGACCGATGTCTTCATTAATGTCTTCCGCGGGTCCCTTTGCTTTATGCAGCAGCCGAACCTCATGTGGAGGGATTACTCCATGCGCCTGAGGAGTGATGAGGTGTCCACCTTTTGCTTGCAAGTTTTCCGCGGGTCCCTTTGCTTTGTGCAGCAGCCGAGCCTCATGTGGAGGGATTACTCCATGTTCCAGGTGAGGAGTGATGAGCTGTCCACTTATTGCTTGTGAAGAGCTGCTTTTTTTATTTCTTGGAATAACAGCAATGAGTTGTACCCCTTCACTGCCAACTTTAGGTTTAATTGCAGTATAGGTCTTTTTGTATAATTTGAATTTTTTCCTTTTACCCCGTCTCCAAATTTATGAATATTCCCACTCCTATCGTTATCCAAAACATAATAGCATTTGTTACTCTCGTGTCCAAAAGCTTTACACTTTGAACAACACGGCGGTAAATTTTCATATTCCACTAAAACACAATGTTTTTTACCCTTGTGTGAGCCAAATTCCACCTTTAATTTTCTATCCTTTCTCAAATCTAACTCAATGAGGACTCGTGCATAAATGATATCCTCACATTCAAAAGTGATCCCATCCGTTCGAATTGGTTTTCCCACTTGCGAGGCAAGCTTCGCTAATCCTTCTTCCGTTCTAACTTGTTGCGGGAGATTTCTCAATATGATCCAAGTAGGAATCTTGTTAATCTCAAGATTTCCAAAATCGAAAAAGTCCGGAATCTCCGTTAGGAGAAGGAGTCGACAATACGAAAGATGCGGACCTTTTAAGAGAACATTCTTCTTATCTTCATCCTTCTCGAATTTGAATATTAACCATCCGGAAGGGTGTTTTCGTACTTTACATTCAACATTCCATGCCTTTACGATCCGTCTTATATCTTCCATATCCGGGGATTTTTTTCCGGCTACGTAACCTATAAGAGAGTACCCAAAAGCTTGCTCAATAGTTAGAACATCTGTCTCTAAAAGTTGCAACAATTCACCTTCCACGGGTTTGTAATACTTTAGTTCCATTCCAACGGATGGCTTTCTATTATTCAAAAGAATATCTTTATAACCTACTCTCTTCTCCTTTTCACACATTGATTGGGATTCACCCGAGCACTTAGTGTTGGCGTCAAGTATTCCGGTCGTAACGGATTTCTTGGGGTCTTTTCACGCCCTAGATTGACCACGTTCTTTAACACGGAAGTGCCCTCAACGTCTACTCATTTGATTCATCAATTACTAAAAAATGTGATTCGGAAATTTTATCAAACACTTGGTGTGCTACTAGTGCACCCTTATCATTTTCCCCAAAATCTCCTCCAATGGAACCTTTCCCGGTGGGGGTTATGGTCTAGCGTGAGGCTAGACATGCCCAAGGAGGACCGGGAACCCGGGTTTACCCATGACGTGAGGTTCGTGAGGTCCGGTGGCTCATGTTCGGAAAGGACGTAGGGAAGAAGATGAACATCTCTGGGGTCCAAATCGGACGAGGAGAGTCTTCGATCTTGAGACGAGTGATTCGGGTCCGTCATTCTAGTAAAGTTTCGTGAAGAAAAATTCTTGAGATAGGCGCTAGATCAGGAAAATCTAGGAGAAGAACACTCTAACCTCTCTCTAGAATTTATTTTAGGAGTTAAATTTTATACTCTCCGACAGTGATTGCTTTTTATTATTATCCTCTAGATTTATCTTATGATAATAGTTTGCTACAATGTAGTACGATCAGACTCTTTGATTATTGTGTTTGTTTTAATACATTAAGACAAAGGAATATAATATCATCCTATCTTTAAAACATTTCTTATGTAAAATTTAAAAATAAACAATAAACTGAATTATGTTTCTCAGTGCGTTACTTCAGACATGCTATACTTAGTCGTACTATATATCGTAATATAACTTTTTCTTTTCTGCTAAAGAGTCTTCTTGTACAATGGAGGTAGTAGTATAAAGGAATATTACTTTGAAAAATAAACTCCTCAAATTGTAAATTACTTATCAAATAGAATGTCCATTAATTTTTACAACATTTTAAAATAGAGTAAAATATATATATCACTTTGCTTCATTTCTATCACTTTTTATATGGAGATGAAATAAGAATGAACCAAGAGGTAATATATAGGAATACTTTTTAAAATAATACCGAAATAAAAGATAAAGGAAATTTAACAACTCAACTTAAGTAAAGAAACTACTTCCATATAATCACAACCCCTAATATAATAATTCGATTTATTTATCAAATATATATCAAACCTCTTCTTCTAGCATATCTCAATTGCCACCTCATTATATTACAGCAATAACAATTAGCAAGAACTTCTTCATTAATAAAAACCGTTCAATTTCCACTTTTCCGTCTTTTTGACTTTTTTACTTCATCAGAGCCCAGTTTAGTGTTCGTTTCCTCATTTCTTTGCCTCTTTTTATTATCAGTACTGCAGGGTTATTTTCCACAAAAATTATAAATTAATAAGATTTAATCTCTTAAATAAAAATTGTATTACAAACTCATACCTATCAAACATTTGTCCCACACTTTTCTCTAACCATTTTACACTTCCTGTATTTACAGGAATTAATGATCCAGAAATATGGAGTATATCTTCATCAAAACTACATAATAATTTCCAAATTTGTAACTCATTCATAAGATTAAAATGGAACACATAATATATCACCTCTTCACTAGAAAACGAAGGCTCGTTCCAACTTCTATCTTATGCTTTTTGTCAAGTTTATTTATAAATCCTTCCTTTCCATGTTTCTTTAACAATTAAAGAATATTAAATATTAGCACTAATTAATTATTATCAAATGTGATCACAAATACTTACAATTTTAAATTTAAATTCATCTCGAATATTTTCCTCTGTTATAACAGCAGATGAAAAACCAAGAACAATTATATGAATTGATTGTTGGGTAATTTTCACTACTTCTCCTTCTGTAAAAACACGAGAATATGGAATAAACACATACAAGCAAAAAAGTGTAATAGAAGCAAAAATTACCTACTAGCATATCTGGTTTTGGACTAAAAAGCAATAATTTAGCATTTAATCTAACTCCAAGAAAAGGGTGAATTCCTGGTAAAATCCGTGACATATTATGAATCTTTTCTGGAGAGTAAGCTAATACAACACCATCAAAGATCTCACTGAACCTAAAACATGAAATAATCACTGGTATATTTAGCGATTTTAGTACTATTTCTAGTTATAAGCCAAATAAACATGTATACACTAAACAACAAGCTATGTAACAATGGAAATTCACAATTCACTACTTATCATAATTCATTAGTAAATCATATTGAATTAAAAAATAGTGAGCGAAACAATTTGAAGTACTTGAGAAATTGAAAGTCATTTAAACAAAGTGAAAAGGAAACGCAATTATCCTAATAACTTATTAAGTAATACATAAATTAATAAAAAAAATATCGTTGATACGTAATATGTTTGAAAGAACTTTATTATTTTGAGAATTTACTTGAAAAGAAGAGAGCTGAGTTCATGAAGTATAGCTTCAGAGGCTCTTGTGGATTTGGATGGGTGTAGATACACAACCAAATTAGCGTCGCATTCTTTTAATCCTTCCATTTATTAGCTTTATTCCACTCAATTATGTAGTCTTAGCTTAATGGTTAGGAATATGTTTCGCAATTAATAAACCCTTATTTGACTTGATTTTCCCTCTTTATCTACTGATAATCGTCTTGAGCTTTTATATTTGGAAAAAGAAAATTGAGCTTTTATATGGCAAATTGGGCCTGTGGTTTTCTGAATCTGGTATCATGTGGCCCACTAGTAGTCGAATTGAGCTTTTATATGGCAAATCGGGACTATTTGGCTTTTAGATTCTAGTATATCGTCGCCCAATAATTAAGAAAAGTCTTCTATCATAGAAAAATTCTTTCATGTAATATTAAATGAAAAGTTTTACCCATATCTATAATATATGAAAAAAAAACATATGTTATAAACAATAGGAAAAAAAGAAAAAATATGCTCTATTAATAATGAAAAAATGTATGATTTACATAATAGAGATTCATATTTCTAGGTGTTAGATATAAATTTGATTCAATCACTGGCGAATCTACTTAAGGCCCAGGGGGAGCTCAAACCCCCCCTGAATATGTAAATTTTATGATATGTAAATGTAATTTTCGTCCGAAAAATAATTAGACCCCTTTGAACGTTTATATTATACATTCTACCTTTAAAGGTTATACAAGATGGCATAGCTTAGCGGATGCTATGCTTAGCTTTTTAAGATTTAGAATAGAGATCGTGTGTTCGAAACATAGCAATTACTTAATTTTTTTTCTTAAATACACATAAAATAGAAAATCTTATATTTTGCATAACTATTTTATAAAATTTGATAACTATTTTTTATAACTTTCCTATATTCTTATATATTAATATTTTCAGTTTTTTTTTTAATTTAAAATACTAAGTTTAAGTCATTATTTTATCAAATTTCACCGACTTATAAGAATACTGTGATTCATTATATTAGTCTTTATTTTTAATCTTAGGCTAGCATTGATTTTATACATTGCTTAGTAAAATTATAATATTTATCCTTTTAGATAATTAGAAGATAAATATAACATTATAAAATATTAATAAATTTTTTGTGATATTATATAAAATAGGTGTGATGGTGTTTTTTTCCCAAAGTGTAACGTTAATGGTGTTATTTTGCATCATTTTTAGGTAAATGCTAACTTTTAAATTCATTTTGTTGAACGAACGAGAATAAAAATAGTGTTGCATGTCTATCTATATTTTGACATTGGTAATTATAAATTTATGTTATTTTATATATATTTAAAAAAAAAAAGATAACCCCGAACCCTATGTATCAAGCCTTCCCTCATTTTATCTTCTGGATCTGCCACTAGATTCAATATCCTTGGTTTATAACATTCTTTTTTGATATTCAACTTTTAAAGCTATATCTCGTTAAAAGCTTTCTTTGAAAACTTAGTAGTAAATAATTTAGTAAAAGAAAAAGAATACATTTTTATACGTTTTTTAAAACTAACTCATTAGAAACCTTTATCATGAAAATGTATTAAGACAAAATCGTAATAAAGAAAAATAGTGTAGTGTGTATTTGTCCTTCTATTCCCACCCCCACCCCCTCCCTCGCCCCTCTCTCCACTTTTGTCAGCATTTCAGAAAGATGTTGAAGTCGTCACATGCCAATGTTATGTATCAATTTTCTTAAATGTCGATGTAGGTAATGACTTATTGAATAAATTAGCCAAATTGTCACTTGAGCGAACTTGATGAACATCTTTTCACATTTCTTTTGGAGTTCATGTGTAAAGAAGTTGGGGAGATGTGTTTGGTCACCTTTGATGAAGTTTCCTTTGACTTGGGTGATACAAGCAGTGTTATATTCACATAATATTGTTGAATTTTGTTTGTTTGTCGAAAGATAGCATTCCCTCTGAATATGGTAAGTCAATGATCTTAACCAAAAACATTCTCGGCTTGCTTCATGAAGTGCGTATCTCAGCATGATTTGAAGATGTAGCGGCAATGGTTTGTTATGTAGAGCGCCATGAGATAGTTATGCCCCCAAAGGTGAACATATATCCGATTTTTTATCTTCCTTCATGCGGGTCAGATAAATATCAAGTATCTGCATAACCAATCAATTTGGATTTATGATATTTTTAATATAGTAATCACATATCACGAGTTCAGCGGACATAACAAAATATGTGTTTAATGTCATTATTGTGTCTCATTGTTGGTGTTGAACTATATCTTGATAAAAAATTTACACTAAAGAAAATGTATGGAAGAGTGTTATTATGAAGGTACATTAATGCACCAGTTGCACTAAGATATGGTACTTCTGGGCTAAAATATTCTCTATTATCTTCACGTGGGCAACAAATATCCTTTTGTGGATCGAGTCAACGTACAAAAAATTATGTGAATGACATCTTGAAAATTTTGATATTAAATTTGGATAAGGAGGATCGAATTGTTTGGCCATATACAAAAGAGGGGAAGTATACTACTAAATCAGGTTCACGCCTTGGTATAGGAAGATTGTGATAGGGACTTACAATGTTTGTCGGTAGGGAAAGTTGATAATGGGGAAACTTGGAAAACAACCTGATACTCAAATGTCCTAGTGAATATTAGAATTTTTACCTGTAAAGTCGTTAAGGGAGCAATACCGATCAAGGAAAGACTGAAAAATGATAAATGTACTAAAACCTCAACTTGTGAGTGATGCGAAATGGTGAAGCATCTGTTTCTGAAATGCCCAGTCAGCTGTTTGTGTGGGTATCTTCAAAGTTGCAGCTTAAAATCAAACATGTATGTGAGGATTCAATTAGTGAATGGTTTACTAAAATGGTGTGTAGTATCTCTAGTAATGGGTGGGATAAAAATTTTACGGTATCCTGTATTCTCAACATAGATTATGGTTCATCTGGGAGTAAGAATGGAAGATCTTTTTGAGAAAAAGGGTGGGATCCAGCAGAAACAAATAGAAAGGTCGATAAACTCGTGAATGAAGTGTTTGAAGAGAAACGGGAGAACATGGAGATCAAATGTGATGAAGGTAAGAGAGAGGATAGAGAAGAGGACTTGGACATCGTCGATGATGAAACAGATGTTTCTTGGTTTAGTGATGCATCATTTGCTAAGAAATGTGAACCAGCATGAGTGACATTAGTGGCAATCAATGAAGAGGGTTTCGTAGATCATAAAATATGAGGAAAGGAATGGTTAAATCTGTTATTGAAGAAGAAGTGTGGGTCATCTTCTTCACCATAAGGGAAGTTGAAAGGCTCAGTTTTACGAGTAGTTCTTTCTACTCGGACAACCTTGATATTACTCAAGGAATTCGTAGCATTCAGGGAACTAGTTGGAGAATCTGTCCGATTATTTATGAAGTTTGAAAATGGATGAAGATGTTCTCAAACAAGAACGTTTACCATATTGGTGGGGGCAAAGGTGTGATAAAATAATAGATAAATAAAGAGTCACACACCCTTGACAACCACGAAACTCACTGCAAGTATCACAGATCGTATGCAAGTTTCAATGATAAGTCAAGTTCGTTCGCAGGGATTGTATCCGTTAGATCAATTTATGTTTAACAAGCGTAGATGAATTTAGATGTTTGAATAAAATATGAAAAGATAAATAACTATCTAATGCAAATAAATAAATAAAACAAATAACTAAAACAGATACTAAATATGAAAGTAAGTCAAATAGATTAGGATTACTACGTCTATTACTAAATTGTTATTCTAACCTGTCACATTAAGCATTATATATTAACCAGGATTGCAACAAACCTTAGTGGCTATCTAGTCACACTAGACGATTATGTGGTGTGTCAATAACTAAGAATAATCCTAAGATTGATCAGATCTAGGAAATAGGTCAAAACACATAATACATTATACGCCAAGCTTAATCAATTAAAATAACCAAATAGTATTTAAAGATCAAATAATAATCCAACAATTAAGAGTAAACTTACAGAATAACCGCTTAGAAATATGGTTGAGAATAGATCTATAGCTAATTACTCTAATATAGAGAAGGTGAGATGTAGAAGAGGGGTTGTCAGGCTCCAATCTTCTTCTTCTTGTCTTCTTCTATAGGTCAACTTGCTTCTTGGATGAATAGCTTGATTCTAAGGATGAATATCTATCTAAAGGACTAAGCTATTGTTTAAAACTAAGAAAATATAAGTAAAGACTAAGCCTATACTTTGCAATTGAGCAAGGACATGTTTACAATGATAAGAGGGTGTATTTATAGGTATCTTGGAAGCCCTAATTCGTTTTCTTGAAGGAGAAGTAAGTAGTGGACTCCAAGCCCAACTCAAATTCGTAACCCTAAAAACATGAAATCAGGTCCGTTTTTCTTTTGGCTCTAACAGCTTCAATATTCATCCGTTTGACGCGTATGAGTACACCAAATTGATCGCCTCGGAAAGCTCTTCAACTTTGCTCTTGACCGTTTCTCCAAATTCCACACCGTTTTTGAGATATGAGCTGATTTGTGGTCGTAGGTGCAGAAATTCAGGATTAAGGCAGCTTTTCCTTTTCCATGTTTTTAGCTTTTATTTCCTTATCTCCAATTACCATGTCTATCTTTTTCCATATCTTGTAGTCTTTGACTTGGAATCTAATTAATCTCCATAATTATCTTTAAAGCTTCACACTAAATAAATAATTAAACCCAATATGCTCTAAAAATATTATTTTACTAAATCAAGACTCAAAATAGGAAAGTGTAGCATTTCTCAAGAAAATCGACTATAATGACTTCTAAATCACTAAAAATGATGTCTCATCCTAATATAAATCTATCACAAATGAGGAGACATCAAGACCCCCAACTCAAAGTTGTATCGTCCCGATACAATAAAGATAAAAACAAAGGGTAGTCTCTAAATACACACCTAGGTCAATTAAGCACAGAAGACGGAAGATAAAAGAATATGGAGAATAAACTTAAAGCAACTACTCAGAAAAATTCATGTAATAATATTTAAAAACTACATACCTGTACACTTCTCATATCCACAGTCAACACGGCTTGAATTCAAGATCAGATTAGTTTCGCAATGTAAGAAGGATTGGGACTTTACTCAGTTCCCCAAGGAAGCTATAGATTGTTCATCGAACTTCACTAGTATCCAAAGATCCATTTAACTACTCTCTATTGGCTCAATCACTTCTCAATTACATAGCAAAGAATCAAAAGGTCTTTAAGGTTGTAATTTAGGCTTAGGGACGGTATGATAAGTATATTTGGATAATTTAAAGTGAGCTTTTGGCTCTCTCCTCACTAGCCATCAACGAATCGCCCTAGAGCTTGAGTTACTCTCATAAAACGTTTCTCACTCAACCCAATGATTTCTTTGATGCACAATTTAGCATCCCCAATAACCCACTTAAAGCATAAGATGTTCACATAAAAATTCCACTTTGCCGGTCCGAATATATATATTTTCTTTTCTTTTCAAATCAATTTCTTTTCTATAGCTATGACTCTCTTTTAATGTTGAGATATCACACTAATTTTCTCATATATATATTTTTATGCCCTTATTGGCAAAATTAGCTCGTAGCTTCTTTTTCATTCACTACTACCCCGGCAAAGGGTTACAATAAAACTCTGTGAATCATTAATGTAATAACAGAGCACAATTAATAAGCTCAAAGATCCCATCCCAATAATATTTCCCGTAATGGTGGACCCACCACCCCAAACTCAAGCTCTAAAACAACTGTCTATGCATCGCGATTCGAGTGCGGGTCATATGGAAAAGTCCTATAATCTAAAGGGATATGGCTTATAATGTGGCTAAAAAGGCTTTATAAAGGTTAGAAGGGGCTGAGAAGGATATAGCATATAAAATCAAAAATAACATGGTGAGAAGGTATAAAAAGGCTTCAAGGGCTTCAATATGAAAGAACCGCCTTAATCACTTTCTACACTATGCAATTTCGTTATTCTCTTACCTTTAGCACTTTCATCAAATGGTTTTTGTCACTAGCTTGGATCTCACGGCCTACACACTTCTCAAGGTTCCCTGAGATCGAACATACTTTCTATCGCATTGCTTACTAATCTTTTCTTTACTATCAATGTGAGTTTTCCTGCAAATACTCAAAGCATACAAAATAAAATAGCTCTTAAACATACTACTTTCTATCATTAACTCACTGAGCTTACGCTTTCAAGCTATTAAACACACTCTACATACATCTAAACCTTCAAAAATTTTAATTTTACCTAAAAACAGAAAAATGGAGATGAGAGACAACGAATCCCCACACCCCCAACTCAAAAATGAGCCGTGTCCCCACGACTCGAAAAGACTCGAAAATAAAATAAAAGAAAATTAAAATTTCACAGATATTGCACATAAAGAAAAGGTAAGGAAGAAAGAAAACATACTCTGCGAGGCTATTTACCTCGCCTGATCAATACCCGGAATAGGGTGCAGTGCTCTCCATGTATGAAAACTTCTATGTATCACCACTCGCTTTCCCTTACATCTTCATATATCTATCCCAATCAATCACACTCTAGAAATCTCTTGTTTATCTTCTTCCAATTTCTCTTTGAATAATCTCTCATGAGACAGTTGTTCATCCAGGGATATGTTTTGAACACAGCTACTAGCGTCCCAGAAGCTTTTATTCATCTTTTATATAGGAATCTTTGATTAGAAGAGGTATTGGCATCTTCTGCTCCCTAATTACAATTGCTTTCTTTTTAGGATTTGAATCCACCAAAAACCGGTTCCTCTCTAATTGCTTGACTCCAATTATCTTGTAATTATTCCCAAACTAGTATCCATCTCATTTGATTTCATATAGAACTTACCCAATATCTTGCTTTGATTCTTTATATCCCATACACTTGATAATAACTCTATTCTCTTCATCATCTCTTTTGACCCCCAACTCAAAGCTTTAAACACTCTTGAAATTTGTAACTTATTATGATCATAGGTGGAACAAGCTTTATTTTGGTTAGGAAAGGTGTTAGGATGACAATTCTCCATGTGGGTATGATGTAATCAAGCTTTAATGGTGTGGGTTTAAGGATTTTTATAAAAAGATGTTGAGATTCATGGCTTTGATTCTTGGTTTCTAGGTATCTTGATATGATTTGGGTGCTTGAATCTTCTTTGTAATGATGTAGGGAAGGATTTGGATGAGAATTCATGGTGATTTGGTGATGTTTTGATGTTAGGTGAAGGTTTGTTGAAGCTTTAATGGAGTTAGGAGAGTTTTGGAGAAGAGAAAGAGGCTTGAGGTTTATGAAATTCGGAATTAATAGCTCTATATCTCTTTTATAAGCTCAATCCGTAACTTTCTCTTTCTGGCGGCGTGGCGCGGTATACCGGGCATATCCTCCGGTATACCGGAACATCTGATGATCAAAAATTTTTAGCTTCTGGATAAAACCCGTGGTAGGACCCCGTGGTACGGGTTTTTGAGCAGCGGACCATGGTCCGGTGTACCGCGGGGGTGCTCCGCGCCTCCTACGTCAAAAAACCCGTGGTAGGACCCCGTGGTACGTGTTTGTGCGGTGCATGGCGCGGTATAGGGTCCGGTATACCGGACCCATCAGCTATATTTTTTTTCGTTTCTGGATAAAACCCGTAGCTCTACCCCGTGGCACGGGTTTTTACCGTGCGGTGCACCGCGGCTAAGGTCCGGTGTACCGCGCCTGGCAAAAACCTCCCCATCAGCTAGATCTCGAAAAGTTATGCAGTTTAGGCTCAAAATCACCTGATTCCGACATCCGAGCGCAAAGATATGACTTGCCGAAGTTTCTGTCCAAAAAATTTTTTCTCGCTTCCCTAACTCGATTTCTCCAATACCTAAACATCAAAGACACTAATACCTTCCTCAAATATGCAATATCAACTAAAAATAACTAAATTAAACATAAATTAAAAACGTAAAAGACATGAAAATTTAAAAAAACTACGGGTTGTCTCCCGTATAGCACTTTTGTTTAACGTCTTTCAAAGTTAGACGTGTTACCTCGATTAAGGCTTGCGTACATAACCTCCCCAATAACGGGTTAAGTCATGCTCATCTACTATCCGAAGTTTGTGACCCTTCTTAGCTTGTATTTCAATCCGTTTTGACGAAATAACTCTCGTAACTACAAACGGACCCATCCACGAATCCTTGAATCCCCGTGGTCTATTCTCTTGTTTGGGGGCTTTCCATGCAACCATGTCACCAACCCCAAACTCACTTTTGATTCTCTTTTTCACGGGTTGACTGTGGACTTTCTTTTTAATTTCTTTTGTCACAACTCGGAGTGTCGAGGCTTCTATACGTGATTCCTCATGCTTTTCATCCACCAAGTGGAATGTTTTAGATTCTTTTCCCACTTGGAAAGTCACGGTTCCCCTATGCATATCAATTATACTGTGACTTGTCGCCAAGAATGGGCGTCCAAGTATCAAGGGAACATGTTGACCTGCAATGCTATCAAGGATAACAAAATCTGTAGGTATAGTTAAAGTACCTACTTGGACAAACACGTCTTCAATGACTCCCCATGGCTTTATCGTTGAATTATCTAGGAGCAGCAAATCAATATCTTTTCTTTTGGCATCTCCCATGCCTAACTTCTCGAACAAACTCTTGGGCATGATATTCCTTCCTGAGCCCAAGTCACACATCGCTTTAGCTTTGAAATTTCCACCTATATTAATTTGGAGATATAAAGCTCCAAATTCTTGCATCTTTTGTGGTAATTTCTTTGGAATGGTCGTCAAGCTTTCTCTAGTATGGTCCCTATTCTCAATCTCAACTTCTACACTTTCACTCTTTTTAGACATATCTTCCTTGCAGACTATCGGTGGTGTAGGCTCTTTATATGCGATTACGTCCTCTATGCATATCGTGCTTTGTTCTTCTAGCTCATTAAGTGGAACTTGTGATGATTCCACTTCCTCCTCTTCTTGAAGGCTGAACTCTTCAACAACATCGAACCAAACATCGCTATCGATTTCAATGGCATCATCATCAATTTGTTTACCTAGGCCAGTTTGCATGTATGGGACGTCGAGTATAGGAACAATGATTTCTTCTGGGCTTGACGTTTCAGATTTAGTATCACCACTAGGATAAGTAATTCTTTGTAGATGAGGTGGTGATAGTAACGGATGCGCAGGTGGTGGTTCCACCTTACTTTCTTCTGTTTGCACCTCTTGTGCGGTTGTCTCTTCTTTATTGGTCTCTTTTTCTTCTTCCACATGCTTGAATTCTGGTTCAACCTCCTTCGTAATTTGATCTTTAACAATTACTTCTTCTAAGCTAAGCTTGGTTGGTTCTTCTACGGTTGCAATTTCGAACCCAACATTGCTATAACCCAGTTTCTTATGTAATTCTTGTTGTAACTGTTGATTGATCGTAGTGAGGTCCGTTAATCTTTGCTCCATTGCTTGATATTTTTGGTGCATCGAACGTATTAAGGTCGTATTAGCATCTATCTTTGCCGCATGTTGCTCTTCCATACTCTCCAGATAACTTATACTTTCAAAAACTCGGTGAGATGGAAATGCTTGTCGAACCTGTTCTTCTATGATGCTTCGGATTAACGGTGGAGTCTCTTGCTGATATTTTAGAGAAGAATTGGTCACTTGCGTGACTTGTGTCTCCAAGGCCTCCACTTTTGCAGTTTGCTCATTGTGGAGCTGCACAACATTTTGAACCAGATTCACTAAATTACCCATCAGTCCTTCGAGCTTGGTTATAGCTTCTTCTTGTGGATTATGCATGGGTGGTGGTGGAGCTTGAAATTGATAGCTCGAACCTTCTTGATAAAGATTTTGACTTCGGGTCCCATGCATATTTGGTGCGTAATAATTTTCCATACCTAATAAACCTGAGAAGAGACTAAAAAGAAAACGCGTAAAACTGAAAACAAATAAAAACTTCTACACTAAATAAACACAAAATAGATTTAACTTAAAGATAAATCCCCGGCAGCGGCGCCAAAAACTTGGTGGGGGCAAAGGTGTGATAAAATAATAGATAAATAAAGAGTCACACACCCTTGACAACCACGAAACTCACTGCAAGTATCACAGATCGTATGCAAGTTTCAATGATAAGTCAAGTTCGTTCGCAGGGATTGTATCCGTTAGATCAATTTATGTTTAACAAGCGTAGATGAATTTAGATGTTTGAATAAAATATGAAAAGATAAATAACTATCTAATGCAAATAAATAAATAAAACAAATAACTAAAACAGATACTAAATATGAAAGTAAGTCAAATAGATTAGGATTACTACGTCTATTACTAAATTGTTATTCTAACCTGTCACATTAAGCATTATATATTAACCAGGATTGCAACAAACCTTAGTGGCTATCTAGTCACACTAGACGATTATGTGGTGTGTCAATAACTAAGAATAATCCTAAGATTGATCAGATCTAGGAAATAGGTCAAAACACATAATACAATATACGCCAAGCTTAATCAATTAAAATAACCAAATAGTATTTAAAGATCAAATAATAATCCAACAATTAAGAGTAAACTTACAGAATAACCGCTTAGAAATATGGTTGAGAATAGATCTATAGCTAATTACTCTAATATAGAGAAGGTGAGATGTAGAAGAGGGGTTGTCAGGCTCCAATCTTCTTCTTCTTGTCTTCTTCTATAGGTCAACTTGCTTCTTGGATGAATAGCTTGATTCTAAGGATGAATATCTATCTAAAGGACTAAGCTATTGTTTAAAACTAAGAAAATATAAGTAAAGACTAAGCCTATACTTTGCAATTGAGCAAGGACATGTTTACAATGATAAGAGGGTGTATTTATAGGTATCTTGGAAGCCCTAATTCGTTTTCTTGAAGGAGAAGTAAGTAGTGGACTCCAAGCCCAACTCAAATTCGTAACCCTAAAAACATGAAATCAGGTCCGTTTTTCTTTTGGCTCTAACAGCTTCAATATTCATCCGTTTGACGCGTATGAGTACACCAAATTGATCGCCTCGGAAAGCTCTTCAACTTTGCTCTTGACCGTTTCTCCAAATTCCACACCGTTTTTGAGATATGAGCTGATTTGTGGTCGTAGGTGCAGAAATTCAGGATTAAGGCAGCTTTTCCTTTTCCATGTTTTTAGCTTTTATTTCCTTATCTCCAATTACCATGTCTATCTTTTTCCATATCTTGTAGTCTTTGACTTGGAATCTAATTAATCTCCATAATTATCTTTAAAGCTTCACACTAAATAAATAATTAAACCCAATATGCTCTAAAAATATTATTTTACTAAATCAAGACTCAAAATAGGAAAGTGTAGCATTTCTCAAGAAAATCGACTATAATGACTTCTAAATCACTAAAAATGATGTCTCATCCTAATATAAATCTATCACAAATGAGGAGACATCACATATCAAGCGCGATATGAACAAAATTTTAGATATTGATGCGAAGTGCGCAAGAATGGATATCGTCGTTTCTAACAGGAAAAGCTGGTCAATTATTGATAATTTTATTTTTCTTGAAGCGCTGCGTAAAAATAAGGGGATTGGTTAGATCGGTCTTTGTATATGTTGTTACTTGATATCCAGACAAAAAAAGAACTTTAAAATTTAAAATAGAAGTTCTAGAAGTCAAAATGTGCATGGTTTGTCTAAACTCATGCTCAATGATAGTCTTCCTTATTGGCACCTACTTTGGAATTTGGCATATTTTTTGGATTATAATGCTTCTATTTCTTCTGCATTATCAACTGCATTTTTCCAAGATTTTCCTCCTAACACGGCTCTAAAATGGTCCTCGGTAATTGTTGGCCTAACGTCCTTTTAATCTTGTTTTAATATTTGTCAAATCGTGTTTTAATTACCCCCGAAATAGTGATTTATACTTGCCCTAACTTAACACTATTTCTCCTTGTGTTTAACTTGATTTTTCAAGGAAATTTGAGTTGGTGGGCCGGCATACCGCCCAAAGGACCGGTATACCGCCGGGAAAGAGCCGTTACCCAACGGTCACAAGGCACGTGGATTTTCCCGTTGACTAGAAGACAAGCATGGCCGGTATACCTCCCATTTCACCGGTATACCGCTCAAGGGTCAGAAATGCTTATAAAAGGGAGTTGTATCACATCCAAGAAACTACCTCTTACCAATCCAATTCCAATCATTCTTACACATCAATTAGAGGTCTTAAGCCAACATAGAATCAATTCAAGCTTGATCAATCAACTTGTCATATCTACTCAATCAAGGAGTTAATCAAAGGAGCTTCAAAGTTCAATCAACTCAAGAGAAGTTTTAAGCTTAGAGTTATATCATCTCTTTAGGAGTTTATTAGCAAAGTTGTTTCACCTTTCAAACACTTACATTTATCCTCTTAAGTCTAGTTCTTGTAATAGATAGATTAAGAGAGAATTAGAGTATCGGGAGTATACTCGGTGTCCTTGTGTTGCAATAGCACAAGAGTTTGTCCTTCGTGGTATCGAAGAGGTTGTAAGGGTTATTGTGTTCTCGACCCGGTTGAGAGAGACACGGGAGCTTAGTGAAAAGCTTGAAATCCTAAGGAGGCTTCCTTAGGTAGTGGATGTAGGGATAAACGAACCACTATACATCGTTGTGTACTTTCTATCCCTACTCTATTTACTTTCAGCACTTTATATGTTTGATTACATGCTAGTATAAATATCGTAATAATCTTTACCTAGTTAATCAAACCTATTGTCATCTAGAGTAGTAAGAGATTAGAAACTCGTTTTACTTGTATCACTTATATATCAAACCTTTAGCTTATCCATTGTATGATCCCTTAAGAGTTTGATATATTTAGTTGACTTAGTAGTTTCTCTCTAATACTTATAATTGTCCAAAAGATTTTTAATTAGGCATTAATCTTATTAGTAACCTTATTCACCCCCCCACTAGGACTTTCAATTGGTATCAGAGCCTAACTCTACGTGAATAGCTTAACCGTTAGTAGAGTAAACGATATGGAATTTAATCTTTTGGAAGAGTCGTCTTCTACCCGACCTCCACTATGTGTAGGTACTTATTATTTTGCTTGGAGATAAAAAATGGAGGAATTTATCAAAGCCGAAGATCCCGATCAATGGAGAATCGTTATGGAAGGTCCATTTGTTCCATATAAAGAGGAGTTAAATGAAGCGGGAGTTCTTAAGCTAAATCAAGATGAAAAAGACTATGATGAACTCACCGATGAAGATAATGCTAAACTCACTCAAAATGCAAAACCGATGTACACTCTAATATGTGGACTATCCGAAGAGATTTTCTCAAAAATGTTAGATTGTAATTCGGCAAAAGAGCTTTGGGATCGTTTGGAGTTTTCTATATGGGATTGTCGAGAATGACGAAGAAAATGAAAGTTTAATCCATGATGAATCTCATGACAATCCTAAACCAAACCATGAGGTAGCAATCTATCCTAACTCTTTGTCACCTCCATATAATTATGATTATATTAGGCATATTTCATCCCTTCTAAAACTTCTTGATTCTCAAATCCATTTGAATAATCTTATGTTGAAAAAGGCTAAAGTTGAACAAAAGAATTGTTTTAATTGTTGTATCACTTTAGATGATATCTTAGGAAATACTAAAAACTCATGTTTTAAAAATATTTTCTCTTCAAATAAAAGTCAACATCTTATGAAAAAAAATATAGAAGGTTTTGAAAAAGTGGATGAAGCATTTTCCCTTGCTCTTAAAACTTTAGAAAATCATCCTTATTTGAATGTCACTCCATTTGATTCAAATGATCTTTTTAAGGAAAAATTATTTTTGGATGAAAATTTGGTTATACAAAAGAACGAGAAAAATTCGTGTTCAAAACCTTCTCGTGATATTTCTATTCGAAAAAGAAATACTTGTAACTATTGTGGTAAACCCGGTCATCATGTTTCTAAGTGTCATTACCACAAACAACTTGAATACGGGTCTTTAATACCCTCGTGGGAAAAACCGACATGGATCGTAAAAAGTACTAATCATATTTCCGGATCCACTCCACCGCGGATACCATAGTAATATTTATTGTAGGTGTTGAGCGTCAAGAAAATAAAGTGATATAGAAAAGGACGCTCAAATCTCGTAAAAGAAAAATCCGGTGATTTCTTTCTTTATCTCGTATTTATTTGTGCTTAATTATGTGTGTATTTGTTTATTCTTATAAGTGATATTATTTTTTTGGTTTTTACACCTTTCCTTGCTTAAAATTATTTAGCTTTTTCTTTGGGACTTTTTGTACTTTTTAGAAAGTATAGGATTCTTAGGAAATTATCTGTTTTTATTGTTTTAGCCCTGCTAGTTTTCAAAAACAAAAATTGCCCCACTTATATTTTTACATTATCTAACTATTGGGGAGGTTTCGGGTTGATTTCGAGCACTTTTTTATCCCAATTTTCGAGGCTTGAGCGGCATACCGGCGGGGCTTGGACAGTTTACTGTTTTCACTGGACCGGCATATCGAGCCTTTCAGCGGCATACCGGTCGGTTTTTCTACAGCTACGAAAAACGATTTAATCGGCTTTTTAAACCCATTATCCTCTTTCATTAAACCCTAACTTCATCTTCTTCGAAAGTCTCTCTGCAAAATCGGCTCTTACCCATCTTCTTCATCCATTAATCTTCTAAAAAACCCATATCCTTCAATCATCTTCACCATCTCTTGCTATGGGCCCAAGAAAAGAAGCTCCTTCATCCTCCAAACGAAAGAAGACCGGAAGCTCTTCAAATCCTCCTCCACCTTCAAAGCCATTCGATATTCAACCGGGTAGAAAGGTTGAATCCTCCGCTTTCCCATCCGGTAATAGCTTTTACACTCTTCTTGATTCTCAAGGGCTTATTCCTTTTCTTTCAATTGAATCAAATATTGCTACTAGTTTTTGCCAAGAATTCTACAAAAATTTCCATTATAATTGTGATAGGAACTTCATTTCTTCAAAAATCAATGGAAAAATTGTTAAAATCGACGAATATCTTCTTAACACCGTTTTTAATCTCAAAACTTCGGGTTTTAGCTCTTTTTAGAATATTGGTTGGGGTTTTCTTGATGAAAATACTATGCCTCTTGTTGAAGCCTTTATGGAATCCAATTTAATTAATCCGGCCTCAATTAATTTTGATTCTAAACATTGGAGATCATATGATTTCACACCCGATTTTCAAGTAGCTTATAAAATTGTTCTAAATGGGTTATTTTGCAAAAATAAACACAATGCTACTATTTCCCCTTATGAAGATTACATTCTCTACCGTATTTATCACAATGAGCAAATCAATTTTCCCGCTCTAATGATCAAAATGATGAACCATGCTTTTCTTTACACCACTAGTGTTCCATATGGTTTAGCTCTTTCCGTAATTTTCAATCACCTTGGTTTCAATCTCGAAAATTCTCTTTTAAAAAGCTTCAACCCAAATTGGGTGATAAATTACAAAGCCGTTAGAAAAATGAAGTTTGTGATCTATAATGATGAATATATTCCGGAAAATCATGTTAATAACTTTGGGGATCAAGAGACTATCTCTAAAATCCTTTCATCTTCTTCGCGTCTCACGGGTCCACCTATTCCGGCCTCTCCTATTCGAAATGAGCCTACACAAAATCATCCTACTAATGAGGATCCTCCTAATCTCTCCCGTATTGAAAGCACAATACACCATTTTATGGATTTCATGGGAAGAAAATTTGAGGTTTTGGAAGAGAAATTGGAAAGAAAATTTGGAGTTTTGGAAGAAGTATTGGGAAATCTTGCTAATGAGATGACTTGTGTGAAAAACGATGTTTTGTGCATTAAGGATGATGTGTCACATTCCCGCCGCCGTTCTAGAAGCCGCTCTCCTCGGGATAATCGTTGATTGTTTTTGTTGGGTGTTATCTTATTTCGTTTCTTCTTCACTTTGGTTATATTGTTGAACTTCTTTAGTTTTTGGTTGTTGGTTTCTAGTTGACTATGTTTTTATCTAGTTTGGTTTTAAGTTTGAACTATCGTTTGTTATCCTTTAGTTTATGTAATTGTTGGATATTGGAATATTTGGATATCTTTCACTATGTTTTTTTGGATATTGGTAGTTGTTAGTTGTTTTTCTAAATTATGCTAATTGCTTTTGGTTTTTATGATCTATCTAGTCTTAATTAGTTGGTTAAATATTATGAATATTTTTGGATAATTAGTTGTTTGAATATTTGGATAAATAGTTGTTTTGGATGTCTTTAATCTTGTTATGAATATTTAGATGTTATGTATTTCGTATATTATCTTATTGAGTTATTATTGCTAACTTTTGTCTTGATGATATAGGTGTTATTATTCTTCAAATCGTTACAAATTGCATCTTCATCCATTTCATTCATACAAATTACACTTAGGCCCCTAGAGTATTGAAAAATTGTTTTAAGACCCTAAAGTCTTTCAAAAATTATCATCATAATACCTATTGGTTGAACTATTACATTTAGGTCCCAAATCTTTTATTTACAAAATCCCCTCTATGTTCTTAGTTTTCATAAATCTCTTTAAAAATTTGGATTTTACCTTTAGGTCCCTAAAAATTTGAACTATTGCATTTAGGTCCCTATAATTCTAAAATTGGTTTTTAAACCCTATAGTTTGGGAAAAATACATCTTAGCCCCTTTACTTTTAAAAATTGGTACCTACCCCTTCTATTTTTAAAACCTTGTTGAAAGTCCTAGAGGGGGGGTGAATAGGATTACTACTAAGACAATGCCTAATTAAAATCTTTTGGACAATAATAAGTTTAAGAGAAAACTTCTAAGTCAACTAATATAAATCAAACACTTAAAGGATCATGCAATGTAAAGAGTAAGGTTTGATATAAAAGTATAACTAGTGAAAAGCTAATCCAATATCTTAAACTACCCTAGAAGACTATATGTTAGATAAACTAGATAAACAATTCATGCAAGCATAAAATCAAACATATAGAGTGCGGAAAGTAAATAGAGTAGGGATAGAAAGATACACACGATTTATAGTGGTTCGGTTTCCCTACATCCACTACCTAAGGAAGCCTCCTTAGGATTTCAAGCTTTTCACTAAGCTCCCGTGTCTCTCTTAACCGGGTCGAGAACACAATAACCCTTACAACCTCTTCGATAACACGAAGGACAATCTCTTCGAAACCACGAAGGAAATACACTTGTGTTATCACCAACACAAGGAACCAAGCATACAACCTATGCTCACACTACTCTCTTAATCTATTACAAGAACTAAGAGGAAAGGAAAAGTGTTTAGGGGTGCTTATAAAAGCTTTGTAACTAAACTCCTAAAGAGATGGTATAACTATAAGCTTAAAACTTCTCTTGAGTTGATAATAACTTTGAAGCTTATTGGTTTAAGCTCTTGATCAAGCTTGGATGATTAACTTTGATAGCTCCTTGGATTAACTCCTTAATTGAGTGGATATGAACTATGAAGCTCTTGACACCTTCTTGGATGATAACAATTAAGCCCCTAAGTGTATATGGGTTGAAGGTGTAGTTGTAGCCTTGAAAGATCTTCAATATATAGCTGCAAAAAGCTCCCAACGGTCATATAAGCTTCTATCTAACGGATCTATTTTCTCTCCAACGGATATAAGCTTTGTCCTCTAGTAATAGAGCTGAAACCCTGTCGTGCGGTGTACCGCGGGTAGGGTCCGGTGCACCGCGTGACTGTTCGACTGACTTTTGAGCTTACTGGTCGGACTATGTACTGTACCGCATGCCTGCTCCGTGTAGTGGTCCGGTGTACCGTGACAAAGGTCCGGTGTACCGTGCAGTTTTTCTGAGCTTACTGGTCGGACCATGTAGTGTACCGTGTGACTGGTCCGTGGCTATGCGGTGTACCGCGCTTCCGTCCGGTGTACCGCGTAGAAACTTAGCTCTCTGGTCGGACTGGTCTATGCACCGTGCTTTGGTCCGTGGTATTGCGGTGTACCGTAGGTGTACTCCGGTGTACCGCACCAAAGGTTTAAACCACCTTCTAGTGAGTATATCTTTTTCTATGATGCTCGGATTAGAAAGCTTTCTTCACGAGAGTTGTAGAGGACATCATTCTTATACACTTTGTAGTTGATCACTAAAGCTAATTCTCAATGTACACAAAGATAAAGTTAATAGCATTTGTATGAGAATTAGTTTCTTAAGATAAAACAATAAAGCTTTGATCTAAATGATAAAGATGCTCTTTTTGATGAATTAGAGTGCAAGATAGAATGTATATAACAAAGGTAATTAGCACACTAAACACAAGAGGATTTGTCACATTAAAACAACCTATTAAGGGAGGCTATATGCCAACAATCTCCCCCTTTTTGATGATGACAAATCCTTCACTAAAACACCTTAGGAATGATATGAAAGTATAAGCTCTTATCAAATTTAGCTCCCCCTCACAAAAAGCATTTAAGTAAACATGAATATAAGATGTGAAATGCATTTGTGAGTATTTAAAAGTGCAATATTGAAAGTTTTAGTGCACATATTTCTCCCCCTTTGTCTTCATCAAAAAGACGGGATAATAAGATCAAGCAAATAATCATAGAAGAGCTAAAAACTCAAGTGAATAGATTTTTGAAAAACAACATAGAGAGATCAAAGGTTAAAGAGCAATTAAAACATTTTAATTTGAGATGCACAAAGATCAACAATTGCAAAGCATAAAAAGATAAGGGATGGAGACATTTTACCAACTTCTTGATCGATAGGTTTTCATCTTACAAGCTTTCTAACAACGCAACGATTAGTGCAATTATAAGATAAACGATTAGTGCAAACAATTAATCAAGCATTTTAGTTTTTAAAGATAATTTACTAAAAACTCCCCCTCACGAAATGCATAGAGTGTTTGTTTCAATTTTGAAAAGTTTGACCAATAATTTCTCCCCTTTTTACCAATAAGAATATTTGAATCAATTTTAAGAAATCATGGGGTAAATTGTCATTTTTGAAATGCAAAGGGGTCAAGATGTATTTTCCAAAAGTTTGGGGACTAAACGTAATTTTGAAAAATCTTTTGGGGACCGAAATGCAATTTTCAAATATTTTGAGAACAAAGATAGAAACCACAAACTATAGGGACTATAACACAATATAGAATAAGATCAAGGATGAATGATGCAATAGTACCTATATCATCAAGGAAAATGTTAGCAACATTAACACATTTAAATAAAATCCGAAGCATAAAATTTAAGCATCTAACATATAACAAACATAACCAATAATCCAAGTTAGACACATAGCATCCTAAACCAATTATCCAAATATAACCAAGTAGGATAATATGAAGATTAAAAATACCCAATAGGAAGAATTAACGATTTTAAGAAATCTATGGGTAAAGTTTTAAACTTTGAAAAGTATGGGGGTTAAAATGCATTTTTCAAATATTTAGGGACTACTTGCAATTTTGAAAACCTTCAAGGACCTAAGTAAACTTTCTCAAGACAATAGGGACCAAGGTCTAAAATTCAAGCATAAGAAAGCAAAATGCAATTTGTTCAAAAATATGAACTAAGATGGCAAATATTACATGTGAAAGAATATGAAGTCCAAACTATGACACTTTGGAGAATATAATGACTATGAGGGGTCAAAGTGCAATTTTGAAAATTTTGGGGACTAAGATGCAATTACCAAAATTCTAAGAGCTAAAGTGCAAAAACATCATTCATGAGAATTAGATGCAATAACACTAATAACATTAAAACAATGATAAGAATCACAAGATAATATCCAAAAATAAAACATGATAACAACAAACACAACTAATCAAACCACAACCCAAAATATAATTAAAAACGCAAGCCATAAGGAGGAAACGCAATATAATATACGAGATAAAGAAAAGAAATCACCGGATTTTCCTTTTTCGAGATTTGAGCGTTCTTTCGTATATTAATTCTTCCATTTGTTTCCTCCAAGCAAAGTAACGATTACCTACAAGAAAATGGAGGTTGTGTAGAAAACAACTCTTCCAAAAGATTAGATTCCAAATCGTTTACTCTACTAACGGTTAAGCTATTCACGTAGAGTTAGGCTCTGATACCAATTGAAAGTCCTAGAGGGGGGGTGAATAGGATTACTACTAAGACAATGCCTAATTAAAATCTTTTGGACAATAATAAGTTTAAGAGAAAACTTCTAAGTCAACTAATATAAATCAAACACTTAAAGGATCATGCAATGTAAAGAGTAAGGTTTGATATAAAAGTATAACTAGTGAAAAGCTAATCCAATATCTTAAACTACCCTAGAAGACTATATGTTAGATAAACTAGATAAACAATTCATGCAAGCATAAAATCAAACATATAGAGTGCGGAAAGTAAATAGAGTAGGGATAGAAAGATACACACGATTTATAGTGGTTCGGTTTCCCTACATCCACTACCTAAGGAAGCCTCCTTAGGATTTCAAGCTTTTCACTAAGCTCCCGTGTCTCTCTTAACCGGGTCGAGAACACAATAACCCTTACAACCTCTTCGATAACACGAAGGACAATCTCTTCGAAACCACGAAGGAAATACACTTGTGTTATCACCAACACAAGGAACCAAGCATACAACCTATGCTCACACTACTCTCTTAATCTATTACAAGAACTAAGAGGAAAGGAAAAGTGTTTAGGGGTGCTTATAAAAGCTTTGTAACTAAACTCCTAAAGAGATGGTATAACTATAAGCTTAAAACTTCTCTTGAGTTGATAATAACTTTGAAGCTTATTGGTTTAAGCTCTTGATCAAGCTTGGATGATTAACTTTGATAGCTCCTTGGATTAACTCCTTAATTGAGTGGATATGAACTATGAAGCTCTTGACACCTTCTTGGATGATAACAATTAAGCCCCTAAGTGTATATGGGTTGAAGGTGTAGTTGTAGCCTTGAAAGATCTTCAATATATAGCTGCAAAAAGCTCCCAACGGTCATATAAGCTTCTATCTAACGGATCTATTTTCTCTCCAACGGATATAAGCTTTGTCCTCTAGTAATAGAGCTGAAACCCTGTCGTGCGGTGTACCGCGGGTAGGGTCCGGTGCACCGCGTGACTGTTCGACTGACTTTTGAGCTTACTGGTCGGACTATGTACTGTACCGCATGCCTGCTCCGTGTAGTGGTCCGGTGTACCGTGACAAAGGTCCGGTGTACCGTGCAGTTTTTCTGAGCTTACTGGTCGGACCATGTAGTGTACCGTGTGACTGGTCCGTGGCTATGCGGTGTACCGCGCTTCCGTCCGGTGTACCGCGTAGAAACTTAGCTCTCTGGTCGGACTGGTCTATGCACCGTGCTTTGGTCCGTGGTATTGCGGTGTACCGTAGGTGTACTCCGGTGTACCGCACCAAAGGTTTAAACCACCTTCTAGTGAGTATATCTTTTTCTATGATGCTCGGATTAGAAAGCTTTCTTCACGAGAGTTGTAGAGGACATCATTCTTATACACTTTGTAGTTGATCACTAAAGCTAATTCTCAATGTACACAAAGATAAAGTTAATAGCATTTGTATGAGAATTAGTTTCTTAAGATAAAACAATAAAGCTTTGATCTAAATGATAAAGATGCTCTTTTTGATGAATTAGAGTGCAAGATAGAATGTATATAACAAAGGTAATTAGCACACTAAACACAAGAGGATTTGTCACATTAAAACAACCTATTAAGGGAGGCTATATGCCAACACTTGTCTTAGGTTCTTTTTGTTATTAACAAAGGGGGAGAAAATCTTAGTTAAACTTTTTCAAATAGGAACAAAAATCCTATGCATTTTGAAAAGAGGGAGTTTTTCATTGTAATTATCTTTAAAACTCAAATGCTTAGGTTGAAGGTGGATCTTTGATTAAAAATGTGTTCATTATATCTTGTAGTATAGTAACTTTCATTTGCTATTCCCGTAAGTTATGCTACTTATTACTCGTCACTAATATTGCTTACCTTTTATAGGAAACTTTGCTAAATTTATCCTCCTTGTTGGATAAATGCTCCTCCATATTATTTCTTGGATATTGTATTGTGATATTTATATTGCTAACATTTTCTTGGTGATGTAGGTGCTAATTGTTTTTAAAAAAAATTGCTTTTTATACCCCTACATTTTTGAAAAATGGCACAATGGTCCCTTGATATTTAATTTGACCTCACATCTCTTTTCTTTAAAAAAAATGATGGTCAAATTTCCTTTCTTTAAAATTTGAAAAATGGTACTTATGTCTCTCAAAATATAAACTTTTACAACTAAGTCCCTCAAATTTTGGACGCTTTCACCCCTAAAAGATTTTTTACTCTAAAATAATCACTAATTCTTTTTGTTGTTGACAAAGGGGGAGAAAGATCAAAGATACAAACTTAAATGCTTTATAAACATTAAAGTATCTTTGAATACAAATTTGCATTGTTTCTATGCCTTGTGTAAGGGGGAGTTTTTTAAATGAATTGATTTACGTAACATATTTATAAAAATACCTTATGCATAGAGTAAGGGGGAGTTACTCCATTTACCGATCGATAACTCGTTTGAAGGAATTCATTGTTAAAAACTCTTTATTGGCAAACTTGTGTTTTCGATTTGTCAAACATCAAAAAGGGGGAGATTGTTGGCCTAACGTCCTTTTAATCTTGTTTTAATATTTTCCAAATCATGTTTTAATTACCCCCGAAATAGTGATTTATACTTGCCCTAACTTAACACTATTTCTCCTTGTGTTTAACTTGATTTTTCAAGGAAACTTGAGTTGGTGGGCCGGCATACCGCCCAAAGGACCGGTATACCGCCGGGAAAGAGCCGTTGCCTAACGATCACAAGCCACGTGGATTTTCCCTTGACTAGAAGACAAGCATGGCCGGTATACCGCCCATTTCACCGGTATACCGCTCAATGGTCAGAAATGCTTATAAAAGGGAGTTTTATCACATCCAAGAAACTACCTCTTACCAATCCAATTCCAGTCATTCTAACACATCAATTAGAGGTCTCAAGCCAACATAGAATCAATCCAAGCTTGATCAATCAACTTGTCATATCTACTCAATCTAGGAGTTAATCAAAGGAGCTTCAAAGTTCAATCAACTCAAGAGAAGTTTTAAGCTTAGAGTTATATCATCTCTTTAGGAGTTTATTAGCAAAGTCGTTTCACCTTTCAAACACTTACATTTATCCTCTTAAGTCTAGTTCTTGTAATAGATAGATTAAGAGAGAATTAGAGTATCGGGAGTATACTCGGTGTCCTTGTGTTGCGATAGCACAAGAGTTTGTCCTTCGTGGTATCGAAGAGGTTGTAAGGGTTATTGTGTTCTCGACCCGGTTAAGAGAGACACGGGAGCTTAGTGAAAAGCTTGAAATCCTAAGGAGGCTTCCTTAGGTAGTGGATGTAGGGATAACCGAACCACTATACATCGTTGTGTACTTTCTATCCCTACTCTATTTACTTTCCGCACTTTATATGTTTGATTACATGCTAGTATAAATATCGTAATAATCTTTCCCTAGTTAATCAAACCTACTGTCATCTAGAGTAGTAAGAGATTAGAAACTCGTTTTACTTGTATCACTTATATATCAAACCTTTAGCTTATCCATTGTATGATCCCTTAAGAGTTTGATATATTTAGTTGACTTAGTAGTTTCTCTCTGATACTTATAATTGTCCAAAAGATTTTTAATTAGGCATTAATCTTATTATTAACCCTATTCACCCCCCTCCCCTCTAGGAATTTCAGTAATACATGAAACAACTGCCCCATAAGGTGACTATGCAACATAACAATTATCTATAACCATTCCTAAAGGAAGGGGAGTCCAATTAGAAATGGACAACTTATTATTTTCAATGGTCAAAGGTTCATAGGGGTTACCAGTCACACTATTTTTAGTATCTGTAATATTTTAAGAGAATTTCTGCATTTTGATCGTCATGATCATTCCGTCTAAACTGGACTGAGTGTTCCTCGTGGTCCCTTATATCCTTTTGATTGCTTTTTATACCCCTCAATAATGTAATTACATCATTAGAGCATGACCAATGGAGTCTTCAAAAGTTACTTTTGAAGACCCAAAATTAGAAAAAGCTAAAAAAATCAACACTAGTGGTAATTCAGAGACTTGTCAAATTTGAATATAAAGACTCCGTTTTAATATTTTTGTCAAATTTGTTTAAAGTAAAATTTTAATTTCTTTTAAATAATTTTTTAATATTAAAATAATTTAATTACATATATAATCAGTAACCAATATATATATATATATATATATATATATATATATATATATATATATATATATATATATATATATATATATATATATATATATATATATATACTAGGTATAAACCCGTGCCTGAAGGCACTAAAAAATAAAAATTCATCTTTTTAATTACGTTAAGAGTAGTTAAGTTGTACAATATCACGTTAAGAATAGTTAAGTGGTACAATGTTATAAGTGTTTTATTTGAAATATAATGGTATAATTGTTAAAAACGAAAATGAAGAAAAAGGTAATAGATAGAGCTAACTTATAAATTCGATAAAGTTGTACATTTATCGGGTTCAAGGTTGTGTTAAGTTAAGATTTTAAATTTTTTAAATGTTTAGGTGAAGATAAACTCTCATTGCCACTCTTTTTAATCTTTTAACTTATAAGAAGGGTATATTTGAGTATATTTCTCCACTAATGGATTAATAATACAATAAGCTTCACTTTAATTACGTTAAAAATGATGTATTGGAGAAACAATCATGCAATAAACAAAGAACACTTGACCATTTCACAACTTTACTTAAACAAAGAACACCTTGACCATTTCACAACTTTACTTTCTGTTTTCTATCATAAGTCTAATGCAATGATAATGTACCATAGAAATAATATACCCTTTCACTTTCAAAGTGTTCTTTGTTTACCTTCTCCAAACTTTTAAAAAAAAAAAAAAATTACTTTGCGATTACACAAATTAGCCAAATATACCATTATTACATGTAGTTACACAACCGTGCAAACCAATCAAATAGTATACAAAGGATTTTCAACAAAAAAATGAAATCTACTTTTTCACTCATCTTGAGCTTTAGCAACAAAATAAAGAACTTTAAATAAATCTTCAGGGATTTCCTAAATAAATATCCACATCTTGATTGGTCTTTTATAAATTATTTTTATACGTATGAGATCGATAGCCAGTAAAGTAACATGAGTTGAATATATTATCATACACAAAGTATTTACAAACAACATAATAATTTTGATCCACTATCAGTCAAATAACACCAACTAATAACACTTTTCTCAAGAATAGCAGATAAAATAAAACTTGATACATGCTCATGTATCCTCCTCTGCTAGAGCCACAAGAATTGTATATAATATCTTTATCATCGAAAGAGTTTGGAGATCTCAACAAACTTTTCTATACGCAGTCAGGCTTCGTTTGGAATTATTGATCGGGCTAGAAGGCTCAGCTATTGGACCAAATCTCATTTGTGAAATGGCTGAACTCATGGGTGGTGATGGAACACTAATTTTCCCTACAAAAATCAACTTCAATCCATTAGTCAATGCCTACAAATATTACTCAACTGAAACTAAGCAATTAACTCTCTAACAACTACAAATATTACTCACTGTCTTCATTAATTAAACACATTCCATATCATGTCACATAAGATAAAAATATTAATATTGTTAATTGTTAAGTTAATCAAAGAAAAACCTATAATAAATTCTAGTTTGCAGATGTATATGTGATGACGTACAAAGTTGTTTATTATATTGTCTAATTAACTCCTGTAATCAAAGGGTATAAATGACTAAAATGACTATTTCTCACAACACAGAGACCCGGTAACAAATCAATTACATAAAAAACTCACTTATTTCGTGGAACATCAATTTTGTATATGATCTATTTATCATTAGTCAAGTCATCTTCTTCATTCAAGTGCTTCTCTTTTCTAATAATCGGCTTCTCAGTTGTCTACATTTAAATTCATTTTACCCATTTCAAAGGTGAGAATCGAGATAACATGTCACATTTCTAAAAAATGTAGAGACCATTGTGCAACAAAATCAATGACTCTCAAATTAACTTTAGAATTTATTGTGCAACAAAATTAATTTTAGGACAATCAACAAAGCAACTACTGTATCGATCACTTTCAAATCATCTTCAAGGGACTTATAGTGCAAACTACACAATCAACATATCAAATTTAAGGACTTATAGTGAATATATGATTTGTAATTTATGAATATATGAATTTAAAAAGATAGAAGTAGACTACCTTGGAATTACTGTAGCAATCTTAGCAAACCTCACTCTCCTGCACAATCACCAAATCATGCACATCACATTTGTGGTATATTCAAGCTCAGAATTCACTCTCCTGCACAATAATTATACTTTTAAATATTAAAAAAAAAGGAATAAACCGATATATAATTAATTATTTTCAATTTTTTTTACCTTTGGAGCTATCCATCGATAAGTTCTGGTTTTCGCATTCATGACACCAGTATGTGCTTTCACTCTAGCTACACCAAAATCAGATACTTTCATAACCAGAAAAGTAATATCTAAATAGATAGTAAAAAACTGAAATTAAAAGAATTAAAGCATCTTACTCCATTTTCATCCATAAGAAGATTAGCAGCCTTTAAATCTCTGTGTATAATGTCATTCCAGTATCAAGATCATTCAAATAAAAAAGGAAAGAACATTAAAAAAGAAAATGAAAGTAAATAGTATATATTTGTTGGGTAAGAAAACGAAAGTGAGTAATGAATGAGAAAATGAGATATTAAAAACAGCTGTTGTATAACATTTTTCATTTCTATTAGTGACTCATATAGCATTTCTCACCATTGTTAATCAAAAAAGAACAATTGACTATTATTAGACCATCTCCAACAGTTGGGCCAAATGGATCCTTACTGCAAAACAATTCAAAATATGCAGTAAGAGTCACAATTCAAACTGTGGAGAGATTTCTTTTTGTTTTTTGTTCTTGAGCAAGAAGATGAAACTAAATTATGGTAAAGTTGTGCACCTTATATGGCCATGAAATTTGGACAAATCACCCAACTCTTTAGTCAAAATAAGATTTCCCTGAAAATTATAATAAGTGGTTTAGTATAGAGACTGTAATGAAGACATGACAAAATTTCACCTCACGTTCCACTTGCTGAACTCCTTCTTTTGACATCTGGCACTGATAAACCTACAGAAAGTTACACTACTTAGTTCAATTATCAAACCCCTGAGACTTTTTTTCGATGGTTCTAGTAGTAAAAAATCTGTACATATACCTCTCTTCTTTTCTCCATCTCTCCATACTTTTGCAGTAGCCTGAGAAAGGATCGAGAAATTGCAAGTTTGATCCCTAGATTATCTTAAATTGTACTATTAGTCCCCATAATTTTTGCAGAAGAATGCTGTTGAAAGGTATAATTTTAAAGTTTGAATACATGGTGATGAATATATTATGTAATGAAAGATGGAAAAGAAAAATACCTCATTTGGCCATCCATTAACAACAAACGCATCTAAAGAGTATCCATCAATTGTAATAGAATTCTTGAATGTTCAACCCAACCTCAGTAGAAATTAACTGCAAATTTTGATCAAAAACTTAATATTATCAACAATAAAGGGTGTTTTTGTGCATCTTTTTATATTCTGTTTGAACAATATATTATGTAAATCAACAATAAAAGTCTGAGTTTGTAGTAGTATAAGTTATAAAGAGTTACCTGACTAAGGAGCTTTGGCTTATCACTTGTGGAAAAGGTAATTTCATGCATGGCCTATAAACATCAAAGGGTAAGATTTTATGAGAATTGCAAATAGCCATTTTCGCTAGTCAATTTCATTTGAGTGTGAAGGTCATTTGAATGAAAGTAATAGGAAATATAAATCATTTGGAGAATAAGTAAAACAATTCAAAAATAGAATTAACAGTGAATCAATTGTAATGAGTTTAACAATGAATAAATTAATAAGTAAATTTACTATTGAAATGAAGACAATATGATCTTATACTGCAAAACAATTCAAAAAGTGCAGTATAAGATCAAATTGCTCACTTTAAATTAAAAATTCAACAATTTAAAAATACTTCTAAGCTACTATTCTTAGCCATTATGGGATTTTTAATTATACTTAAATCAGATAATTCTAAAAAATTTAAAAAATGATGAGCTTAGGTTAAAAGTAAATCAATTTCTTAGAGTTTCAATGGTGAAATTTAATTTTTTACCTTAATTCGGTTCTTCGATTGTTGATGGCGTGTTTCAGTGGTGAAGTTCTTCGATTGTTGATGATGGTGTAAAATGGTTCCCGAGTGGCGGCGGTGGAAAGGTGAGTGTAAAGAGATCTCTTTTCTGTTTTTAGTGGTAAAGTTTACTTTTTTACCTTTATTTGAGTTATTCGCTAAGGAGTTGATGATGGTGGAGAATGGTCCCTGAGTGGCGGCGGTGTTCGTGTGGGGGAGAGCGGCTTGATGGGAAGGTGAAAGTTTACCTTAATTTGGGTTCTTCGATTGTTGATGGCGGTGGAGAATGGTCCCCGAGTGGCGACAGAATTCTTTTGCAGGAGAGCGGCTTCGTAGGAAGGTGATTTCCAAGCCGGGTTGCTGATGATGGTGGAGAGTGGTCCTCAAGCGGCGGCGGAGGTTTCTTCGATTGTTGTGGAAGAAAGAGAGAGTGCAGGTGGGAATTGGATTTGACAGACATGGTGGAGAGTGAAGGGTTCTTTGATTAAGCGATGAGCGTGAAGGGTTTAAAAATGGTGGAGAGTGAAGGGTTTAAAAATTAAAATTAAAATGGGAAGATCCAAGGGCTAAGAAATATAGAGGAGACATCAAGACATTTTAAACCGTGGATTGATTTTAGAAAATCTGGACCATTAATTATAATCGATCTAAAGACCGAAAATGATTGAAATTTGATCTGAAGGCTAGAAAATGTGGAGAAAAACATGAGACATTTCGGGCCGTTGGCCCTTCTCCAATATTATATAGATATATATATATATATATATATATATATATATATAGCAATTAATTTAATATAAAAACTATAATTACTCCACTGGTGTTGACAACTTTTTTAAAACCCTAATATAACAATGAGTCTTTAAACTAGGTCTTTAAATCTAATTTTAAAGACCTAAAATAAAGACCATACTGGTCATGCTCTTAGGATAGTTAATATTGATCATTTCATGCCACTACTTGGAGGCCGTTTAGGATTGATTATTTTAGAGTAAAAAGCGCTTTTCGATTAAAATAAAATATTTATAAAAAATATTCTAAAAAATAACTGACATCTAATTAATCTTAAGATCTATTAAATATCTAATAAAATAATAAAATAATTAAAAAAATACCTAAAAATGTATAGTTTAAAATAACGTGTTTTAAAGATGCGCTTAAAAATGAATATTCTTAATGATATAATTGCTAAGAAAATTCTAAACCCATCAAATCGTACTCTAACAAGTCCACCTAATTAGTTTGTCTTAATAAGGTCTAAAATATTATTTAATTATTATGATATACCCACCTTTCCCCTTTAAAAAAATTGTAGTATAATTAGTTACTAAATTTACGCTTCAAATCATATCTAATGCAGACATATCGTTACAATGCATTCACAATCTTTTTTGATCCAACATCCCCCCGCTATCACCATACCTATAACTAACGCTGCTACAACTCAACACCATCGACAATATCTACATTTGTACTTACCCACCATCACATCAATACCAATTGTTTCGTCATCAGTCCATTAGGCTTGTCACCACAGGCTCAACACCGAATATGATTCCTTACACCTCACCACCATACACCATCGCTGTAATTGTTGCACATAATAGTATCACAACCCTCGTCCTCGCTTAATTCACATTTGATTGGTCATGCTAATTCAAACTATAACTCAATTAATATTCGATCATCAAAACCCTCGTCCCCGCTCAATCTATATCCGGTATTCACATATCGATTCATATATATTCAGTGTTTAATTTATTTGATATGACCAAGTTTGTGATAAACAGTGACTTATGTTTCAAATATGAATCATATATAGACTGAATCTGAGACTGAAATAATTCTTGTTTGTAGCGATAAATTTAATCAAATGAGATGTTGAGATTGGTTCTGATTGTTCATGAACTTAATTGCAATATGAAGCTAAAAATTTTGTAGAAAAAATCATCCCAACAAATTATTAAGTACAATACAACACTGTTTGCCACCATTAACTTGTAACACCATCGCTGTGCAATTCGCAATCTAAAACCATCAAAATCCAACAAATTACTAAACACATCTTAACAAATTATACATCACAATCCAACAAGTAATTAAATAATAACTTGACAAAATATATTTTTACAGCACAACCAAATAAATAATTAAACATCATAAATCAGTAATAAACATAACCCGATAAATTATAGAGGAATAATTTTATCAGAGACGGCAAAACATTTGCTTTGAACCCTTTGTATCAAATTTATTGGTGGTGACTTGTTTAAGTTAATAACTATCCTCAATCGTATCAAGATTTAGATAAACATGTCAAGTTCGTCAATTTTCTTTTGGTTGTAAAATGAAGAGGAGACTACAAATTAAGGCCTAAATTAATTCAAACCTTCATTTTAAAACCTAACTAAATAAAAGTTCTATTAAAGGCCTAAACTAATTTTCGGGTTTGAACTTTTACCACTTTATCCTTATACCTTTATTATTATTGTATTCGTACCCTTGTACCTTTCTTTTTATTCCTACCCTTATTTTTCCTGCTAATAATTAATCTGGTGGGTATTTACCTATGCCGATTTTTAATTTTTGTAATGTGATTTTTTATATAATTTCTTTATAAGTCCTGATATCATTTTTGGTTTTGTCCATGTCAACGTTCCCAAGCCCAATTATAAGACTAGATATATCCACAATGTGTTTCAAAAAAATGTTTAACCTAATTAGCCGACCCCAATGGGATGTACCCTAGTCAGTTGCGAATAGAAACAAAGAAACAAAAAAATTCTCCATTGTCACTACCCTTGTACCCAATGGGATGTACCCTGCAAACAATCTTTTCACATTCACATGAAGAAAAAAAATAAAAAAAGACCAGTGTCTGTACCATGGGGGCTGCACACTCAATCACTTGAATTACAAAAAACTAGTAGGTCTGAACAAACAGAATATCTCTTCACAAGGGGTTGTACCCTAAGAGTTGTACCCTACACCTATTTTTTACCTACAAATCAACGAATTCGGGTTAAGGTTTATGTTAAAAAATTAAACATCATAAAGGCCTTCACGGCGGCGGAAAAAAATAAAAAAGTTTCAGATTTGACAACGACAGTGGTGAGATAAAGGGATTTGGTACACGGAGGCGGCGATCCTGGACCACGAATGGCGCCTGGACCACGAGCTTCGTGGATTCTGGACCACGAACAGAGGTTTCATTCTGATGGTGGAGAATGGCCCGTCTAACCGCAGTTTTCTCTTTCGTGAGAGCTTCGGCAGGAAGGTGAGACCCGAGTTTCGGAGATGGTGGTCAAGATGGTTGTGAAAGATGGTGGGGAGGGTACTTAGGGCGGCGAAGGGGGTGGCGATGGTAGTGAAGGTCCACGACAACAGAGAGGGGAGGTGATGCCCTTGGACCACGAGCGACGCCTGGACCACGAGCTTCGCGGGGGTTTCATTTAAATGGTGGAGAATGGCGCAACCTGACGACAGATTTCTTCTTCGTGACAGCTTCGGCGGGAAGGTGAGACCCGAGCTTCGAAGATGGTCGTGATGGTGGCTATGCTGTAGATCTCGGTTTTAGGCGCTAGGCTGTCGACGGGGGCCTAGCGCTTAGGTGGGATTACACGGGGCCTAGGCGGAATTATACGGTTTTGAATCCGGATGTGTAATTTTGTCTATTTAGTAGTATATATGTAGTAATTATAGAAATTTTAACTATTTGAGTCATAAAATTTATCTAACAACACTATAGTTAATATAAATATACTAAAAATTGAGTTATCATATCAACTAAAGAATTCTCGAGTATAAAAAAAATAACAAAAAAGGTCTATGCAATCATGTTTTTCCATTAATCGGCGCCTAGGCGGCCATTTTTTGTCATTAATCGGTGCCTAGACGGGATAAGCGCCTATTCCACGACGACTGAGGCGCTAGGCAAAAACACCTAGAACTATAACAGGCGTAAGCGGTTGAGGAGGAAGTTAGCGCCTAGGCGGCACCTAGGCGCGCCTAGGCGGGGAGATCTACAACATAGGATGGTGGTCAAGATGGTGGTGAAAGATGGTGGTGAAGGTGGTGGGGGTGGCGAAGGGGGTGGAGATGGTGGTGAAGGTCCACGACAACGGAAAAGGGAGACGATTTTTTTTTTTGTGAAGAGAGAATGGAATGAGAGGAGAGAGTGAGTTCTAAACCTTAATGGGTTTTTTACTTTGGTTTCTAAAAGTCTACTGTGTATAAGAGGACAGGATGGGTTTTTAGTTTTTTAATTTTTTTAGTTAAATTCTGATAGGTTAGTTAGGGATGGACTATCTTTTATTGAACCATAGGCCAGGCCTTATTTAGTCATTGGCCCTAAGGTGAACCATTGGAAGTGATTTTTCACTAAGACCACATGCCTACACCATGATATTCCACTATATCCCCCAAAAAGGTATTATAGATTTATATGTACTTAATGTGATCCCGTGACCTGGATTTGCACAAGACAAACGTAGCACATGCATTCCCCAACTAAGTGATAAATGATGCTTTGTTCTATTGTCGTTGTTATAGTTAGTTATCTGGCTTTAGAAATATAGAATTTGTCTTGAGTTTTAAAATTTAACTAAAAAAAGAAAAAAGTAAGTGGAAGACCTATTCTTTTCATTTTTGTTCAATAGAAGACTATGGTAGAACGACTAAGCAAATTTGAAAATGCGAAGAAAATTTGTTAGAAAATAGATTTTACACGATATATGGGGTGGACCCCTTCTATAGATTTGTTTTTGTCATCTTTGGTTGTTTTCATCGTTAAGATAATAGCTTGAAAATTTACACAAGATGTATTATGTTAATAAATAAATAAAAAATTATCGAAAGATAATTTTTTAGTTTTTGACAAAATGGGTTTACGTTATAAAATATTTATCTCAAAAGATACATAATAATTTTTTTGTTACAGATATAAGTCAAAATGACTAAGAAGTAATTTTTTTTATAATTTAATAACTAACGGATTGTACTTTAAGTATAACCTATCTATAGTGATCTTTCACTAATAACCATCATAGACAAGTTGGAGGATCCCAAAATGGTACTAAGCCCTCCTTATTAGACATCTCAAATTTAGCCATCCAATCCGCGTATTTATTAGCTTCACGAAAGTTCCACATCAGCTCAAAATGCTCATTAGACGCCAAGATTCTTTGACACGCATCTACTATATCACCCGAAAATCCCTTTGAATTTACATCGCCCTTCACTAGCGCATGCAATTCACATGAGTTTGTTTCGATGATAAGGGTAGTGAATCCACGTAATACTGTCATATCTAATCTGGAATGTAATGCTAAAAGCTCTGCCTCAAATGGCGTGCATGCAACACATCTTCCAGCAAAGCCACCCATGTATTTTCCATTAGTATTAAAAATAAACCTCCCACACTTGCTACCTTTTTTATCCGCATTATACGCCCCATTCACAGGTTTAACCCATTTCACGAGGGTAGTTTTTGCAAACATGATTAAACCTCCATCTCTCTCAATCCCCTATGCTCTCACGTGATCAATGGATGTATTAAATATTATTGCTCGGAGTTCACTAGTTGTTCTTTTCCTAGCGGCTGGCTCGAATACTCTTGTGTTCCTGTCAATCCATATGCCACAAAAACGCAACAATAATATTCTTTTTTTCTATTCCATTTATTAAACCTTTATGGGACAACTACAAATCCCACCACCTGCTGCTGTTATCATCTCCACCTCCCTGATTTACTGTACTTGCTGCTGTCTTTCGGTCTATATTAGAATTCTGCAGTAGTCTGGACCCCACCTGCAAATGCTCTCTTCGATCACTAACATTCCCAATCTCATATACACCTGGCGCGCCATTATTTCTATTTCCCAAGCGAGTCTGTTGTCCCCTATTATCTGTTTCAAAATTTTGATCATTCAAGGCCAAGTCTATCATTCGGTTTTCAGGAGCATTTCACCTATCATCTTCCATCAGCTCTCCACCTGTTATGCACCAATCACGAAATCCTTTATACCCTCTACAGTCACGGAAAACATGGGCTGCCGTTTCCCGATCTAGTCCATGTTTCTCGAATTGTGCACCATCAACAATTCCGCGCGAATGCGAATTCCCCTTGGTAGGAAAACTTCCCACACCGCTCTCCATATTAAAACCTTAACCTTTTGTGGACACTTTAGGGACCAAACGATATCCCATTTAAAGTTTGTGTCATTTCCTTCTTGTAACGTGCTATTATATGCGAATTTCACCTAAAATATACCCAAATTTTCTAAGGATCATTTATAAGTTTTCTCATTCCCACTTTCTAACTCAATTATGCCCCGTTCAAGCACCTCTCTTCCTGCAAGTATGTTTTTGCACATTCTTGAATCTGATGGTTTACCAACTCACTCCATGAACCCATTCATATAGTATCTTTTCTTTAAAGCACTAACCCATAGCTACAGATAATTTTGAAGTATTTTCCACCCTAGCTTGGCCAATGGGGCTTTATTATAGTTGCGCGCACCTCTCAAACCCAATCCTCCAGACATAGGGTCTCCTAGGATAACTAATGAACTTTACGACCCTCCTCAGAGGACTCCCATATGAAACCTCAAATAATTATATCATTTTCCTCACACACATGGACTGGTAATTTCATAGTCTACATTATATAAACAGGGATAGCCATAAGTAACGATTGTGCAAGGGTGATCCTCCCAGCTAGCGATAGACTTTGGCTTTTCCAATTTAGAAGTTTGTCTTTCATCCTAGAAGTAACTCTTCGAAAGAAACATCTCAGGAGGCATTTCGAACGTATCAGAGTTCCCAAATAGTTCCCCGATGACTCGCTCAACGTGAATCCACTCCTTCTTGCTCAATAACCAGCTTTCTCAATTTGAACATTCCTCGAAAAATATATTAAAGATTTTGTCTCGCTAACTGTTTGTCCAGACTCATCACAAAACATTCTTAGCACCTCCTTGATGAGGTCCACTTGAACTTCCTCAGCCTCAACAAATAATAGCAAATCGTCTTCAAAAAAATATATGCAAGATTGGGGGTCCTTGTCGGTGAAGGTGAATGGGTAACCACTCCCCTCCTCCGCAAATCCCCTGAATTAGACTAGATAATCGCTCCATACATAAAATAAATAGATAGGGGGAAAGAGGGTCTACCTGCCGAATGCCCCTTTGAGAGGTGGATGCTTCAAGTTGTTCACCGTTCCACAACACTTGCATTGTGTTAGAAGCAATAATCGACATAATTAGATTGACCCAAGATGCTGGGAATCCAAAATCCGTGATAGTATTTTCGATGAACCTCCAATTCAGTTTATTATATGCTTTAACTAAGTCAATTTTAATCGTCGTATAACCATTTTTAGACGAAAGATTTTGCAAACAGTGGTCAATTTCTTGCACCAAAACCACGTTATCAATGATTGACCGTCTTGGGAGATAACTACTCTAGTTTGGACCAATCTTTTCCGTAGGAATGGTATCATCGAATTAACCATCGCTTTCATGATAAATTTGACCGGAGTATTATTTAGGCTAATAGGTCGGAGTTGGGCTACCACTCCCAGTTCTGTTACCTTCGGAATCAAATGAATTAGTGTCCCATTTAATTCTGGTGATATCATACCTGTGCGAATCGAACTCCTAACCATCTCACAAATATCTAGACCAACTGCATCCCCACACTTGTGATCGAATGCCGCTGAAAATTCAATCTAATCCCGAAGCTTTGGTAGGATTAGATTGAAATACAGCGATGCGAATCTCCTCATTAGTAAAATCATTCTCCAGGATATTCCTCTCAACCTCTTCCAAGCTACTACTATGTGGTAAAGCAAACGGTCCCACAAATTTATCTGATTCTGAATTAAGATCCATAAATACATAATAATTTCAAAATACACTCGTACATAATTAATGAAATCATACATAATCATTATGAAAATACACACAACCCACAAAAAATATGTAACTCAATTAAAATATAAAATAACCAATTAATAGTAGGTCTTTTCAAACTAAAAAAATTGAATTTTTTCTAAAGATATTTTAAAATTGTGAAACTTGTAAGTCAATATCCTATATTTTTATATAAAATTGTCCTTGTATAAAAATATAATTTTAAATAACAGATACTATTTAACGGTAGAGTAAGAAACTGCTTACCACAAAACGATAACAATAAATTACTAGATAAATATTAAAGGTGACTATATTTAAGAAATAGCTTATTACAAAAATATCTAAAACACAACATGCATAATTCTAAACTTGAAAAAACTCTCCCCTCTTGGTGTAGATACACTATTTTCTCACAATCTTACTTACATGTTCCTGGTGTGTTTCTATTCTTCACTCAATCTTGCTGGGTTGTCGACAGGACAAAGCTTTGGTGGACAAATAGCGGGGGCCTTGATATTTGGAGAACATTTGCCTAGTTTTTTATAGAGAAAAAAAAACGTTAGTAAAAAGATATATTAGTCTACTTCAAGTCGTTGACAAAATAAAAAGTTGACAAAAAAAAGTCTACTTCAAATCTAAATATTATATAAAAAATTTCATGAACTATAAACTGACCTCAATTCTTTTTTTAATTCATAAGGATCCTAATCTAACAAACTTTTTTTATAAGATAATATACTTTACTAACAATTTAATTTTATAATATTTTTACTGGACTACGACACACAAGTTCACTACCTAATTTCGCTGACAACCCAGTTAGCAAACGCTCAATCAGACAGGCGTTGGGTTGTACAACACAATTTAGTAGGTTGTGTAATCCATCTTCAACAGTTGCGTCAAATGAATATTTACTGCAAAACAATTCAAAAAATGCAATATAAGACGAAATTGCTCACGACAAATCATGAGACCCACAAAACTCACAGGACATCCCTTCTCCATATACGATATTCTCAGCGCATCACTTCTCATACGGTAAAAGGCTTCCAACTGTCACAAAATGACCAGTGTAGGATTTGTATAAAAAGATAATAAACAACAAACTGTAATTATACTTAAATTAGATAATTTTGAAATATTGTAAAAGTGATGAGATTAAGTTAATAATTAAATCAATTTTGTAATGTTTCGATGGTAAAAATTATTTTATTTACCTTAATTTGGGTTCTTCGATTGTTGATGATGGTGGAGGATGATCCCAGGTGGCAGTTTTCTTGTGTAGGAGAGCACCTTGGTGTGAAGGTTGGTGAAGAGATCTCTTTTATGTTTTTTGTTGGAATGTGAGTGTAAAAAGATGAGTTTTAGGTTTTATGTTTCATTGTTTTTCAACCTTTACTTTTTAATTTTTGTTTTTTGTTTTGAAATTTTTCAACGTTGGCGGTTATATACTTTTTATCTTAAAATTTATTATTTTATTTTGTAAGGTTATATTGGGTATATCATAAACCCAAAATAATATTTTGGACCTTATTCATCAGAATTTTTGGCTAGACTTCTTAAGACACGATTTGTTGGGTTATGGACATAATTAGGAATTATCTCAAATTTCTGTAAATAGTTGTATAAACTTTTACCCCCTTTACCAAACTGAAGAAGATCCCTGGACCCCTTTGCTTATCCTCATTGTTTCTCTTTCTCGATGATGATGAAGGTAATAGTTAGGATTCTTTTTTTTAATGATCGGAGACAACAAACAGTGTGCGGTGGATAAGATGGAAATGTTGTTAGTAGTTCCTTGTGATAATGGGCAAAATAGGTGGTATTTTCTCATTCGAGTTACAACATACATGACTACTTCCAAGCATAAAATTTGATCTAGCATCTACATAATGTTTAGTATTACGCCAAAATAGACTAAAAAACATAAAAAATTCACCATCTATTTCTTCATCTATAATCTTTTATAAATGAGATTTTATATTTTCACTCCTCAAATCACATGGTTGTTACAGTTATGTAGATGGGTATGTCGCTACCTATAATGGTTCTAAAACCTTGAAAGAGGATGTAAGCTTAAAAAATTATTTGTTATAACGGTCAGTAAAAGAGTTGTATCAAATCTTATGTCTATACATAATATCTTAGTCACTTGTAAAGTAATGATTATGGCATCTAATCAAACTAATAGTATTTACAATTCTTCTATGAATAGGCCTCCATTCTTTTCAGAGACTAATTGTCTTTATTGGAGGACCAAGATGGCTATTTGGATGAAAAAATTGTTGACTTTTATTTTTGCGTACTCACAAGAAAAGAACCAATCATTGCTGACAAACAGTTAATGGAGCCCATGTCATAAAGTAAATAGATGGACTTATAAAGGATGAAAGCAAAAAACTACTAACAATAAACTAAACTGTGTAATTTTAATTTAATCTAGATAACGTTGACAAAAACTAAAGCTAAAAGATTTTTATTTGGGTTTTTTCAGAAAGATTAACTACTAACAGTGAGCTAAACTAAGATTAAATGAAAACAATTAAATAGGGGTGAAAGTATTGAGAGAAGGTGAGCTCGAGACACATTTAATTACCACTATCCATGACTTAGACTTACTTTCACTTTAATATCAAAATGAGATGTTAATGTGTTAGCCTCACCTTGTTTTTATTCCCGTTTTAATATTCGACAAATCATCTTGTTAACTAAAATTCATTTTGGTTTCACTTAAAGATGTTTTCCAAAACCCCTCATTAGATTAGTTGTGTTTACTTCCTTGTATTTAGCTTGATATTCAAAAGAGCAGCTCCGCGGTACACCGGACGAATCACGCGGTACACCGCAAAGTCACGGACCAGAAGTGCGGTGCACAGGATAGCCCGTCAGTATGCTCAAAAATCTGCACGGTACACCGGACCTAGGCGCGGTACACCGGACAACGGCACGGACCAGGGTTGCGGTACATTAGATAGTCCGACCAGTAAGCTCGAAGTTTAGTCGAACAGCTCCGCGGTGCACCGGACCATATCCGCGGTACACCGCACAAGAGGGTTTTCTGCACTTTACAAGAGGACAAAGCTTATATCCGTTGGAGATAAAATAGATCCGTTAGATAGGAGCCTTATGACCGTTGGACCAAGATTTCAGCTATAAAATGGAGCTCATTCAAGACACAACTCAAGCCTTCCATCTACCAATCTTAAGAGCAATTAATTCCATCATTCAAGAAGGTTTCAAAGGAGCATTCAAGTCATATTTATTGTGAAGCTAATTAGTTCTTATCTACTCATTTAGGAGTTTAGTTACAAAGCTTTTTACAAAGCACCCCTAAACACTTTTCCCTTTTCCTCTTAGTTCTTGTAATAGATTAAGAGAGTAGTGTGAGCATTGGTTTATGCTTGGTTCCTTGTGTTGGTGATAACACAAGAGTATTTTCCTTCAAAGGGTTTTTGAAGTGGTTGTAAGGGTTTGTATCTCACCCGGTTAAGAGTTACGAAGATTAGTTGAGAATCTTGCAAATCCTAAGGAGGCTTCCTTAGGTAGTGGATGTAGGGAAACCGAACCACTATACATCGTTGTGTATCGTATTCTATCTCTACACTCTTTATATTTCCGCACTCTATATGCTTGTTAAAATGCCTACTTGAATAGTTTGATATTATTGTCTATTAGGATTATCTAGTTTTATACTATTTAGTTTGCTAATTCAATAGGATTCAAATTAGCTTTTAATTTTATTTACTTGAAATAAAATTAGCCGATTAATTTCTATTGTCCTATTCAACCCCCCTTCTAGGACGCATATAGTATATCAATTGGTATCAGAGCCTAGCTCTATTGTACTTAATCGTTTCTAGAGTTAATACGATATGGATTCTAATCAACCGGAAGGTTCATGTTCTACTAGACCTCCGCTTTTTGTAGGAAAAGACTACTTTGGATGGAAAAAGAAAATGGAGATTCACGTGAAAGGAATCGATTACTTTTTATGGATGGCTATCAAAAAGGGTCCTTATATTCCTTATGTTGCCGGAAGTACAACAGAGGTAAAAGATGAAGATGATTACAATGATCAAGACATAGCTAAACTTACCAAAAACAACAAAGCTATGAACATCCTCATCAATGGATTAAGTGTCACGGAATATGCTAGAGTTAGTGAATGCAATTCCGCTCATGAAATGTGGCAACTCTTGGAGCTCTCTTATCAAGGAACGGAGGATATAAAAGAAACCAAGATTGGTCTCTTTATCACTAAGTATGAGCTTTTTCGTATGGAGCCCGATGAAGCCTTAAATGCTATGCATCAAAGATTTTCTAACATTGTTAACACCTTAAAAACTCTTGGTCAAGAGTACACCAACAAAGAACAATGCCGAAAAATCTTATTTGTTCTTCCAAGGAAATACAAGACAAAGATCAACTCTATAAGAGACACTAAAGATCTTTCAAAGATGACGGTTCATGAACTCATTTGCAACCTCATGACGGAAGAACTTGTGCTTGAAGAAGAAAAGATAAGAGATGATGAGGAGAAGAAAATTAAGAAATCTATTGCCTTCCATGCCATGAGTACTAAGTTGAAAGAACGAAAAGAAAGGAAAGAAAGTGAAGAAGAAAACTCTCATGAAGAAGAAACTAGTGAAGATGAAGGAGTGGCCATGTTGGCTAGAGACATGAAAAAATTCATGAGATATAAACGATTTGCCAAGAAAGGAAGCTCTTCCACACCCTACAAGAAGAATGATAGAGCTATCAAACAAGATGAACCCACTTGCTATCATTGCAAGAAAGTTGGTCACATCAAAACCTATTGTCCTCTTCTTCAAAAGGAGAAACCAAAAAGAGCAATGCATGCTAATATCACTTGGGATACTCAAAATTCGGATGAAGAAGAAAGTGATAGCGAAAACGTCAATCTTGTTGCTTTTATGGGAGAACTTGAGAATGATGAAGATGATTCTTCGGATGATGATACCGGTACTACTCACTTTGCCTTTATGGCAAATCATGATGAGGTAACTCCTAAATCTAAACTCTCTTTAACTAATGATGATGCTAGTGAACAAGATATTCATGAGGCATTTGATTCTCTTTATAATGATTTTTTAAATTCTATTGAAACAAACAAAGTTTTAACAAAAGATTTAGAATTTGAGAAAAATAGAACTAAAGAGGTTTTGAAAGCTTTGGAAGATTGTCAAAATCTTTGTGATGAATGTATAGATGAAAATGAAAAACTTCATCTTATTGAGAAAAATCTTTTGGAAGAAAAAGCTCTATTAGAGAAAAAGATTATTGATCAAAATGCTATTATTTTAAAATTTACTAGTGGGCAAGAAAACTTGGATTTGATTTTAGGTTCTCAAAGAATGGCTTGTGAAAAAAGTGGTGTTGGATATGATCCATTCACTCACCAAAAACCTTTGAAAAATGTCTTTGTCAAATCAAAAATTTCAAATGCAATTCCATCCTCTTCAAAATCTTCTATCACTTGCACCTATTGTGAAAAACTTGGTCATGATGCATCTCATTGTTACTATCGTAAGTTATTGGATTTAGGATCTCTTGTGCCAATTTGGAAAAGGCCTAAATGGGTCTTAAAAAGGAAATCCACTAACCCTCATGGACCCAATCCGAATTGGGTACCTAAAGCTTAAATTATTTTTTGTTTGTAGGGATTGAGCATCAAGAAGCAAAATATATGGCTACTTGATAGTGGATGCTCAAGACACATGACCGGGAATCCTTCATTATTTACACGTTTATATAAAACAAAAGGTGATAAAGTTACTTTTGCCGACAACACTAAGAAACGCGTTTTGGGTAAAGGTAACATTGGTAATTTGAATTCCTTACTTATCTCTAATGTGTTACTTGTTGAGGGTCTCTCTTTTAACTTGCTTAGTATTAGTCAACTTTGTGATGTTGGGTTTAGTGTTAAATTTGAAGCATCTAGATGTTTATTTTTAAAAATGATGAGTTAGATACTATGTTTATTGCAAAAAGATCGGATAATGTTTTTGTTGTTGATCTTGAAAGTCTTATGACTTCTCATATTAAATGCTTATCCGTGGTAAATGATAGTTGGCTTTGGCATAGACATATAGGGCATGCTAGCATGGATTTGATTTCAAAATTATCTAGAAAAAATCTTGTTGTTGGTTTGCCTATTCATAAATTTGATAAAGATAAATTGTGTGATGCATGTCAACTTGGTAAACAACATCGTTCATCTTTTAAATCCATAAATAAGGTCATCACCGTTAGGCCACTTCAATTATTGCATATGGATCTTTTTGGTCCCGTTGATGTCACTAGTCTAGGGGGTTCTAGATATGTCTTTGTTGTTGTTGATGATTTCACTAGATTTACATGGGTGATGTTCCTTGCTTTAAAAAGTGATGCCTTCAATGAATTTGCAAAACTTTGTAGAAAGGTGCAAAATGAGAAAGGCTACTCTATTACATGCATTCGTAGTGATAATGGTAGTGAATATGTGAATTCTCCTTTTGTGCATTTTTGTGATGAATTTGGGATTGAGCATAATTTTTCGGCCCCTAGAACTCCCCAACAAAATGGGGTAGTGGAAAGGAAAAACCGAACTCTACAAGAAATGGCTAGAACAATGCTAAAAGAACATAGCTTGCCTACATACTTTTGGGGTGAAGCCGTTCATACGGCTTGTTATGTGTTAAATAGAGTTCTTATTAGACCCCTTATTAAGAAAACCCCTTATGAGCTTTGGAATGGTAGACCACCAACTATTGCTTATTTTCGTGTTTTTGGGTGCAAATGTTTTATCCTAAACACTAGGGACTATTTGGGAAAATTTGATGCTAAATCGGATGAAGGCATTTTTCTTGGTTATTCCACTAAAGGAAAAGCCTATCGCATTTTCAACAAACGTACTCGTACCATTGAGGAATCTATGCATGTTGACTTTGATGAGACTAATCCGTTTTGTATCAAGAAAGTGGTAGATGTTGTTGAAGATACTCCACTAGATCAACCCTTAGAATCTCCTACTCAAGAATTAAAATCTCATGAAGAATCTCTTAAGGAAAATGATCAAGCATTAAATGAAGCTAGTACGGATTTACCAAGGTGTTGGAAACATATCAAAGATCACCCAAGTGAATTAATTCTAGGTGATCCAAAAGAAGGTGTTACCACTCGCTCCCGTATTATTGCTCTTTGTGCTCATCAAGCATTCTTATCTCAAATTGAGCCCAAGAATATTAAAGAAGCCTTGTTAGATGATCATTGGATTAATGCTATGCATGAGGAATTAAATCAATTTGAGCGTAGCAAAGTTTGGACATTAATGGAGAAACCAATTGGCCCCACTATTATTGGCACTAAGTGGATATTTCGCAACAAGCTAGATGACACCGGCATCATTACTAGAAATAAAGCAAGGTTAGTTGCTCAAGGGTACAATCAAGAAGAAGGTATTGATTTCGATGAAACTTTTGCTCCGGTAGCTAGACTTGAATCTATTCGTATGCTACTTGCTTTTGCTTGTTATATGAATTTCAAACTTTATCAAATGGATGTCAAAAGTGCTTTTTTAAATGGCTTTATAGACGAGGAAGTCTTTGTTAAACAACCACCGGGTTTTGAGGATCCAAAATTTCCAAATCATGTTTTTAAACTCTCAAAGGCTTTATATGGTTTAAAACAAGCACCTCGTGCTTGGTATGAACGTTTAAGCAAATTTTTATTAGATGATGGTTTTAAAAGAGGAAAAATTGACTCCACTTTATTTATAAAAAGGTCTTCAAAAGATATCCTTCTTGTTCAAATTTATGTGGATGATATTATATTTGGTGCTACTAATGAAAATCTTTGTGAGAATTTTTCTAAAAGCATGCATAAGGAATTTGAGATGAGCATGATGGGAGAATTGAATTACTTTCTTGGTCTTCAAATCAAACAAATGAAGGATGGCATCTTTGTCAATCAAGCCAAATACACAAAAGAATTGATCAAAAAATTTGGACTTGAAGATGCAAAGGAAATTGGAACTCCAATGAGCACATCCACAAAATTAGACAAAGATGAAGATGGTAAGGATGTTGATGAGAAACTATATCGAGGTATGATTGGTAGCTTACTTTATTTAACCGCTTCTAGACCCGATATTATGTTCCCCGTGTGTCTTTGTGCTAGATTTCAATCTTCTCCTAAAGAAACCAATCTTAGTGCCGTTAAGCGTATTTTTAGGTATTTGAAAGGAACCCTTAGTCTAGGACTTTGGTACCCAAGATTTACCTCTTTTGAGCTAATAGGTTATTCGGATGTCGATTATGCCGGTTGTAGACTTGATAGGAAGAGCACTAGTGGTAGTTGCCAATTCTTAGGTCAATCCCTTGTTTCTTGGTCTAGTAGAAAACAAAATAGTGTTGCTTTATCCACGGCCGAAGCCGAATATGTTGCGGCCGGAAATTGTGTGACTCAAGTTCTTTGGATGAAACAAACCTTACTAGATTTTGGCTTAGAGTATGATCGTGTTCCCATTCGTTGTGATAACACTAGTGCTATTAATCTTACCGAAAATCCCATTCAACACTCTAGAACAAAGCACATAGAAATCCGCCATCATTTTATCCGTGATCACACTCAAAAAGGGGATATTGTACTTGAATTTGTTACCTCCGAAAATCAACTAGCCGATATCTTTACTAAACCTCTACCCCAAGATCTTTTTGAGAAAATTCGTTGTGAGATTGGCATGCAAATTCTCTAATCTCCGTATCTTGCCATTGTTGTTTAGTGCTTTTTGTGTATATTCTCTTGTTACTAATGTTTTTCTTGATTTTATAGGTTCTTTGACGCTTCTAATTGTTATCCATGTATTCCTTTGGTCCTTGTTTTTACTCAAAATGTGTTTTTGACCCCTTAAAATTTTCAAAATCGTATCATTTGTTCTTTTTGTTGTTGACAAAGGGGGAGAAATTTTAGTTAAACTTTTTCAAATGCATTTTGTGAGGGGGAGTTTGTATAAAAACTCTAGTGACTAGGTTGAGGGGGAGTTTTTGATCAAAACTAAATCTTAGGCATCTTCAAAAGTTTATGATTTGTCAAACATCAAAAAGGGGGAGATTGTTAGCCTCACCTTGTTTTTATTCCCGTTTTAATATTCGACAAATCATCTTGTTAACTAAAATTCATTTTGGTTTCACTTAAAGATGTTTTCCAAAACCCCTCATTAGATTAGTTGTGTTTACTTCCTTGTATTTAGCTTGATATTCAAAAGAGCAGCTCCGCGGTACACCGGACGAATCACGCGGTACACCGCAAAGTCACGGACCAGAAGTGCGGTGCACAGGATAGCCCGTCAGTATGCTCAAAAATCTGCACGGTACACCGGACCTAGGCGCGGTACACCGGACAACGGCACGGACCAGGGTTGCGGTACATTAGATAGTCCGACCAGTAAGCTCGAAGTTTAGTCGAACAGCTCCGCGGTGCACCGGACCATATCCGCGGTACACCGCACAAGAGGGTTTTCTGCACTTTACAAGAGGACAAAGCTTATATCCGTTGGAGATAAAATAGATCCGTTAGATAGGAGCCTTATGACCGTTGGACCAAGATTTCAGCTATAAAATGGAGCTCATTCAAGACACAACTCAAGCCTTCCATCTACCAATCTTAAGAGCAATTAATTCCATCATTCAAGAAGGTTTCAAAGGAGCATTCAAGTCATATTTATTGTGAAGCTAATTAGTTCTTATCTACTCATTTAGGAGTTTAGTTACAAAGCTTTTTACAAAGCACCCCTAAACACTTTTCCCTTTTCCTCTTAGTTCTTGTAATAGATTAAGAGAGTAGTGTGAGCATTGGTTTATGCTTGGTTCCTTGTGTTGGTGATAACACAAGAGTATTTTCCTTCAAAGGGTTTTTGAAGTGGTTGTAAGGGTTTGTATCTCACCCGGTTAAGAGTTACGAAGATTAGTTGAGAATCTTGCAAATCCTAAGGAGGCTTCCTTAGGTAGTGGATGTAGGGAAACCGAACCACTATACATCGTTGTGTATCGTATTCTATCTCTACACTCTTTATATTTCCGCACTCTATATGCTTGTTAAAATGCCTACTTGAATAGTTTGATATTATTGTCTATTAGGATTATCTAGTTTTATACTATTTAGTTTGCTAATTCAATAGGATTCAAATTAGCTTTTAATTTTATTTACTTGAAATAAAATTAGCCGATTAATTTCTATTGTCCTATTCAACCCCCCTTCTAGGACGCATATAGTATATCATAATGGCTAATCAAGAATCTAATTCACCCTAACTCACTTCCAAACAATTAATGACTGCTATTTAGTACTAGAAACCTCTCACGAGTGATCCTACATTACTATCTAACGATTAATATTTTTAACCTCATGCGATTGTCCTACAAAATTTGACCTCCTGGTTATAAATTCATAGAATATGATATATCCTAGTTCCGTTACACACCCCCAGTGCAGTTTAATAGCTAGAAAACCCAAAATATATGGCCATAATACTTGAATTTAACAATAGGATGCAATGATATACACAATAAAAACAATTCTACACTTTATTTAAATAAAAAATCCCAAATTCTTACAAATAGTTCTAAATTATAAGTTAGGGTTCATACCCAAGCATCTCAATCTACTAATGAGTTTAGAATATGGTGAAATAAAAGAAAGAAAGTATGAATAAAATATAATTAAAGATAATAAATAACAGACAGAGCAATTACATAGATAAATTAGGTAAGAATAGGATATATGGTGTTGTAATGGATCTCTATTGCTTTTCCATTTGCTCCAAATCGTTCCTAGATATAGAATCAAATAATCAGTGTGTTTTAAGGTTAAGAACTGGTATATATAGTCACCGAAAAGGTTTCCCAATAGTTGATCCAACTAAGTGAGTCAAAAGTGGTCTTATGGACACTTTACTAATTCTGGACAACTTGGGTCTTCATATCAAAACGTCCATAACTTCTTCAATTAAACTCCAATTTTTGAATAGTTTCTTCTCAGGAGAGCTACACTCTAAGTGATATCTTGAGTGTAAATTTTATGCTCTTAATCCTTACCAATTATTTGTCATGAATTTTCAAAGGTGATTTATACATTTTTCCATCAATTCTTGTTGAGTTTCTATTGGACTTTCAGCTCCTTTTGCGACTTGACTTTATAGTTTCCTTGAACTTTTGTCTTCCTAACTTCATCTTTGGGTCTCGTATAATCCTTGTACCTAGTAATTTCAAACTTATCACACAAGTTATCTCAAATTTCTCCAAAAACATATTTATATCTGATACAAGTTAAAAACTCAAAACATGTCAAATAAAGGGATAAATCCCATGTTAAATCTCAAAAACTCACCTAAATGATGTCTCGTATATCTTAAAATATAAAAAGGATACATCAATCCTATCTTTTAATTTCAGGAGGAGAAGGTGGTATACAATTCTTGTATCCCAACTTATCTATATAAGTAACTTATTTTGGAAGTTGGTGTTTTTGGTAGTTCCCCAATGGACTTTGCTGGAAAGAATTTTCATATTCACTCGAATTACCCCATTACAATCCTATATGTTTGGCTTCATTAAGTTGGAAATAATTTTTGCCACCATACCAATTGTATCCTCTTTGGTTATAAATGAATAATGGACTCTAGGTTGTTGATGTCTCTCGATTTATGATATATTAATATATACTTGAGACATCATTTTAGGTTATTTAGTAATTAATTTTAGGATTTTCCCTATTCATTCATACTTTGCACTTTCTTGTCTTGTTTTAGGTGGTTTGCTATTTTAGGAGCTTTTACGGGTAATTTGTGTGTTATTTGTGTATCACTTAGGTATATGGAACCTATTACACCTATGAAAACTGATTTGAAGTGGAAAAGTAAAGAAAATCCTTTAGTCAAAGTAAAAAAGAAAGAGTTTGGATATATTTGGAAAGTAAAGAAGCTACCAATACTGCACATACGTCCAATAATTAAATTGCTGCAGAATTTAGGTCAAGATTAGGATGAGCCTTTTATATGAGTAGATATATCTTTCAATTGTGGTCGTTTCCATATTAAGAACATTAAATTCTGATAAGTAACGAAGGAGATATGACCAAATCAATATCTGCAAAGGTTTATCTTGTCCTACAATTTAGGGATACGAATTCTGATAAGATTAGGACTCGTTAACTTGTGGATTACTCCTAATTTCAACCAAGGGGCCTATATATATCCATTCATACCTTAGAGAAATCATCCTTGGTCAGTCCCTAATCATCTAAAGACCAAGAGGAAGCTTACATCAAGAGAAGAGAAGACAAGAAGGAGTTGGACACTATTCATGCCATTCTAACCCTTCACTTTTGTAATTTATTTTCTTTCTTTCTCTAGTATGAACTAATTATATTTAGCTTGAAATTAGCATAAGGGTATGAACCCTCGACTTGTTTTATATCTATTTTAATTTGGGATGTCCTTTTACATTTAATTGAAATTAGTTGTGATATCTCTGTTTTTATGTGCTTTGATGTATTGTCCGTAGTTCTTGCGGTGACCAACGTAAAGTATTTCCTTGATAATAGTTGGATGCTCACCTGGAAGGGGTGTCCAATTATTGAAACACCACATAAACGTCTAGTGTGCGGTAGTGATCCAGAAGGGCTTGCCTAACTAGATAGTCACTAGGGTTTGAGATTAACCATCGATCATTGTGCAGGGTCCCCTTACCCAAGTCCCCTGGTAATTGTTAGGTCGCCACCTAAGTCCACCTGGAAGGGTTTTAGGAGGAATATAGAATCCTGGCCATTGCACATCACACAATTATTCCTTACATAATTAGGTTATAACACAAGGATAGTGGGGGTTTACTTGCTATATCTCGAGCTAAACTCTCATACTTCTTTCTTTCTATTTATTTTCCTGTCTTTATTTTATTTAGAATTGTTAGAGTCTTAAAAAAACAACAAATATTTCAGAGTTTTTTTTTATTTTTTAGCTTATTATTCTTCTAAATTTTTTTATTTTCACTTTATAATTGCATTTGTTCTCCCTAACTTTGGTAGTCTCTGAGGACGAATTATACTTATCATTAAAACTTACATACGATCTGTGATACTTGCAGTGAGTAACATGACTGGTTAGGGTGATAGTTCTTATCCTTTATATCATTATTTTATCACACCTTACCAGTCATCGTCGTTCTCACATTTTGTCCACTCATGTGTTTCATTAATATAAACCTTACAAAGAGAACCAAGATTAGCTATTTTACTCGATAAACCAACTTTATTTGATTTATATTCTAACAACTTCATTTGACAAGTAAGAGTGCTAAGTTGAGCTTGGATTGTTGTGTTGGAATAAAAATTTAGCATCCCTTGTGTATTATCATTTAAAATAAGACTATGCCCCAGTTTCCAATTTTGCTCATTTTTATAACACAATCCAAGATACTCAAAGAATACGTGATTTCACACACTAGAATGCCGCGTTGGAATACATATCCAAATATATAGAAACATAGAACTCCAACCCTTGGAAAAACAGTCACAACTGTTGATCGAGTGTAATAACTTAATTAGTGCATCTTCGGAATAATATTCAACACTGCTCCCGAGCTTCACTAATGCTCTCTCTGGCATCCATATGAAACATAGTGATGTAGGTCCTAGCCTTAATTCTCATTGTATGTGGGTCGTATTTCTCTAAAAATTCACTTTTGAGCTTCACCTATATATATGTCGTTTCAGAGGTTGATCATCTAGCCAATTATTTGCTCCTCCAACCACAACGAACATAAACATTATTAGGTACATTTGTTCCTCAGCTACACCCTCTATGATGTAAGAGTTAGATATATGTAAAAACTCTTGGATTAACCGCATCAGGTCATTGCTTGAGGAATTACTAAAATATCCTAATGATGTCAATTGAACAATAATGCCCACGCCCATATTGAATTGACGGGTTTGTACGTTTGGACATGGTATTCAAAGTGGTGGAACCTCAACTCTTAATCCTCACATCAAAGGAGCACTAAGTCTTGGTTAACCATCCCATTTTGGGAGGATGGGCAGCATTTTCCTCAAGTCCAACCTGTAGGGTGGTTTCGCTTGGCCTTTAAGAACATATACTTGAGATCCAATGACCTCTTCAAACATACTAAGTCCTATGGAAAGATCTCTATTGTCATTCATCTCATGAACCTCTAGGTGTACTGATTTCTCATCTTTTGTGATAGAATAATAGTATCATGGGCAACTTTTTGGGGGATTAGGGCACCTAAAATAGGGATTATTCACTAGTATTTTATGTTTCTTACTTTCTTATCTCATTTTGAACTTACTACTATTTTAGAATCTTTTGTGCTTTAAATTCAAGACATCATATCAATTTAAATTTAAGCAATAAACACCGGTACAATAGCTAACTCCTCATTTTCCATTTCTTGCAAAATTTGGAATTGAGATTTTTAGTTATATTATTGAGAATTGTGAATTGTATATGATCCTCATGCTCTAGTGTGTGAAAATATTTTAAGCATGTGATTGATAATTGAGTTGGGGGTGAGTCATTCTGGATTCTAACAAGCACGAGTAGTTGGGGAAGATAAGAGCAAGAAGAGGAAAGAAAAACGCTATCAAGGAAAGTGATATGAATGAGCACATGAGAGTACTATAGGAGAACCAAGAAAATTCAAAGGATCACATGTGACTATTGAGAGAAGAAGTCATGGAAGTAAGGAATCACAAGAGAGAATGGAGCGAAGCTAGATAGCATTCTAGTACTACTTGCGAAATGACCAAAGCCTCGACATGATCGTGATAGTAACGGGTCCAATGCTTGTAAAGATATGTTTTGTTAACACTTCTCATTCTTAGTGGATTTTTTTCTTCTTTATCTAGTCTTTTCGAGTCGTGGAGACACGACTCAGTTTTTAGTTGGGGGTGGGGTACTCGTTGTCGTCATCCCCGTTTATGTGCTTTTATTTGCTTTAGATAAAACCAGAAAATTAAAAATAAATAGTGTAAATATTGATGTAGGATGTAGTAAATATACTTGTTAAGCATAAGTTCTAGCAAGTTAAAGATAGTAATTAATGGGGCTTGAATGATGTCACGATGCGTTTAATATATTTACATGAAAACATTAAGTAAATGATAGAAAAGATTAATGAGCAATGCATAGAAGAAAAGTGGAATCTTAGGGAGTACCGAGCGGTGTGTAAAACTTGAGGTCTGAACTAGTTGATAAACCGAACTATAAAAGTGAAAACAATAACTAGGCACAATAGTTAGAAAAATAAATAAAACAGTTCTTTGATAGCTACTTGAAGCCTTTAGCTTTCTAACCCGAATGTAATTGAATTACTTATCTGCTTTGACCACTTTTTAGCATGTAGTCTTCTTTTATTGACACGACATAAACCATATCCCTTATATATAGTATTATTGATCGAGAACATTTTTAATATATTAATGGCAAAAATGTGACATAAAAATATTCAATAAGTATTAGTGAGGCAAAATTGAGGTTCAAGGACCAATCCGGGGAAAGGGGTAGAGTTCAGGGTTCAATTGAGAATTTTTTCCTACATTTTTAGTTTTGTAGATGGAGAGTCTTTTTGTATCCGGGGATCGTTTTTGTTAATTTATTCTCTAATCAGCTACGCGTGTGCTTAGTAGTCCATTTTGTATAGCTTCGTCATATTTTTCTCCCACAAAGATATATTCTCTCTGTTCTAAAAGGTAGTCATTTATACTAAAAACGGTTGTTTTTAAAAAATTGTTATTTTATAAAATCAAGACATTTTTTTTATTTTGTATATATTTTTACCGTTAATTATATATTATAATTTATATTCCCTATAAACATTTAAGATAATGAAGGGTATTCTAATAATTACGTGAATAATAAATGACAGTTTTTATTTTGTATGAAAAAGTAAGGGCAACAATCTTTTGGGAACTAAGTAAAGAGAGTAAAAAAAGAAAAGAAAAACTTTTGTCAGTCCGAGTAGAAAAGCACCACACACTGGTTCCTCATAATTGCTTGCCATTAACTTCAACTCTTTTCACGAAGAAATGTGCGGAAATATAAGGTGAAACAGTGATTTATGAATATCAAGTCTGAGATTCGTTATACTGTCAACTCTTTAATTGTAACAACATGTATTTGAACCACCATTGTGCAAAGTAATTATTCCTACAACGGAAAATACCTGTGCACAATTACGTCAATTTGGGCAGATAAGCACAAAGGTCATATATAAATGCAAAATAACAAATATCCCAACAACAACCTTAATTTTTTTGTGTATTTATCTACTTCTATACAATTACTTCTTTGTAAAACACACCAAACGAAAATTAATAAAGAAAATGAATACAACGGTATACCAAACGCTATAATAATTTCAAATGTACCACACTCGTGTGGTCCTTTAAATGGCTTGAAAGTTGAATTTTCAATCCATGAAAGTGCCACCATTAGTAAACGCGGAGCATTGATAAGTCGGCCTTAAATGTTGCTCACCGGACCTTGCTGGGCACCCAAAAACACCCACCTGAGGTAATGGTGGTGGCAAGCAGTTGTAAGTCAAGCAAAGTGATATGGAATCCGGTAGAGTTAAACCGGGCCCTGACGGAAAGCCCGTGAAATAATTATGTTGTATGTAAAACGTTGTTGTAGATCCTTGAATCAAACCTTGAATATACTCCTTGGGTACTGTTCCACTAAAATGGTTGTTATTTAGAAATAAGCTCTCGGCTCCGAGTAAAATCGGAGTTAATTCTCCGGTTAAGCTGTTATGACTGATATCTATGATCGACCCAGGGCCATAAGGGGTCCATGAGAGTGGTGGATGTGGGAGTTCACCAGATAGATTATTCCGTTGAATAAGCATTGATGATAGGGAGGAACGAAATAATGAAGATGGGATGGGCCCATTAAAGATATTCATGCTTAAGTCGAGGTATACTAGCTCTGATAGTGATTCTAGTCCGTTGAGTGGACCCCACAGCTTGTTTATAGAGGTTGACAAGTATCGTAACGTTAACGGCAATGGTGTCGGCAACGTACCGACAAACCAATTGTTTTTTAAATCTAAGTGGAAGAGCTCCGCCGGAAACGGTGGTAGATGACCGTTAAGCCTATTAGAAGCCATAATTAACACCTTCAAGTTTGATAATCTTGTAAGGCAATTTGGTAACCAACCTGATAAGTGATTGTAACTCAAATCCAGTGTGTGTAGATTTGATAAGTCGCAAATGGATTCCGGTACACCTCCGGTTAACCGGTTGTGAGTGAGGGAAATGACTCTGAGATTCTTTAATATTCCGAGTTCAGAAGGGATTGAACCAGTAACAATGCCGGAGTAGAGAACGAGTTGATTGAGTTCAGCGAGGTTTGAGATCGACGGTGAGAGAGATCCGGCGAGACCAGAGGAATCGGAAAGACCGGAGCCGAGTGTGAGGGAGATGACACGTCTTGGGTTGGAAGAAGAACAGATAAGACCGGCGAAGGAAGAGCATGGGTCCGGTGAACTGAAATCCCAGGTGGAGAAAAACTCAGTTGTTGAAGTGGGAATTTGAGTTAAGGTGTTTTTGATATCACGTAATGCGTACAGATCAACTGGGTTGAGTTTATATTGGCCATGAATGATTCTCAAGTTAAAAAAGAGATTAAGAACAAATATAAGCAACAAAATAGACCGTTGTTTCTGGTAAGGAGGCATTTTCACTTTTTCTTTATTCTCTTTCTTCCCAAGATTCAGAGAGAGAAAGAGAGATCCGTTGGAGGGAAAACAGAGACAGTTGAGTGGAGAAAAGAGGGGTAGAGGGAGATGCGAATGTGGTGAATGTGAGGTTGAATCTACCTATGATATGTGGGTAAATGTGTAGGAAAGAGATGGTCAGAAATTAGATTAGGAATTTGAATGTGTGTATGTGTATGGGGTGTTAATATTAGCAGCAGAAACGGTCGGTTGATTTATGGTACACTATAAGCGTTTGGAACAAAAAAAAAAAAAAAGATTTATGGTACACCACTAGTGTACTTTTTGAACACATGATCTAAAACTTTAATTATTTCGAGATAAATTAGCTAATAATCACGTAAATATACATTAATCAAAACGTAATATCATAAAAATATCTTAGATATAAATGATTTGAAAACAAAAAAGTCGACGATAATATTTAGAATCTTTTTAATGACACCGTTTTAGAAAACAAATAATAGTAAGATAAACATAATCAGTTTATTCTAGAATTGGAAAATTTTGTAATAATTTTATGTATAGTAATATTTAGAATTTTTTTTGTTTTTGTAATAACACAAAATGTATAGACAAATCGTTTCTCAATCAAGTAATAATTATTTATCAATTGCTTAATAATATAAATAGCAAAATAATGTTAAATATTACAAAATTTATCCGATACCGCAAACCTGTTTACAGGGGCGGAGCCAGGATTTTGTGTTAGGGGGGCAAGGGGGTTCGGGGGCATCGTCCCGTTTTTCACCGTATTTGCACGATAAGTCTATATATTACGTAAAAATTGCAAAATAGGTCCTTATATTATTAAAAAATGCACTATATGTACCTATATTGTGTAACGATTGAAATATAAGTCCGCATATTAATTTTTGTAATTAATTATCTGATAATTTTTTTTTTACAAAATAACTCATATTTTGTTGTAAATAATAAAAGAAAATCATTACATAAAATAATTTAAAGTCTAATAAAACAAATCTTAAAAATTAGGGGGGGCCAAATGAAATTTTTTAAAAATATTTAAGGTTAATTACTTATTATTTTTTTTTTTTTAAAGTAGTTATAATTTTTTTTTTTTAAAACCGGGGGGGCCATGGACCCCCCTAACCCTAACGTGCCTCCGCCTCTGCCCGTTTATCAAGTAAGATAAGTTAAGCTAATTGGGAAGGAGGAGAGATCTTCCGGTCACCAAACAGTTTGCCAACAAGCTTTTATTTGGCGACCCAATCTGCTACTCTATTACCTTTGCGGTTAACAAAGGATAAAAGTGAATTACAAGTCTCCGCAGTACTGTATATCGGCTTAATAATATTACAACACTCAAGAATATTACAAGGGGTTCTAGTAGCTAATAGTTTAACTATCACTTCAAAGTCACTTTTGATAATAGTAGAGTTGGTAGGAAAACCTTTCGCTATCTCGCAGTCCCACAAAAAACCTTTCACGGCGAGACTAAGTCCTAACCCATTTCATATTCCATCTCAGGCTCCAATAGGTATTCTCTGTATTCTCTGTTTTAGTGGTTTTTTTATTAATGTGTTGGAGTTTTCTATCACAATTATATCAGCAGATGTTAAAATAGTGTATACTATTACCATTAGTCCCTCCAAGAAAGTGTATACTAAGAAACTGTATACTGTTATTATTAATCCCTCTGTTATTTTGATTTTAAAAAGTGTTTCCTTTGTTTTAATACCCATATACAACTTTTTGAGGGATTTTTATGTAACTTTTATAAATTGCCATGAATTTCCTTAAATGGGGGCTTTATTTGTATAAAAATTAGTAAAGAAGATTATGTATAGTGATGAAGTTTTTCTTCTTGAATTCGTGAGTACATTATATAATCAAGTTAATTAAGCAGGTCGATTGATGAATTGTAGAAGGGTTTGTGAGATTTCCCCTCAACAATCTCTTAAACAACCATGATACAAATTATATGGAACTGTCAAGGGATTGGCAATCCTTTAACAGTCCAGACCCTGGAGGAGTTATGTGCAAACATAATCCAGAAGTACTATTTTTAACTAAAACTGAAAATTGCTTTAATGTTATTAATAATCTGGCTGATGTGCTTAGTATGAAACTAGTTCATACCGTTGATCCTATTGGATTGGGGTGAGGATTAGCTTTGTTTATTAAAGAAAATATCAAGATGGAGATATTAAATTCAGACGAAAATTTTATTGATACCGCAATAAATCATGATATTATTAAAGGTGAATTATACTTAGGGTCTTGGAGACCATCTTTCTTCTCTATAGAGTATGGTCCAGGAATTCCTTCTTATTAGAGACCTCTGTTTTGATAATTGTCTTTCCTACCCTTACGAACACTAAAAGACAAAAAAAGTGTGATGTCACTGTTTCTCTCTCCATTACGTACCACTACCCACCTACCCTTTGACCTCCGACCACCTACCACTGACCTCCGACCTCTAACCACCGACCTCCGACCACTGACCTCCGACCTCCGACCACCAGTCACCGGTCACCGGAAAAAACATAGAGTATCGGCTAAATTTGATGAGTATAGGAAAAACTATGAGTACTCTTTAATTTGATGAGTACTCTATATATTTTGATGAGTGCTCCGAATAATTTTGATGAGCACTCTGATAAATGTGATGAGTACTCCGTAAATTTGATGAGTACTCACTCAATTTGATAAGTATTATTAAAAATCAAAGCATAAATAGTCAAAAAAAATCTTTATTCATCTTTAAATCTTTATTACACATTTTTAAATAAATTACAAATCAATATACAATTAAAAATAATAAAATTAACCTAACTATTTTTTGTTTGACCAGATCTGGTCAAACCAGATCTAGATCTGAAAAAAGAAAAAAAAAAGCAACGAAATCATCCAGCTTCTTCTTCGGCGCAGCAATGGAGATTCGCCTGAGCAGCTTCTTATTCTCGTCGAGCACCACCAACAATAAAAGCTCGCGTACTCCTTCTGCCTGCAAAAGCTTGCCGGAGAACCCAAGCTAAGCGCAGCTCTTTCTCACATCACGGAGGCAGCTGTGAAGCTCCACGGCTGCTCCGATCAGCTACTGGAAAACGCTGCAGGCCTCGGATCTGTGCAGCAGCGAGCTCAAATGACTGGTGGTGGTGCTTGTTTTGACCTCCTGGATCTGTGCTTGTTCTTCCTTCGTTGGAGCTGCAGTTGGAGTGGAAAACCACCATGGATGAGTCAATATCTCGTCGGAGCTGTAGTTCGAGTACTGGTGCTCGCCGCTGGTTCTCTTCGCTCTAGTGGTGGTGCTCGCCGCTGGTTCTCTTCGCTCGAGTGGTGGTGCTCGCCGCAGGATCTCTTCGCTGGAGTAGTGGTGCTCGTCGGAGCTTCAACCTCCATGGAAGGAGAGAGGTGAGCTCTGTGGTGGTGGTGGGGTTGCCATTTCGGTGGTGGTGGCTATATAGAGAGTTGAGCTCGGTGGTGGTGGTGGGGTGGCCAATTCGGTGGTGGTGTTATATAAAGAGGATAGATGCTCGGTGGTGGTGGTGGGGTGGCAATTTCAGTGGTGGTGTTAGATAGAGAGGAGAGATGAGAGATGAGAGAGTTACGGGAATTGAAAAGTGAGGAATAATGCTATAAAATATTATATATAGTGGGGAAAAAACAAAAGAGGGTATAAATGTAATAGGGATATTAGGTCTCATGTGTTAAATCTTATTGGAGGTCTTTAGTAAGAAGAGAAGGAAAGAGAGATTGTGATTGGAAAAGGGGGTGTGTGTTCAAGACCCTAAGTGTAATTTTCTCTATTATTAAAACAAAATACACTTATGTGTATGGTTCTCCTATGGAAGCTAATAAAATTGTAGTACTTGAAAAAATTGCTAAATGCTATGATAAAAATTATCCTTGTTTACTTATTGGAGATTTCAATGTAATAAGAAATACTAACGAAAAGTTGGGTGGTTATATAATTAATAAAACTAGCATGAAGTGGTTTGATAAACTTATTAATAATCTTGGATTGGAAGAAATCCCAAGACATGGCTGTGAATTTACCTGGTCTAACATAAGATCAGGTGGAGATTTAATAAAATCTGCAGAGAGTTTAGTAATCTAAAATGGAGTACAATGTTCCCAAATGCTTGGTTAGTTGTGCTACCTTCAATTGGTCCAGATCATTGTCCTATTATACTCCATCAAGATAAAATTTGTAATAATAAAAAGAAAAGATTTTATTTCCAATCTTTTTGGGCATTGGAATCTGAATGTTTTAACATCATTAAAAATGTTTGGGAGGAACACAAACATCTAAGAGGTGTCCCTACTAGTGTTACTAGATTCAAACTTAATATCACAAAGAGAAGATTATTAAGATAGAATAAAGAGAAATTTAATAATAACAGAAAATGCATAGAAAACTATATGGAGAGGCTTAAAGTCTTGTCTAATGGAGTTACTAATTTAGGAAACTGGGACGAATATAATGCTATAACAATATCGAGAAAGCTTTGGAAAGAGAGGAACAATATTGGAGGGATAAATCTAGAGTTTTGTGGTTAAAAAAGGATGATAAAAATACATCACATTTCTAAGCTTGTACTAAAAATAGAAGAAAAAGAAATAATATCAAAAGAATAAAAAATGATAATAATGAATGGACTGAAAAAGAAAGTGATAGTATTAATGTTTTTAAGAATTATTTTAATGAGGTTTACAACTCAGTGGGACCAAAGAATTTTACTCATGTATTATCTCTTGTGCAACCGATTGTAACCAATGAAGCTAATCAAACTCTTATAGCTCCTATCACCTGTGATGAAGCTAAAAAAGCAGTTTGGGAGTTGGGTTTAACTAAGGCTCTAGGGCCTGATGGCTATACTGGAATGTTTTACAAGACTTACTGGGAAACTATTAAGTTAAATATTATGCGCATTATAAATGATTTCTGGTGTAATAATTGTAGTTTGGAGCCTTTGAGTCAAACTTTCATAACTCTTATTCCAAAAATAGAAAACCCTTCTGAGGTGTCTAATTATAGGTCTATAAGTTGTACTAACTTCTTATACAAAATTATTTCTAGAATTTTGGTTAACAGGTTAAAACCCTTGATGCCATTATTCGTAGATGATAATCAAACAGGTTTCATACCTGGTAGAAATATTCAAGATAACATTTTAATATCACATGAACTGATCACTTTTATTAAATGAAGAAAAAAATACTAAAAAAATATTTCCTAGCCATTAAAGTTGATGTGAAAAAAGATTATGAGTATTTAAAATGAGATTTTTTAGAAAAACTATTAAGTAAAAATGGGTTTTCACCACAAATGGGTCGACAGAATTATGAATTGTGTTACTACCGTCTATGCTGTGGATCTCGGTTCTGCGGCTTAGGCGGTCGACTGGGGTCTAGCGCCTAGGAGGGATTACGCTGGGCCTAGGCGGGATTACGCGGTTTGAATCCTGCTATGTAGTTTTATATATGAGAAAATGACACTTAGGGTCTTAACCACACCCCCTCTTCGAGTTAGCACCCCCACCTAGAGCCTCTTCTTACTAAAGACCTCAGCAACTTTTTAACACATGAACCCCAAAACCCTTGTTACCTTACTACCCTTTTAGAATTATATATATACTATTTTAGAACCCCACCAATTATAATTTTCAGATTATAATTCTCTCACCTCCCTCCTCCCCTATCTCTCTCTCCTCCCCCATATCCCAAACCGCCACCATCACTATCCTCCTCCATAAGAACAACCACCACCACCACCATCTCCCTCCTCCCCTATCTATCTCTCCTCCCCCCAGCTCCCAAACCGCCTCGTTACAGATCCGTGAGCTCGTGACCACCGGAGAGGGAAGCAGCCATGGAAAGCTCGTTACAGATCCGTGAGCTCGTGACCACCGAAGAGGGAAGCAGCCATGGAAGCAGCCATGGAAAGCTCGTTACAGATCCGTGAGCTCGTGACCACCGGAGAGTAAAGCAGCCATGGAAAACTCCCTTTCGCGAGCTCGTGACCACCGGAGCTGCTGGAGAAGACTGGAGTTCGCGAGTCATGGAGGTGGTGTTCGTGGCTGCTGCCTCCTCGCAACAATGGAAGATCCGGCGAGCTTCACTGCAAATCCGGCTGTTCGAGTGTTGCTGTGGTTGCTGTTCGGGGTGCTCGCCGCAGTTGCAGGTCGGAATTCCAGTTTGTGGTTGCTGTGGAGTTGCAGTGGTGTTGCTGTGGTTGCTGTTCGCCGGAGTTGCAGTGCAACCTTTCACCTGCAGCGAGCTCAAAACTTCACCTCGCCGGAGAAGTGGTGTGGTGTTTCACGCGAAGAGGGTTTTTTTGTTTAGTTTGTCATAGTTGACCAGATCTAGATCTGGTCAAACCCAAAAGAATTTTTTTTCTTGAGTGTGTAATAATACAACTTTTTGAATAATTGAATAATACTCACTATTTTTATTGTAGACTCATTGCTTTTTTAAATTACTCTCTAATTGTTTAAAATACTTACCAATTTTTTTAGAGTACTCCGACTTTTTTTATAGAGTATTCATTTAATTCGTTAGAGTATTTGTTTAATTCGTTTAATTCTCGGAGTACTCAGCAAATTCTCGGAGTACTCTATGTTTTTCTCGGAGTACTCTATGTTTTTTCCGGTGACCGGTGACTGGTGGTCGGAGGTCAGTGGCGGAGGTCGGTGGTCGGAGGTCGGTGGTCGGAGGTCGGTGGTAGGTGGTTGGAGGTTGGAGGTAGGTGTGTAGTGGTAGGTAAAGGAGAGAGAAACAGTGACATCACACTTTCTGTCTTTTAGTGATAGTAAGGGTAGGAAAGACTATTGTAAAAAATGAGGTCCCTAAGAATAACAACTTTCAAGACACTACTCTATAGAGAAGAAATAGTGTTTCTAAGACCCTATATTTAATTCACCCTTTATATATTTAGTAATACATGTGTAGTAATTATTAATAATTTTATCTATTTATGTCATAAAATTCATCTAACACCACTATATTAAATATAAAAATACTAAAAATAGAATTATAAAATCAATTCAAGAATTTCCGAGAGTTAAAAAAATTAAAGGAGGGCCTAGGCGACCATATTTTACCATTAATCGGCCCCTAGGCGTGCTAGGCGCCTCTTCCACAACGACTAAGGCGTTAGGAAAAAACGCCTAGCATTTTTATTAGGCGTAAGCGGTTGAGGGGGGGAGTTGACGCCTAGACGATGATAATTACAACATAGACTACAGTTACATATTCTTTACTTATAAATGGGAAAGATCATGAAATTATGAAACCTTTAAGAGGAATAAGACAAGGGGATCTATTGTACCCTTTCTTGATTTGTCTTATGTCTCAAACACTGAACCTTCTAGTTTAGGATAAAGTTAATAACAATTTACTGGAAGACTTTAAAATTGGTAAAAATTGTCCAACCATCATTCAGTTGCTCTTTGCAGATGATAGCATCTTCTTACTCAAAGCCACTTGTCAAGATATTGAAGCTTTTAATAATTTAATGGATCAATATAGTAAAGAAACCGGGTTGTGTCTTAATAAAGATAAATGTGGTATTATTTATAGTCCCAACACACCTAGTCATATTAAAGATATAACGACTTCTAGACGACATATGAAACAGGGGAATGGATAACAGTTAAGAGAGGAAATAGAGGGAAGGGGATAGGGGCTCTAAATAACTCAAATAAATCGTATATAGGCTTGGGCTCGCGTTTCAAAGACTTACGTATGATTGAGAGCACGCTAGTGAATGGTAATTTTGCTCAAAGTGTTTATAATAAGGACCAAAGTTCGGGGACTAAAACGGGTAATAATAAGGGAAAGAATGCGACTTGGCCTAATGCGAACAACAAAGCAGGAAGTGGAACGAAAGGCCACCATGTGATAGCTTCACCGAGCTTTGAATAGCGAAGAATACTAAAAGATGTTGTAGAGGTCTTGGATTTTGAGACTGAGGAATTAGCTTAGGGAAATCAGGTGCATACAAGAACTAGGAAAATTAGAGGAATTAATAGCAGCAAAACAAATGTGAGCAAGGAGAAGAATTCTATGACTTAAGATGGGGTAGGACAGAGGCCGGAAGTTGGTGTGCTTCAGGTTCAGTGCAAGAAGTGGATGGGGGTAGTGGAAGTATAAGTGGAGGAAAATCTTATGTTACCAAGGGACCAAGTTGCAATAACCGAAAACATTGGGCCTGAAAAACTGGGGCTGAAAGTTACTATTCAAGGAGCAGAACTACAGCTCAAATTCCGAGCGAAAGTCTTCTACAACAGCTGAGTAACTCCCTGCCCGCCATGCCCCCTGATCCGTTTTGGGAGGACTCTGGACCTGATAAGGACGATGACTCTATGTGGCTCGACAGTCAAGTAGTGGAATCGCAAGAGACAAATCAGCAGCAACTCTAGCAAAATAAAGAACTAAATGATGGCGACACCATCATGGGCTCTCGCGCCTAATGCACCATTCCGGTATTTTCTTACCCTCTTTAATGAATTATTTAATGTGTAGTTTAGGTGATGAAGAGATGACGTGGGGTGACTGGTAAGTCAAAACAACCCCTCAATATTTTTGATATGGAACCCAAATTTCGCCGTGTCGTCCGTGACATGATGATAACCAACAGAGTCTGGCTTACGGTGATAGTAGAACCCCGAGTTAGTGGTGTTACGGCGAATAAGATCATTAACTCTTTACAAAAAGACAATTCAATAAGAGTGGACTCAGAGTGTTATAAAGGTGGCATTTGGTTGTTGTGGAACGATTCAAATATCACAGTTAAAGTCTTATCAGCGGGTCGCCAAGTGGTTAACATCGAAGTAATCCAAGCAGGATGCAAATCTTGTACCTTTTCAGCATTATACGCAATCACGACATATAAAGAAAGGGAAATTTTGTGGGAGGCGCTGTATCACACGTTTCATAACTTACAGACTCCTTGGTTAGTGGCTGGTGACTTCAATGAAATTGGGTTACAGATAGATAAAAAAGGAGGGGTTAGTGGCGTGTCACGGAGGATGGAGCCCTTTGAAGAATGGAGGCATAGCTGTGGTTTAATTGACTTGGGATTTGAGGGACCGCGCTATACTTGGTGTGATTCCTGGAATTCCGAAAAAGAATCTTGGAACAGTTGGATAGAGCTTATGGTAATGTGGAGTGGAAATATTTATTTCCTAACACACGAGTCATTCATCTGGCTAGGGTCTACTCAGATCATATGCCTTTATTAATACAGATTTGCCATGTACAAAGAGCAAAAATAAATTCCCGCCGATTCAGATTCTTGGGTTGAGAAGATTCACCTAATGTGTGGAGGTGAGTGTTGGTTACAAATATGCGAACACAATTATGTAATTTTATCATTTCATATCGGGATTTGATGGCTATAATCGATGAATATTTTTTTTTTCAATTTTCTTTTTTTGGTACATGGATGGTACGGGCCAATTTGTACACACCACGACTAATTTCACGAAAAATATGCATGTCTCCTTATGAATACTCCAAGTAAATCAGAACTAGTTACCCATGGTCAGGGAGGAGATTTGAATCTTGTAGCTCTCACTTTACATCTTTTAAGTGCTAAAGAAATACTCCCCCCGTTCCTAAAAGGTTGTCACATTTGATTTTGCACACAAACTTAAAAATTTCATTTATTATCCATGTAATTACTAAAATGTCCTCCATAAATTGTCTTTATATCTTGAGTATTTAATGGGAATATATATTATAATATTTAATTAGGGGTAAAAGTGGTATAAAGAAAAAAAGTGTCTTGATTTTCTAAAGTGACAACCTTTTAAAAGCAACAATTTTTAGTATAGGTGACATCGTTTTGGGAACGGAGGGAGTAGTTTTATGGATATGATATAGGAATGAAAAGTTGAACTGTCGTAATTCTTGGATTGTGGTGCTTCATATTCGAGACTGGATTTTCCGTATTGGTCATGGATATTTTATCCACTTTGTTGGTGCAACTTTTCGAAATGGAAGAGGAAAGATTGATTTTTTTGTTACATAGGAGAGCCACTTTGGACTCATAGTTATAGACTCAGTTTGAACCTGTACCACTAGATTGGATGACCAAGACGCTGACCAGTGAGCTAATCCCAACTGGTTAGAGATTGTTTTATTCGCCATAATGAGGAGTGTATTCAAATAAGATTTTATATGATTTTTTAGATTTTAAAAGTAAAGAGGTATTCAATTAGTAGGAGTTTATAACGACCTTTAAAGTCTTGGTGTATTCCGTTCAAATTCTTTTAAATTTTTTAAAATCTTATGTTATTAAAATCTTTTTAGACTTCTAAAGTAATTGAATTTTATATTATGGTAGCAGCAGCGGCTGTTCTGAAGGCGAAATGACTAATCAGGTCCGGATGCAGGTCAGACCTTCGGTTCACAGCAGTGTTAACATGGAGGGTAGTAACTGTCACGAAGATGATGGTAGGGACCAGCAACGCGAGGTTGGTATTTTGCAGCAAGAATTTCAACAGCAGGAATTTAGGGTAGCAGCGACAAGGAATGAGGTTTCGGAGGTAGAAAGAAAGAGATGGTGGTCGAATAATATTAGAGAATCTTCGTTCTTTGCGGGTATAAATTGGCAATTATTTTTTTCCGCAATGATAGGAGTGCTTTGGAACGAGCGGAACAGCGTGATTTTCAATCAAGGGACTTTCGGAAAAACAGATGTGTTAATAAAAAGGGCGAAAGCTTTGGCTAGGGAATACATGGAGGCTTGGCGACAACATTCAGGGAAATCAATCACAGTAAAGAATTACGTCGATTGGATAGGGTGGTGTAAACCAAACAGGGGCTTTAAACTAAACACGGATGGGAGCGGTAATGTTTTTAATAAAAAAGGAGGCGCGGGAGGAGTATTTCGAGACATGGAGGGTCATTGGATCAAGGGGTTTGCGATGAACATACCGAACAAATCAACGATAATGGTAGAAGTAATCGTAATTCTAGAAGGGATCAAATTGGCAGAACAAATAAGAATTAAGGAGCTCGAAATCGAGACAGATTTGCATGAAGCTTTATGTGCTATAACTATGCAAGAAGGAGGGAGAGGGTCTGCTTCCCGTTGGATTGCCGAAATTAAAAATTTGTTGAGAAAGAATTCCTTGTTTCGCATATCTGGTATTTACATGGAAGCTAATCTATGCGCTGATTGGTTAGCAAAATGAGGTTCAAAACAAGCGAGTGAGTACACTCTTCTCGAAGAACCACCGGATGGAATATGGAGGATCCTTGTCAAAGATAAGTTTGGTTGGAAAACCCCAAAAAGGTATATTAATTGGATTTAACAAACATTCTAGCTTTGTAATTGTTCATTTTCCATCGTTCTAGGACCTCCTCTATATATAAAAAAAGAAATCCTTTTACAAATTTCTTGGTAAAAGATGAGATTTCATAAATCCTCATCGATAACAAAAATAAAAAGTATGAAAGGATAGGTAAAAACGATCTTTTTTCCTACTAATCAAAGTGCCTGGTATATAACCTTTTTCTAATATCATAGAGAGTGACAGAATTACGTGGATCTTTAATATTTTGCAACTGAATAAAACAGTAGGAAGGCATTATCTCCAAACAAATATGATGTCATATTTTTTATACAATGCTATCCAATATCCATAAGATGAATAGTAATGCAATAGATCCACCTAATAAAATCATTGTGATTATAAGTCACTTTCACACTGCAATAAAGTGCTAGTATCATCACATAATTTCCTCGATACAATAAAGCCTTATATTCTTTAAGCGCCCTTTCTTTTTCGAAGTATGCAGCTATTTGTTCCGGTGATGCTGATTTATTCACGCATGGAGGAGCAACTTCACGCAGTCTCCTCAGTACTGTACTTCACTGAAATTTCCAAACCAGCAGCTCGCTTTTTGATATAACTCGCCCCATATTTTCCCTTTTTTCAATCAATCCTAAAGTTCTAGAAAATTGCACTCGAAATCCCTGCAATACACAAGAGGCTGTCCCATATCCCGAATTCCTATAATGAACATTATACGTAAGCTAGATTTTTCACCGGCAATGTTACAAACCTAAACATTTCAGGAGTTCGAGTTGGTGGGTATATTATTATTTTCCAAAAAAAAAGAACTTGTTGGTGAAGACCGTTGTTCATTCTCGACTAGTTTGCTCAAGTTGTAGTAGAAATTTTTTTTTGAAATAATGTAATTTGATAGTGAAAAAGAGATGTAAAAGAATTTTGGGACAAAATACAAAGAAATAATATGAATGTAATTATAACTAGGATTAATGCCCAAGAAACACCTCAAATCAAATTTAATGCCCCCTCACCCCTGCCGCTCTCCTTTTGCCCATAAAAGGCACCTCTTTTAATTTTTATCCTATTCTATCCCTTTCTACCGCTGCCGCTCTCTCTCTCTCCACGAGTTCATAAACAAATAACTATGATAGCCGCTCTCTCTCTTTCGTTTAAATCATCAGCATATACACAAACACTGTGAATTATGAGAGCACCCATTAATGACGAATTTAGCAAGAAAAATAAAGAAACAGAGAGAAGAATAAGAAGAAGAATGAATAAGAGAGGAAGAAGAGATGTTTTATTTCTTGTTACAGTTACAATGTACAAAACTAGTTTATATACAATCATGTCTAACTAGAGATAGCTGTAATCTAACTAATTTTTATGTAGAAGAAACAATTTGCATTTTGGTCCCTGCATTATTTCTTTTTATCCGATTCATTTGCTGTATTCAAAGATAGATTGACATCTCCACTGAAACATGATATTTGAGTATTGGGAAAGTAAGAAATTATGATTGAATTGTGCGAAAGTTTGTATAGAATAAGTTGATTGACTAATGTTGAAAAACTAGAAGAAAAAAACAATTCAAATGAGTAATGGGAATCTCTCCCAGAACTCAATATTTAGTCCACAAGTACAAAAATGTACTTGCTTAGCGTTTTCTGAGTTCTGGGAATTTATCCCAGTACTCAACATTTGCCACAAGTCCAAAAGTGCACTTGCACAAGTACAAAAGTGGGCTTGCACAAGTACAATCCGAGTTCTAAGTAATGGGAATCTATCTCAGAACTCAACATTTAGTCCACAAGTACAAAAGTGGACTTGCTTAGCCTTTTCCGAGTTCTGAGTAATGGGAATCTATCCCAGAACTCAACATTTAGTCCACAAGTACAAAAATGTACTTGCTTAGCTTTGAATAGAAAATTTGAATATTTGAAGGAATGTAGAAAAGTTTTATTACTCCAGCTTGAATCTTCTCTCGAGTAATCTTACAATCGATGTCTACATGCTTTGTGCGCTCGTGATGTACAGGATTTGTAGACATAGCAACAGCAGACTTGTGGAAGAGATCGTTGGCCACAGTGCTGTTAAAGAAAAGCAAATTTGTGGTGAGTGGGAGAATCGGCCGGCAGCGCTGTTGAAGAAGAGCAAATAAGGGACAAGGGTATTTTTGTATTTTGCAGCAAGGTGCCTTTTATAGTCAAAGGTGTAAGGTGGCAGGTGTTTAATGGGTATTAACCCTTATAACTATTGAGATTAAAATTCATAAAACTCTCGACATTAAAAAGAATCCTTAAAAAAATCTATACAAAATTAAAAAAAATCTATTAAAATCATTATAGAATTAAAACAATCCATAAAATTTATAAATCCATAGATTTTAAACAATCTAAAAAATTCTTTTAAACTCTCAATTCAATACATACCCTAAATCATTCTAAAAATCTCTTTTCTCTTCAATATATAACATCTGTAACCATTATCACTATTTTATTAAAAAAAATATATATTCTCAACATGTAAATAATTACACTAACGATGTCTTTTCCGGGGAGAACTAGCACCCATTCTTTTCCCAGCATAACTAAACTTTTTCTAGCTGTCACCCCATAAGCCCCAACAAAGGATGTAACACTGTAACGTTAAAATAAGCTTTTGCTTTACCCAACAAAGAAGTCTTACTCCTCAACATTTTTGTTCACTATTTGTTGAGCTTGTATCAAACATTACTTTTCATTACCCCTTTGTACAATTTCTTGTTCAAAATCACCTCCCTTAAGTACAATTGTTTCAATAATACACTCTCCTAGTCTTTCACTCAAATTCCTTCATATTACAACTCAATTTACACAACATATCATATATATCATCACATCTCAAATGCTTATTATCTCTAGAAACAAACGAATGTAAACAACCCGAAACATCAATCCAACTACAACCAACTTCCTTCATTACCCCTATTTCACGCATTCCTTTCCTCACACTCTCCACATTTTCCCACTTTCTTTCTTCCGCATAAATATTCGAAAGTAAAACACGATAACCCGTTACTCTCTCTCCCCCCTCCATTTCCAACAACTTTTTCCCAACAACTTTTCCTAATTCATAATATCTATAATTTCTACACGCATTAAGTAACGATCCCCATATCCCCAACACTAACATATTATTATTATTATTTATATTCCCTTCTTCACCCATTTCTTTAATAAATTCATACGCTTCAATTACTCTACCAACTCTCCCCAACATATCAACTACACAACCGTAATGTTCTAATAACGGTTTCACACCATACTCTTTTTCCATAGTCTTGAAAATTTGAAGGCCTTCTGAAACTAAACCACTATAGCTACAAGCTGATAATACCGCTACTAATGTAACGGAATCAGGTTTTATACTATAATATCTCATAGAATTGAATAACATAACCGCTTTATCACCCATCCCGTGCTGACCGTATCCTAATATCATATTCGTATACGTAACCGTGTTTTTTTCATCAGAGTTTTTAAAAACTCTTTCCGCGTATATAATCGCGCCTGATTTCGAATACATGTCTATAAAAGCTGAATTAACGAAGATATTAAAATTTAAAAAGTTACGTATAGCAAAACCGTGAAGGATTTTACCAAGTGCGATATTCCCGGATTGACTACAAGCTGGGAGAATTGAAGCTAATGTGATGGAATTTGGTGATATGTTTTGATGAAGCATTTGTTTGAATATATCGAACGCTTGATTAATTAATCCGTTTTGTGTATTACCTGCGATCATAGTGTTCCATGTAGCTTGATCTAGATCTCTTTTGGTTGTGTTATATGATTCGAATATATTACGAGCTTTGTTAATCATTCCGGATTTTGAATACATGTCTATTAAATAACATTCCATTCCTTCGAATTGAATTGAGTGTCTTATAAGATAAGAATGAATTTGTTTACCTATTTTAAAGTCACGAAGATTTGAAGCTGCGGAAAGAAGAGAAGTTATTGTTACTGAATCGATTGTGAAACCTTGTTTTTGCATTTCGTATACGAGCATTAGTCCTTCGTAATCGAGTTTGTTTTGAATTAAAGCGGAAATCATGGTATTCCATGACACAATATCTCTGTCGTGCATTTTGTCGAACACTTTGAACGAATCGTTAATAGAGTTACACCTTGAATACATCGAAACTATTGCGTTTACTAGAGTAACATGTGATTCCATTGAATTTTTGATTAAATACGCGTGTATTTGTTTAGAAAAGTCTATCTCCTGTAACTGTGAAGCTGCAGTTATAACTGATAGAAAAGTTACATCATCAAGAAGAATATTTTCTTGCTCTTTTAAAGCTTCTATGAAAACATTAAGCGCTTCTAATGGATAATTGTTTTGAACATACCCACCAATCATAGAGTTCAAAACCTCTGTATTCTTTTCAAAACTAGTATCGAAAAGTTTTCTAGCTGAATCAAAGCAATTAAGCTCTGAGTACATGAAAATGGCTGAGCTTATCACAAACAAATCATTGACATAATCACTACCTAATTTCACAATTAATCCATAAAGAGCATTTGCTATATGAACACTCCCTATCCCTGATACAGCTGGAAAAACATTAACAAAACTAACAACGCTAGGTTTAACACCACATTTCATCATCAAAACAAAGTGAGTAATTGCATCAAATAAGTTATTTCTCTTTGCATACCATGAAATCATCGTATTCCAACCAATGACATTTCTTTTTGGCATTATATCAAATACCCTTTTCACTAAATCACAACCAACACTACCTTCTGAGGTTAAACAAGCAGCATACATATTCAACAGAGAATTATAAACAATCCTACTTGGATGAACTTCGGAACGAAGAATATGACAATGGACAGCTTTACCAATACGAAGCTGTTTCGTTTCTGCACAAGCTTTAAGAGTAGAAGAGTAAGTGTATGGATCACATTTGTTTAAGCTAGTGTACTTCATGTTTGAATAAAACGAAATAGCTTCGTGTGGCATGTTGTTGCAAATACAACCGATAATTATTGTGTTCCATAGAACAGTGGTAGGTTGAGGAATTGTGTAGAACAATTGGTGAGCGAGTTGAAGTTCACCTTGTTTGCATAGTTGGCTTAAACGGTAACGAATTGTTTTGATTTTTGGGGGTTCTTGAAAGGGAGAATGATCTTCGTTGCCTTGAGAAAGTGAGAATGTGTGAGAGGGTGATGAAGGGTAGTTAGTGTAGTGGGGTGTGAAGTGAGGTTGGATACAAGAGACTGTGGAGAATGGGAAGGGAAGGGCAGAGAAGGACATGGCGAGACGCATCAGGTCCCCTGGTTTTCTGTTAGAAGGATGGGAGATGTTGGGTTATTATTATTTTTGTTACACTAGTATGGATAAATAATTTGGGGAAGGTTTGCTAAAAAAATAAAATGATAAAGTAGTTTTTTTTAAGCAAAGAGATTAATATATGGGTGATTTAATTAAAAAGGCCTGAATCATAGTTATACTTATACAAAAAAGCTTAAACTAAATGCTAGTTCCACCGTGCAACCAATATACTTAATTACTAATTTGCCATCAAAAAGTGGTATACCTCATGCAGAAAGTGTCCATTCAACTGTCTGATGCACATAAACCCATTTATATTTTAATAATTGAATCTGTTTCCCTCTCTCCTTATTGATACCGATGTAATTGCTTTTTCTCTTCTCACTGTTATCTCTCTTCACCTCACTGTTATCTCTCTTCTCTATCCGTCTCTCTTGACCTTCTCGTACCTACAATACAACAAACAAAATCAAATTACAGATCTGCTTCTCCCACCAATGAACTCATCTCTTCTGCACCAAGCCGCTCTATCTAAAAGGAAACCGCCGCCTGTACACATTCTGTCGCCACCGCTATCCTCCACAATCAACTAATTGGCTTTTTCGAAGAACCCAAAACGACTGTTAAGAGGTATGTTTTTCACCTCCACGTTTATAATCTTCTGTAAATCGCTCCTCTTTACACCTCATATCAAAAATCTCAAACATCTACTCCACCGTCAACCGCCTTCTCTACCCATCTCACCACCACTCAACCACAACACCACCTCTCCATCTCTTCCGCATCACTCACCAATCCGTTTGATCCCCTCACCAATCTGTTCATTCTTTTTCTTTGGTTACACCCTTTGAAAGTTTGTTAGAATTGGGTAAATTAATTCTAGGGTTGTTATTATTCTTTTAGTTATTCAAATGAAAAGCTTTTGTTTTTGTTTGTTTTGCCATGACTGTAAGAACGAATAGCTGTGGAAGACATTAAAGAGTAGGGCAGAAAGGAGGACACTGAAATATGCCACCAGGACATCGAAGCTGCTATTTAGGTCCGAATTTAAATATAAATTAGCTTAATTCTTACATAATTGTATGCAATGATTTGATATAAAGAATTAAATTTTGTACTAGAAAGCGGAGACACAGCTTTGTCCGAGAATAGGACACATGCTGTAGCGATAAATGAAGATAATTATGGATAAATAACTTAATTGCACTATAGGTCCCTATATTATTTACCTGAACTGGTGTTTTTGTTCAGGTAAATTGATTCATTCCACTTCTTTTACATATTGCATTTGATTTTTTGTTATGGTGTACACTTTTCCTATTTCCTCTGTATTAACTAGATTCCGAATTAATTTACTTACAAAGCTTCCATTCCAACTGTTATATCAGGATTGATTTGTTGATACATGATGTGTAAAAGCTTTGATTGTTGAGAAAATGGATATGAATAATGAAGAAGCAGGTACTGGAGATATTTCCATTCTTTCTGCTGAATATGAGATTTTCATTCTTTCTGCAGATACTCATATATGAACTTCCGCAGCCTTCGCACAAGCCTCTCTGCTACATAACGACCTTCTCACAGCCGTCACACTGGGATCTCACCTTCCCGCTCAAGAATATTTGGGGTATATTCTGTAAATCTAAAACTTCTTGTTATTTCTTCATTGTTAAATTAATTTTTCAAATAATTCTTGAATAGGTATGAGTGTCAAGCTAATCAAGCTAGTGATACTAGCGTGGAATGCACTGTTGCTTGGGGTTATGTATAACTCTTTATAAACTCTCGTTTTCTCCTTCTTTTCTTGACTATTTATATTGATTTCATGTGCTTATTCAGTCCGTATACTAGTTTGAACATGTGTGTTCAATAGTGTTTCAATTAATTGATCTGTTTTGACAATATCTTTTAATTATGGTCCAATATTTATTTGCGGCAGTTACTGAAGTGTCGGATTCGATACTAAAAGGAGCAGAAACAAATGGTTTGAAAGGAATGGTATGAAATTAATTATCTAAAGTTGATTTAGAAATGAAATTAATTATTTATTATTGGAGATGTAGATGTCTGGTTCAAGGGGTACTTAAATTGGCAATGGAATCATTTGTATTAGGGGGTGCTTTTATGGAAGGTGGTCCTGATAGAAAAATACAACTTGATAGAACTCCAGGGGTTGATGAGGTAGTTATTTTTAATTATTAATTAGTATTATTATAATTATTAGTATTAATATTATTAATTAAAATTATATTTTTGGGTAAAATTGTTGATATATAAGAGTATTGTTTGATTTCAGGTACGCAGCTGACTCGTAATGCTGATGCAATGCTCAAAAATTCTCTTCACCGTCCATATGGGAAGCTGGTTTATGCAACAACATTGAAATTGATAGGTTACTTAGTAGTGGTGTGTTGTATAATCTATTGTATTTTAAGGAGCTTTGCTTTTATTCACTTCTGTCACGAATCTTGATATATAACCTGATTAACCTGTCTTAATATTAAGCGTAATTATCCTTTAAAATGTGAGAATTATATTTAATGAGTTGTTTGTTACAAAGTCAATGAAGTTGTATTAGTCATTACAAGCAACTTGAAGTAATAAGGACAAAATACAACTAAATAATAATGAATAGCTTCCAAGATTTTCATCTCTATTTCAATTATTTGCTTTATTTCACAAGTCTACGTGTATATACACGTTCATATATATGGGTGTATATTCATTCAAATATATAGGTATATACCCATTCAGAGATTTGGGTATATATACCCCTCATAGAGATATTTTTACACCCATATGGGTATATATCCTAAATATTTTTATATATCGTGGTGTACACTCATTTATGTTTGTTTCACTATGAGTGTAATAGTGGGTATATACCACTTGTGAAACATATGGTTGAGATACACTACTAATGGGTACCATTCACTATGATTGGGTATATGTCCGTCGACATCCTCCTCTATGCGAAGGTGACTTTATATAAGGTTTTACATTAGTTGTATTTATTTTCGGGTATACACAAATTTGTAATTGTTGGTGGTCAATCGAATAACATAAGCACGGGTATACACCCATACTATATGTTGTTGAGTATTCAAACCTTCACTATGATTGGTCATATGTCCATCAACATCATCCTCTCCTCGAAGATGACTTTATATAAGCTTTAGCAAGTTTTGTGTAAGGATAGGTTAGTTACTATGGATGGTCATCAACTAATTTTGGTATACGCACATTGTGTGCGTGAAGTTACGCCTTCTTTGTCTACAATATATACCGAGTTACAAGTCGACTGCGTTTAGGTACCATTCTATATGATTTGGGCATATATATGTCCATCAACATCTTCCTATAAGGTAAAGTGAATTTTATATAAGGTTATACAATAGTTGGTTTTCTTTTCGGGTATACAGAAATTTAAAATTGTTGGTGGTCGACCGAATAACATAAAAACGTGTATACACCCATGTTATATGTTTTTGAGTATTCAATCCTTCACTATTATTGGGCATATGTCCATCAAACATCATCTCCTCGAAGGTGACATTATATAAGGTTTACGAAGTTTGGGATCAGGATAGGTTAGTTACTATGGATAGTCATCAACTAATTTTGGTGTACGCACAGTGTGTACGTAAAGGAACGCCTTCCTTGTCTCCAATATACTCCGAGTTACAAGTCGACTACGTTTGGGTACCATTCTCTATGATTGGGCATATGTCCATCAACATCTTCATCTAAGCTAAAGTGGATTTTATATAAGGTTTTGCAATATTTGTATTTCTTTTCGGATATACACAAATTTGAACTTGTTGGTGGTCGACCGAATAACATAAACACTATACACCCATGCTAAATATTTTTATGTATTCAATCATTCACTATGATTGGGCATATGTCCATAGAACATCATCATCTCCTCGAATGTCACATTATATAAGGTTTATAACGTTTGGGATCAGGATAGGTTAGTTACTATGGATGATCATCAACTAATTTCGGTATACACACATTGTGTGCGTAAGGGAACACCTTCTTTGTCTACAATATACTCCGAGTTACAAGTCGACTGCATTTGGGTACCATTCACTATGATTGGGCATATGTCCGTCGACATCCTCCTCTATGCGAAGGTGACTTTATATAAGGTTTTACATTAGTTGTATTTATTTTCGGGTATACACAAATTTGTAATTGTTGGTGGTCAACCGAATAACATAAGCACGGGTATACACCCATACTAGATGTTGTTGAGTATTCAAACCTTCACTATGATTGGGCATATGTCCATCAACATCATCCTCTCCTCGAAGATGACTTTATATATGCTTTAGCAAGTTTTGTGTAAGGATAGGTTAGTTACTATGGATGGTCATCAACTAATTTTGGTATACGCACATTGTGTGCGTGAAGTTACGCCTTCTATGTCTACAATATAGTCCGAGTTAGAAGCCGACTGCGTTTGGGTACCATTCTATATGATTTGGGCATATATATGTCCATCAACATCTTCCTATAAGGTAAAGTGAATTTTATATAAGGTTATACAATAGTTGGTTTTCTTTTCGGGTATACACAAATTTAAAATTGTTGGTGGTCGACCGAATAACATAAAAACGTGTATACACCCATGTTATATGTTTTTGAGTATTCAATCCTTCACTATGATTGGGCATATGTCCATCAAACATCATCTTCTCGAAGGTGACATTATATAAGGTTTACGAAGTTTGGGATCATGATAGGTTAGTTACTATGGATAGTCATCAACTAATTTTGGTGTACGCACAGTGTGTGCGTAAAGGAACGCCTTCCTTGTCTCCAATATACTCCGAGTTACAAGTCGACTACGTTTGGGTACCATTCTCTATGATTGGGCATATGTCCATCAACATCTTCATCTAAGCTAAAGTGGATTTTATATAAGGTTTTGCAATATTTGTATTTCTTTTCGGATATACACAAATTTGAACTTGTTGGTGGTCGACCGAATAACATAAACACTATACACCCATGCTAAATATTTTTATGTATTCAATCATTCACTATGATTGGGCATATGTCCATAGAACATCATCATCTCCTCGAATGTCACATTATATAAGGTTTATAACGTTTGGGATTAGGATAGGTTAGTTACTATGGATGATCATCAACTAATTTCTGTATACACACATTGTGTGCGTAAGGGAACGCCTTCTTTGTCTACAATATACTCCGAGTTACAAGTCGACTGCATTTGGGTACCATTCACTATGATTGGGCATATGTCCGTCGACATCTTCCTCTACGCGAAGGTGACTTTATATGAGATTTCGCAATGGTTGTATTTTTTTCCGGGTTTACACAAATTTGTAATTGTTGGTGGTCGACCGAATAACATAAACACGGGTATACATCTATGCTAGATGTTTTTGAGTATTCAAACCTTCAATATGATTGGGCATATGTCCATCAATATCATCATCTCCTCGAAGGTGACTTTATATAAGGTTTAACAAGTTTGGGATGAGTATAGGTTAGTTACTATGGATGGTCATCAACTAATTTTGGTATATGCACATTGTGTGCGTGAAGGAACGCCTTCTTTGTCTACAATATACTCTGAGTTACAAGTCTACTGCGTTTGGGTACCATTCTCTATGATTGGGCATATGTCCATCAACATCTTCCTATAAGCTAAAGTGAATTTTATATGGATGGTCATCAACTAATTTCGGTATAAACACATTGTGTGCGTAAGGGAACGCCTTCCTTGTCTACAATATACTCCGAGTTACAAGTCGACTGCGTTTGGGTACCATTCACTATGATTGGGCATATGTTCGTAGACATCTTCCTCTATGCGAAGGTGGCTTTATATAAGTTTTTGCATTAGTTGTATTTCTTTTCGGGTATACACAATTTTGTTGTATGTCCATCAAAATCTTCCTTTACGCGAAGGTGACTTTATATAAGTTTTTGCAATGGTTGTATTTCTTTTCGGGTATACACAAATTTAAACTTGTTGGTGGTCGACTGAATAATATAAAAGCGTGTATACACCCATGCTAGATGTTTTTGAGTATTCAATCCTTCACTATGATTGAGCATATGTCCATCAACCCTCATCATCTCCTCGAATGTCACTTTATATAAGGTTTAGAAAGTTTGGGATCGGGATACGTTAGTTACAATGGATGGTCATCAACTAATTTCGGAGTATCGAAATTGGGCATACACATGTTTGTGTCTGATTTATGAGAGGCATACACATGTTTGGTGTATATCGGTTTTGACCCATTTTGTCATTACAAAATTTGTGTATACACCCGTTGTGGTGTATTCTCATTTTTGTTTTTTTTCGATAATAGAAACAGATACTATATAGGTTCGATATTGAATTTGGGTATACACCCATTGTCGGTGTCTACCCATGAATGTTTAGTTTGATAATGCCAAAAGATAATACATTGGATCATTATTGAGTTTGGGTATACACCCATTGTGTCAGTAGTGGGCCGGTAGGCCTAGTCTGTTCAGCTTTTCTACTACGAATATACTATATTAGATGACTAATGGATTTTGGTATACTCTCATATAGTAATTATTGAGTTTGGGAATACACTCATTGTTTGTGTATATCGGTTTTGACCCATTGTGTCATTACAAAATTTGTGTATACACCCGTTGTGGTGTATTCTCATTTTTATGTATTTTCGATAATAGAAAAATATACTACATAGGATCGCTATTGAATTTGGGTAGACACATATGAATTTGGGTATACACCCATTGTCGGTGTCTACCCATGAATGTTTAGTTTGATAATGCCAAAAGATAATACATTGGATCATTATTGAGTTTGGGTATACACCCATTGTGTCAGTAGTGGGCCGGTAGGCCTAGTCTGTTAAGCTTTTCTACTGCGAATATACTATATTAGATGACTAATGGATTTTGGTATACTCTCATATAGTAATTATTGAGTTTGGGAATACACCCATTGTTGGTGTATATCGGTTTTGACCCATTGTGTCATTACAAAATTTGTGTATACACCCGTTGTGATGTATTCTCATTTTTATGTGTTTTCGATAATAGAAACATATAATATATAGGATCGCTATTGAATTTGGGTATACACCCATTGTCGGTGTCTACCCATGAATGTTTAGTTTGATAATGCCAAAAGATAATACATTGGATCATTATTGAGTTTGGGTATACACCCATTGTGTCAGTAGTGGGCCGGTAGGCCTAGTCTGTTCAGATTTTCTACTACGAATATACTATATTAGATGACTAATGGAGTTTGGTACACTCTCATATAGTAATTATTGAGTTTGGGAATACACCCATTGTTGATGTATACCGGTTTTGACCCGTATTAAAATAGAAAATGTATATGACTCACCATAGCATCCTTTTTCGAGTTGATTCAATGATGGGCGTGTTTGTGCATACACAACATCATATGCGCTAGACTATAAAAGATCAAATAAATTATACGACATCATCACCTAGAAAATTCGTTTCATACAACTACATCCATTGACATTTGGTTCGATATGAAGCTTGTAATTACAACAAACCGGTTTAATAAGGTTATTTGGTCATACACCCAAATGAAGATGGTACATATTAACGAGGGTCGTTACGTGATTGGTCGTCAAACAAAGCAAAGGCCTATGGGCATATACACAACAAAAGAAGGTTCGTTACGAATGTCAACTAGAAAACACATAACGTCTTACTATGTGTATTTGGCGTAAACACAAATGAGGGTGTTACAGTTGAATTAATATTTATACGATAGTATGCGTCAGCCCAACCAAAATCATCCTGGCATACACCCAAATGAGTGTTCTCACATGGTTGGGCGTCAACCCAATCCAAATGAAGATGGCCAAGCTAAAGGAAGTTTCTAACATGACTATGAACATATGAAGGAAGGTTCTAACGTGATTGGGCGTCCACCCAATCAAAGTCCTCTAGGCATACACCCAAAGAAATAAGTTTCATCAAACAATTGTTTCAACCCTATCAAAGTCCTCTGGGCATACACCCAAATGAAGATGGCGCATATGACGTAAGTTTCTAACATGACTACGGTACATATGAAGGAAGTATCTAACGTGATTTGGCGTACATATGAAATAGTTGTAACATGGTTGGGCATTCGACCCCAGCCAACACAGAGGTAGAAGTTTCTATACGTATTAAAATTACAAAACACATAACGGCTTATTATGTGTATTGGTCATACACACACATGAAGGTCATACATACACACCCCTATGGGCATACACCCAAATGGAGAAGGTTGGATATGAAATAGTTGTTTCAACCCAATCAAAGTCCTCTGGGCATATACCCAAAGGGGCCATTTCATTACGTAGGTCAATTACAACTATAATAGTGACTTATTAGTGCTATTGGGCATATACCCAAATGAAGATGGCACATATGAAGGAAGTTTCTAACATGACTATGGTACATATGAAGGAAGGATCTAACATGATTGGGCGTCCACCCATTCAAATTCCTCTGGGCATACACCCAAATAAATAAGTTTCATCAAACAATTGTTTCAACCCTATCAAAGACCTCTGGGCACACACCCAAATGAAGATAGCACATACGAAGGAAGTTTCTAACATGACTACGGTACATATGAAGCAAGTATCTAACGTGATTTGGCGTACATATGAAATAGTTGTTTCAACAAAAGAAAAGTCCTCTGGGCATACACCCAAAGGAATAAGTTACATTAAGTAGGTAATAATGTCTTATTAGATCAATTGGGCATACACCCAAATGAGGGTTCTAACATGGTTGGGCGTCAACCCAAGCCAACACAAAGGTAGAAGTTTCGTTATGTATTTAAATTACAAAACACGTAACGGATTATTATGTGTATTGGTCATAGACACACATTTAGGTGTTAAAGTTGAATGAATGTTTTAACGTTAGTGCGTCATCCAAAGCAAACACATATGGGCATACACCCAAATGGAGAAGGTTGGATATGAAACAGGTGTTTCAACACAAGAAACCTCCTCTGGGCATACACCCAAAGGGGGCATTTCATTACGTAAGTCATTTACAAAAAATAAAAGTGGCTTATTAGTGCTATTGGGCATACACCCAAAGGGTGGTTCAACATTTCGTTTGTAACTTGTTTAATTTATCAACAAAAAAACAAAAAAATCATAAACTTATAACACCAGATAATCTTGCATGAATTTTGCTTAGTATATAGTTATAATTTCATAAGCAAACGGTAACTACTCCATAAAACAAAAGATTAAATAATAAAATTCCACAAATTTAAAAAGGTTCAACACTGATATTCACTGAACAAAAAAGAAACCATATTTTTCTGCCTTATTGCTGCTTCTTCACATCCTCATCTTCATTCTCGCTCCAACAACAGTGTAGAGTTGACCTTGGTGACCCACTGCTACTACCCATGCTAGTAAAACCGTGATAATCAATCGATCCACCATTACCAAGCTCCTCAAAGCTCCTTTCACCACAGATAAATCCTTTCACATCCAGATTAAACTGAGATTCGTGATATTTTCCAGCTACATTAGCATGCAATGCTACAGAAAATGTACTCGGGTGGAAACAGAATAAAACCCTCTCAATCAGCTGGATCAAGTCAAAGCTTTTGAAAATATACCCTGCACCTTCGAAACTCGCATAGCTAAAACCATCTTCTAGAGAGGTTTGCGTGAGCCTGTGACATTAAATATCTTTTAGTATTTCAATAGAATTTATCAGTGATCCTGCAAAAATCAAAACATTAACAAGACTATTGTACTAAATCTTAAAAAGGTATTTTACCACGCTTAAATCTGGTAAAATATGGGCTTCATTTCAACTACAGCAGCACCAGGTGCTCCATATCCTCTCTTAGCTATAGCAACAACCTCTCCTAGTGCAAAAACATTAACCGTGTGCATTCACTAATCTCCATCTATCAGGAACACCCTTCAAAAACATAACAACTTAGTCAATTGAAATATCCCAAGAAGAAGAAACTTAATCACATCTCTTATACATTGTATAACAAAAAAAAGTTCAAAAAGAAAATCGAACAATCTAAAACAAAAAACAATCCTATACACCAATGAATCATCAAATAATCACACACCCATTATAGTAAATCATCTATCAATAGCTTCCACCCAGAAACCGACATAAACATTCAACTTTTACACTATTTGAATGGATTCTGTAATTGGGTTTTGTTTGTAAATGGGCAATACATATTGCGTTGGACAAGTAATTGCAACTCATTTCCCTCGCCACGATAATACGCAATAGATTCAGCATTTTCTGTAACACGCACGAGGCCATAACGAAAATCTGCTTCTTCTTAATTAAAGAGTAGGTAAGGAAATAGCAGAGTTATAAGAATTTTTCTGATTGGAAAAATAAATTAAATTTAACCTGATCCCAAATTGGGATCGTTGCAAAAGCCGATTAGATGATTGTGGAGGACTGCGGCGGCGATGGATTGGGTCCAGGCAGAGATTTTATTGTGAGGGCGGCGGGCTTCTTCTGGTGCAGTGCGGTGGCGGTGGTGGGTTAATAGTGAAAGACAAAAAGCCAGAGTGCATTATCTAATCTGTAGAGAGGGAATATTGATTTATTTAAAATTCAAATTTTGAAAAAGGAGAGAGAAAGAAATCATCTGTATGACAGAGAAAGCTGTGTGTAAGAAGATGAGACTTTCTGGCAGAAGGAGAGATAATGTTATTAGTTACGTAAAGGCTTTAAAAAGAAGTAATAGGCTTTAAAAAGAAGTTATTTCTAACCAGGCCCATCAGAGTACAAGAGTTGTTAGTTGGGCCTAATATTGTAATTTTCTCTTAATATATTAAAGATAAAGGCCAAGGGGGGTTGACCTATTGCACCAAACCAACAAAGTCATTACAAATTAAATTGTTTAAATGAAAAGGAATATTACATAATCAAGAAAGAGGTAAAAGAGAATCTGAAAAAGTATTGGCGAGCCAATCAGTGACTTTATTAGCCGTTATTCTAATGCCACAAATCTGAAGATTATTGTGGGCTTTAGCTGTATTTTTGTTATTGTCGTAGAAAGCCTTGTCCTTTCAAGGACAATTCGTACTCGAAGAATATACAGCTTTAAGAACGGTTTCGGCATCAGTTTCAATTCTGGTGCATTGGAGAGCTTTGTTTATCGCGAATTGGATGGAATTCCTCAATGCTTTAGTTTCAGCTTCAAAACTAGAGGTGGCATGGATATTCATGGAAAAGCCAGAGATAACCTTACCATTCCAGTCATGGATCAGTGCTACTACAATGTCTTTTCCAATCTTAAAAGAAGTATCAAAATTCATCTTGAAACACTGCTGGGAGTGGAGACCAACTAGGGATAACAGATAACCAAGAGCTATAAGGAGCTTCGGAAACCACAAGGATAAAATCCTGGCCTCACCGCTATAAAAAACTTACCAGTAGAAAATATCAATCAAAGTGAGGCAGGAGTCATAATCAATAGGGCTATCATGAAAAACAAACTTATTCATGGTAAGCCAAATAACCCAAATACAAAGGATAATAATAAGTAAAATCCTAGTTTTCTCTATCAAACTATCTCCTGTATCTAACACGGAACCTCCAACTATTGATACCCAAGTTAAAGAACGAATCTATCTAACATTGAAGAGGAGAGATACACTAAAATTTTTTGTCCAATCACACTTGAGGAACAAGTGTCCAACAGTTTCTTCTTCTTTGAGGCAAATGTGACATAGGTCAGTGCTTGAACACTTACTTATGTACCTACTTTGTTCAGTGGAAAAAACATTCATAAGAATGCGCCAAAGAAAGAATTTAAATTTAGGAGGTGCATTTAAAGACCAACTGGTGTCGGTTAGGGCGTGATAAAATAATGATAAATAAAGATGCAACTAATACCCAAACCGAAGCACGTTACACACTGCAAGTATCATAGATCGTATACAACTTTTAATGATAAGTAATTCGTTCCTCAGAAACTACGAAATTTAGGAAGGACTTATGCAATATAAAGTGCAAATAAAAGAAGGTAGAAGAATACGTTGCTGAAAAAGGAAAAACTATGAAATATTTATTTGGTTTTTATGACTCTAAACAGACTTAAATTGAAGATAATAAAATAAAATAAGATATATAGAATCTTATGATATTTTAGCTTGAGAAATAGCAAGTAATCCCCACTAGCCTTGTTCTATGTTTATTACCTAACAGAGAATAGTGTGATATACAATAGTCGGGATTTTAACTTCCTCCTAACCCCCTTCCGGGTGGACTTAGGAGGCTCAAAACTTGGTGGTTAATTAAACCCTTATGACTATCCAGTTAGGCAAGCCCTTCTGGATCACTACCGCACACTAGAAGACTATGTGTTGTTTTCTATAATTGAATCCCCCTTCTAGATGTTAACTCAATTACTAAGGTAATCCTATACGTGCGCATCACAATAACTACATACATTAATTCAAAGCATATAATACAGAGTTATCACTACTAAATTCGATTAAATGTAAAAGGACATCCCAAATTAAATAACATATAAAACAACAAGTCTAGGGATCAATACCCATATGCTTATATCTAGCTAAATAAACCAGTTCATAAGAAAGAAATAAGAATACAAAATTACAAACAGGAAGGGTTGGAATGGCATGAACAGCTTCCAGGCTCCTTCTTTTTTTCTTCTCTCTTGATCTAAGCTTCCTCTTGGTCTTTTGATGATTATGGGCTGACCAAGGATGTGTTTATAATAATAAGAGGGTATATATATAGGTTCTAAGAAGACCCTATGTCGAAATCTTGAGTGGAAGACAAGTAATTGAAATCCTTTTCCAATTTAATTTCGTTTCCTAAAATATAAGACAGGATAAACACTGCTCACTGTTTGGATCATATCTCCTTCGTTATTGGACCGATTTTCGCCTACTTTATATCGAAACGACTGCGGCGAAAAGATATATCTTTACTCTTTTGAATGCTCATCCGAATTCCCATAAAATTTAAAGTTATCTTCACTTTAGTGGATCAAGCTGCAAAATTTCAGATTTACATGACACCTTTTCCTTTCCTATTTTATCTCTACTTCTTTTTATCTCTTAATTCCTTCCATATATTCTTTCCTTATTTTCTTAGAATTGATTTGGCATCTAATTATATTACATAAACCTCAAGAGCTTCACATTAACACACAAATTAAACCAAATATGCTCTAAAAGTAATAAATCATCATATTACGACAAGAAATAAGAAATTATCAAATAACAGATACAAATATATAATTAATTAATTCACCTAAAATGATGTCTCCAACATATATTATTATATCACAAATAGGGAGATATCAAGACCCCCAACTCAAAGTTGTATAGTCCTGATATAATAAAGATAAAAACAGTAGGGTAGTAAAAAATAAATATAGAAGGAGAAGAATAAGAAGAATAGAAAATAATAAATGGTCCTACAGAAAAATGTCTAAAAATTATCATGTAGTAATGTTAAAGAAATAATGCACACATATTCTTAATATACACATAACCAACAATCCATAAATTCAAATCCAGATTAACTTCACAATGCTAGAAGGAGAGGTCTTCAACTTCGTTTGTGTCAACGACTATAGGGTGATCATAAGTCCTAATATAGTCTCCAATGGTCCACTCACCTATGCCCTAATAATTCCATTGTTCCTCCACCAAGTAGCTAGATATACTAAGGTCTTTAAGGTTATAACGTGGCTTAGGGACGGTAATGTATATTTAGATAATAAAAAGTGAGCTTTTGGCTCTCTCCTTACATTCCATCAACGAATCGCCCTAGAGCTTGAGTTTCACTCGAAGATGTTCTCATCAACCCAATTTTGATGCTTTGATTTGCATCCCCAAATAACCCGAATAATTTTTTTTATGATGATTACATAACAAATTCTACTTTGCCGGTCCAAATATTTTTAATCTTTTTCATATATCTTTTTTTCTTCTTTTGATAGCTAACTATGACTCTCTTTGTAATGTGAGATATCATGCTACTTTTTCATATATTTTTTCCTTTTCAATTTGTTTTTCATTTACTTTTACCCTGGAAATGGGTTACAATTACAAATTCATCATCATCAATAATATCACCATTACAATCAAATTCTCAATCCCAATATTTCCCAATGATGAAACCCACCACCCCAAACTGAAGCTCTAAAACAACTTGTCTTAGGTTTTGCGATTTGAGTACGGGTCATATAGATAGGTCTTATAAACTAAGGGGTATGGCTTGTAATGTGGCTAATAAAAGACATTACAAAGGCTCAGAGAGGCTAAGACGGATGATAATAATAATCAAATAAAAGGTTGAGAAAGCTAAAAAGGCTTCAAGTGGCTTCAATGTGAAAGAACGACCTTATTCACTTTTCTAACCACCATATTTCGTTACCTTTTTACTATTAGTTAATAGATAAATGGGTCTTCAACTAACTTCAAACCCCACGTTCTACACACCAATTAACTCTCCCTAAATTCCAACTTGACACATCACACGCATTGTTTATTAATCTTCCCTATCTTTTACTTCCTGTTTTCATACATGCATACTAAACATATTTGTGACATCGTTGCAAAACATACTACTTACTATCACTGACTTAATTAAAACATGATCAATAGGTATATTCACCATATTCTATACCAATTATAACCCTAAATTTTTTAAATTTTATGCAAAAAAAAAGAAATATAAGGACAACAAATCCCCACCCCAAACTCAAAAATGAGTTGTGTCCCCACGACTCAAAAAAGACTAAAGAGAGCCATAAATTTTAAACTAACACAAATATTGCACATAGAGAAATGGTAGGGAAGAAAGAAAACATACTCTTCGAGGTTAATGCCTCGCATGATTAATACCTAAGAATAGGGTGCATTACTTTTCTTGTATGTAAACTTCTAGTATACATACACATAAAAAACACTTATACCTTCCTTATTACTGCAATATGTACTCAAAAACCCATAAACTAACTCAAAAGAACAACAACATAAAAACATAAAACTGTGGGATGTCTCTCAAAGACACTTTTGTTTAACGTCTTTTAAAGTTAGACGTATTACCTCCATTATTTCTTTTTATAGCCTCCCCAGCAGTGAGTGAGGTGATTAACATCTACCAATCTGAGTTTGCAACTCTCTATATCTTTTAATTTGACCAATCCTGCTGAAATGATTCGCGTGATGAGGTATGGCCCTATCCGAGAATGCTAATGCTTGGGGTTGGGATATTTCTATGCTACCTCATCTCCTACCCCGAACCCAGTTTCCTTTTCCATGGTGTCTTGGGGGATTACAAATTCTGGCTTTCTGGTCACAACTCTGATTGCTGATAATTCTTGTGACTTCTTTTTCTTCTTCTTTCCCGAAACATAGAATGTTTTAGAATCATCATCAATACGTAGAGTCACGGTTCCCTTATTCACATTGACTATGGTGTCGCTCGTGGCTAGGAATGCACGCCCAAGTATGAATGGGACGTTCTTATCTTCTTTAAAATCAGGAATAATAAAATCTGTGGGAATAAGAAGGTTACCTACTTGGACGAGCACGTCCTTGATTACACCCTACGGCTTTGCTGTTGATTGATCCGCAAGTAATAAGATCACTGATGTCGGTTTTACGTCACTAATACCAATCTTCTTCTATATACTTATGGGCATGATATTCACACTCGCCCCCAAATCACACATTGAATTTTCGTGAAGTATACCACCTATTTTGATTGGGAGGTTGAAACCTCCAGGTTCTTTAAGCTTTGGTGATAACTTTCGCTGAACTTGTGCTGATATCCAATTCGTTGAGTGCCACAGTCTTGGATTCTGTGAACTTATCTTTATTGGAGAGTGCCTCCATAAAGAATCAATTATAATTTCACTTTCCTTCCATATCTTTGAGTAGAGGGACATTTATTTTAACTTGTTTTAACATTTCCATACACCTCTCTTGTTTCTCCATTGGATAAGCGTGTTTTACAGGATAATAGCAGTCGGGGGCGGTGGTCTCACCCTTCTATTCTCTTCCATTCTTGGTGCATCAACCATTATTGGGTTCTTAATATCATCTTGTTCAACCTCTTAAACCCAATCTTCAACAATATTTTCATCTAAGTTCATCATATCTACGTTTGACTTGATAGGTAGAACCTCCACTTTACTCGATGGAAATGGTGGTTATTCTTTCATCTTTTCAGCTTGAAGACTAATAGTATTAACCTTGTCACCAATGCATTGGATCTTATTCATGTTAGAATTTGTACTTTGGTTCAATTAAAAGAGTTGAATTTGAATTTGTTCTATGACTGTAGTGAGCCACATCATATTTTGCTCTAAAAGTTGATTATGTTGTTGAAGGCCTTACACTACTGATGCATTGATATTTGACTCAAGTCTGCTCATATTGTCCTTTTTGAAGTCGACGAATTGACTAATAGTCTCTTTTAACTCAATGATATCTTCTCGAGGATGTGCTATCCGAGCTTGACTTACGTTGTACGCATTGTAGCCCGGTGGTTGATTAGCCTGATTTTCATAGGCTTGCACATATAGATGTTGTCGTGGCGCTTGATAAAATGTTTCTTGAGGTTGAGCCTGATATGAATAGTTCTGAATAGACACCCTAATTGGAATCGATTGTTGGGTTTGATTACCTTAGTGATAATTTTGATTTCCAATGGAGTGTCCATGGGTAGTGTTCATGGCCTTTACCTAGGATTCTTTGCTTTGGTACTGTTTTTCAACTATCATAGTGAGTTGCTTTATTTGATCTAGCAAGCTAGAAACTTTATCCTCCATATTATTATTAGTAGCAGGAACTTGTGATCGTGGCCAACTCATGTCGGGTTCGATAATTCTTTTCATACTACTCTTTTCTTCTTTTGGATCCATGGAGACAAAACCACCATGACCCAGATCATCTACTCTTAACCTTGACTCTGCATTGAGTCTTTTATAGAACATGGTTAATTGTAATTCTGGCGTGTATCCGTGTAATGGACATCTTGCCAAGTTTCTGTGAAATCTAGTCCATGCTTCGCCAACACTCTCTCCAGCTTCTTGTAAGAAATTCATAAGTTCTAATTGTTCCTTCATTCGTATACTTGTAGGATAAAATCGATCAAGGAATCTTGCTTGAAGCTTGTCCCAATTTTTTATTAGCTCGGGAGATTGATCATCTCACCAATCGCTTGCTTTCCCGGTCAAGAAGAATTGAAACATTAAATAATACATTTGTTCTTGTGTAACACCTTCAGTAATGTAGGCATCATAGAATTGCATGAATTTCTGAACAGTTCGTACCAGATCTTGATGTTTAGCACCACTATATTTCCCATATCTTGTCAATTGATTAATCAAGACAGGATCGGGCTTGAATCGAACAACTTGGATAGCTGTAGGGCGAATCCCTATGGGATGCACTAGGAATGGACCAGGAAGACCTATCTCTAACCGTTAATTTCCCATCTAAAAGAAATCTGAAAAGGAAAAGACAAAAAAAAGCGTAAAACTGAACTATCTAAAAATAAAAGCACTAAATAAAAGCACAAGGACTAACGATGTAGTCCCCGGCAGCAGCGCCAAAAACTTGGTGTCGGTTAGGGCGTGATAAAATAACGATCTATAAAGATGCAACTAACACCCAAATCAAAGCACATTACTTACTGCAAGTATCCCAGACCGTACACAAGTTTTAATGATAAGTAGAATTTGTTCCTTAGAGACTACGAAAGTTAGGAAGGACTTACGCAATATAAAGTTCAAATAAAAGAAGCTAGAAGAATAATACGCTGAAAAAGGAAAGACTATGAAATATTTATTTGGTTTTTATGACTCTAACCAGACATAAATTAAAGACAAGAAAGTAATATAAGGTAGATAGAAGCTTATGATATTTTAGCTTGAGAACTAGCAACTAATCCCCACTAGCCTTGTTCTATGTTTATTAGCTAAGGGAGAATAGTGTGATATACAATAGTCGGGATTCTAAATTCCTCCTAACCCCCTTCCAGTGTACTTAGGAGGCTCAAAAGTCGGTGGTTAAATTAAACCCTTATGACTATCCAGTTAGACAAGCCTTTCCGGATCACTACCGCACACTACACCACTATATTGTGTTTTCTATAATTGAATCCCCCTTCCGGATGTTAACTCAATCACTAAGGTAATCCAATGCGCGCGCATCGCAAAAACTACAAACATTAATTCAAAGCACATAATATAAAGCTATCACTACTAAATTCAGTTAAATGTAAAAGGATATCCGAAATTAAATAACATATAAAATAAGTCTAGGGTTCATACCCATATGCTAATTGCTGGTCCTTTGTGTGTTCTAAAATAAATGCAATAAGGAAAAGAGAACCACAACTGCAAGTGTATAGTTGTCCCAAGTAATACAGATGCGTTCTCAGGGACGGATTGGTTGACTCTAATGCTTATCAAATAGTGATTAATTGCACGTAAAGCAAGTAAATGATTTTAAGATTATTTGTTTGGTTTTCTATAACTAAGAAAATAAATTAAAATACTAAAGTAATGCAAAGATTAAACTAGACGCGAGAAAATAAAATAGTTACCGCAAGGTATGAAAGGCAATACTTTAGAGACACAAGGATTCACCTAACTATATTCATTCCATGTTTTTTTAAGGGACAAATTGGTAAAATAGTAATGATCGGGACTCGGAATTCTCCTTACCCCCGTCAGGGTGGACTAAGGAGCGATTCTTAGGTGCTACAAACCCCGTCAGGGTGAATATAATCCACCTTTGAATGATTAAGTTCTTATTACCCAATAGGCCATAGGATTAATTAAACTCGTCAAAGTCATTAATTTCTATCCAACATTCATTGATTGGTTCCATACCTAGACCCCCCGTCAAGGTGATCCATTCGCAACTAAATGGAATAGCATAAGTTTAAGTCCTATTATTGATTCTCAACTTCACTAATAGTCAATAAAATACAAATTAGGAAAAATACTAAATACCCAATTTGATTTCAATTATTAAAATCCCAAATTCAAACACATGAAATGAAATAGAATTGGGATTAACCCATTATGCGTTCTCAAGCACTTATTAATTTTAGCTCATACTAATTGTTTTACAGAATAAAATAGAAGAACCTGATTACGGAGTTGATTTGTCTGAGAATTGGAGATGTTGATAATCTCCAGCTCTTGGCTTCTTCTCTTCCTTGCTCTAGCTTCTTCTCTGGTGTTCTGACTTTTAAGAGTATCAATTCTCCTTAAAAATAAGAGTCTAAAGCGTATTTATAATATAAAATTCGGACTAGGGGTTTTCTTAAGGATTAAATGAAAATTAGAAAAGTCCAAGTCCATTAATTAAGTCCAAATCCCCCAACTGCTGCACCACCTCCACTAAAACAGCTCTAACCGGCTCGTTTCAACTCAGATTGACTCCATTCCAGTTGCTAAATTTCTGTAACTCAATGGGGTACAAATTCTCTTCACAAGTTAGAGGATGAATCCACCCTTAGATGGCTCGAAATTAGAAATCATTATCAACTTTCCAGATTTGCAGCTTGAAATTATCAATTCTTTCAGGATATTTCTTCTTGCTTTGACTTCATTACACGATATTTGACTTTCTTCTTAGATTCCTCTCTTATCTAGTATTCAAAACCTACAAACTTTTCACTAAAAATAAACCATATTATGCGCAAAAGTTTAATAAATGAAAAATACTAGAATGAAAAGAGGAAAATCGATTTATTGCTTATTGACACCAAAAGTCTATCTAAATAGTCGAATAAACACAAAAAATGATGTCTCCCAAGGATCCTCCCAAAAGAATCTTTTCCTTTCTTGATAAGTAGAACCTTCAGGAAATGAACCACTTACAATTAAATTTGCAATATCAGCATACCAAGGAGTAGTGTTTAGGTGAATCGCGAATAAGCTCTGATCAAGAAATTCTTCTCTAACTACTTTAGGTCCACCATTTGATTTTGATCCTTCAAGAGGAGATAGATGATCTGCAACTTGATTCTCACAACCCTTTCGATCCTTAATCTCTAAATCAAACTCTTGTAGCAATAAAACCCATCTTATTAACCGTGGTTTAGCATATTTCTTCTCCATAAGATACCTAATTGCTGAATGATCCGTATAAACAACAACTTTCGCTCCAAGGAGATATGAACGAAACTTATCGAATGAATAAACAACTAGCAATTCTTTCTCTGTAACAGTATAAATAATATGAGCACCATTGAAAGTCTTGCTTGCATAATAGATCGAATGAAATATCTTATCTTTTCTTTGGCCTAAAACAACTCCCATAGCTAAATCACTAGCATCACACATAACTTCAAATGACATATTCCAATTAGGTGGTAATACAATAGGAGCGGTAATGAGTTTTTCTTTGATTTCTTGGAAGGCCACCATGCAAGCTTCATTGAAAAGGAATTTGTCCTTCTCAAGTAAGTTACATAATGGTTTAGCAATTAATGAATCTCCTATAAAAACCAGCATGGCCAAGAAAACTTCTCACCCCTTTTACAGAAACAGGAGGGGGAAGAGTTTTTATTCCCTCTATCTTTGCGCGATCAACCTCTAAACCAGCACTCGAAACCTTGTGACCCAATAATATACCTTCTCTAACCATAAAATGACACTTCTCCCAATTTAAAACCAAATAACTTTCCTTGCATCTAATCAAAACTCTCTCTAAATTCTGTAAACACTTATCGAAGTCATCACCGAATACAGAGAAATCATCCATAAATACCTCAAGGAAGCTATCGATCATATCCCAGAAGATTGCCATCATACATCTTTGAAACGTAGCAGGTGTATTACATAACCCAAATGGCATTTTGCGATATGCAAACGTACCAAAGGGACATGTAAAGGTTGTCTTATGTTGATCTTCTGGAGCCACGTAAATTTGATTATATCCGGAATATCAATCTAAAAAGCAGTAATACTCTCTACCAGCTAACTTGTCTAACATTGATCTATGAAGGGAAGAGGGAAGTGATCTTTTCTGGTGGCCTTGTTCAATTTGTGGTAACCATACATACTCTCCAACCAACAACGGTTCTTGAGGGGATGGCTTCATTTTTATCGTTGAGGACTGTAGTAATTCCTTCCTTTCTTTGGTACACATTGAACTGGACTCATCCATTCACTACTCGAAATGGGATAGATAATCCCTGCGTCTAACAGCTTAATAACCTCCTTCTTTACAACTTCCTTCATGGATGGCATTAATCTCCTTTGACCTTCAACTGAGCGTGCGTTATTATCTTCAATAATAATTTTGTGCTGACAATAGGAGGGGCTAATGCCTTTGATGTCAGAAATAGTCCAACCTATCGCCTCTTTGTTAGCTCTTAACACACGCAACATCTTATCTTCTTGAGGACCTGTTAAATTTACTGAAACAATAACATGCAGAGTTTCGTTAGTACCTAAATATGCATACCTCAAGTGTGATGGCAAAGGCTTTTCTTCCAAATGCGGAGGAGATTCGATTGAAGGTTTCTTTTTAGAGACAATCTCCCCCAGTTCTCTCACAGGTTCATAGGCAAGACGCCTATATTTTGGATTCTCAGAGTTAAGAGCTGCCACTGTTTCGGCAAGCTCTTCCATCAATTCAGGTAGATCAAGTGTCAAGGCTGCCTGCAAAACATCATCGTAAGTAAATTCATTATATACTCTTGCGTGGCACACTCAATTACATCCATTCGAAAACAATCCTCTTGGGAATCTAGAAACTTCATAGCTCGGAACACGTTGAACTTCACTTCCTCGTCTTGGATTCGCACAGTTAATTCTCCATTTTCTACATCAATTAAAGTACACCCCGTGGCTAGGAATTGTCTTCCCAAAATAATGGGGACATTCCTATCCGTGTCGTATTCAAGAATAACAAAATCAACAGGAAATATTAAAGTACTTGCCTTGACGAGGACATCTTCTATTCGACCCTCCGGATGTGCCAGGGATCGATCCACCATTTGCAAGACCATAGCGGTGGGTTTTGCTACTCCAATTTTCAGCTTTTCAAAGATCGATTTGGGCATAAGATTAATGCATGCACCCAAATCACATAATGATTTACCTTTCCATTCTTCTACAATCGATATAGGAATTGTGAAACTCCTAGGATCAAGTAACTTAGGAGGTAGCTTACTTTGACAAATAGCATTACATTCTTGCGGTAAACCAATCATTTTATTATCACAATACGGCCTTTTGTTGGTGAGAGCTCTTTTCAAAAATTTCGTATATTTGGGTACATCTCTGATAGCTTCTAACAGCGGAATATTAATGCTAAGACCTCTCACTCTATTAAAGAACTTTTGATACTCAGCCATATCACCCTTCTTTTGAACTCTAGATGGAAATGGTGGAGGGGGAAGATTTATTAATACATCATCTCTCTTTTTCGAAATCTCAATAGGTCTCTCCACTTCCTCTACTTAATCATCTTTATTTTATCCACCACATCCTTTTCTTTAATATCTTCCTTCTCTTTCATGACAGGAAAAGGAGGTGGAGGAAGATTATTATCACTTTTGAGAGTCACAACATTGCAATCTTCTTTCTGTTTCGGATTTTCTATGTCGCTAGGGAGTTGCCCTTGTGGACGCTGATTCAGTTGTTTTGACATTTGCACAAGTTGATTCTCTAACATCTTAATGTGTGCTTCAGAAGCTTGTTGTATTTGGGCTAACTGTGCATAAGTGCGATCAAATCTTCTACGGTTTTCTGAAGGTTATTTGTACCTTCTTGTGGTTGAGCAGGTAAAGCTTTCTTGTTCATGGTGTCATTATAATTGTCTTGAGGAGGTTGTCTCTGAACGTAATTTCCTTGGTGTTGTCCCCCTTGATAGTTATTCTGAGGTCTTGGATTATAATTATTACCTTGGGGACGCGGCTGGTACGCGTATGTCGGATTTGCTGCCCCATTAGGATTTGAATAATGAAACCCAGGATGGTTTCTGTTGGGTTGATATCCTTGACCACTCAAATTGTAATTCCCTCTGTTGGACACAAACATCACAGACTCTTGATTATTCTGACAATTCTCCCATTCATGATCATTCACACCACAATACGAACATTCATAAACTTCTTGCGTAGCATGCACTCCAACCCTTTTACTCGAAAAACCTTCTTTCACGGCTAACGTGAGTTGTTTCAATTGTTGTTCCAATTTGGTTGTATTTTGTTCTCTAAGGAGGTAAACTTTTCTTCAATATTTACGTTATTAACTCCCCCTTAAACAGGTGTTCTCACAGTATTCCAACCCACTTCATTAGTTACCGTTTTGTCCAAACTAATCTTCACGTGAACGGGTAGAACTTGCAAAAATCCACCACCACATAATAAATCTAAATCCTTTCTTGATTTCCCATCAAGGCCTTTGTAAAATATTTTCATTTGTTGTTGTTCTGAAAGGTCATGGTCAGGGACTCTTCTCAAACACTGCTGGAATCTTGACCAACTTCTACCCAAACCTTCATCATATTCTTGTAAAAAATGTGTTAATTCGAGTTGAGCATCTAATCTCATGTTGGATGGATAATATCTGTGAAAAACGCAGTTTGTAATTGTTCCAAATTCGTAATATTTCCGGGCTCTTGTGAATCATGCCAATCACTCGCCCCATCTATCACGAAAAATCTGAATGTAGCAAAATATATTTGCTCTTTTGTTACTCCTTGAGTGACGTACAAATTGCAGATTTGCATAAATTTTTGTACTGCGCGAATAGGATCTTCTCCGGGCTTGCCACGCAAATTTCTAAAATTTTGAAATTGAGCTAACATACCCGAATCTGGACGTAATCTTGGAACATCAATATCGGATGGGCCAATCCCAAGAGGAGGAGCATGGAACGGTTCTTGTGCTGGACCATTAATGAACCATGGATCAGCTACTTGTGCTTGAACTGGAGGATTAGGAGGTGGGACTTGTCCATTCTGACCGTTGTTATCAATCGGAGGGTCAGCCATCTCTCTAGCTAATCTCTCTTCTAACTCTTTTGCTTCTTTTTCTTCTCTCTTTTTCTTGTTATCAAGTCTGACTAATGATTCAGGATTATCAAGGATCGGAGGTAATGTCTCAAGATCCTTAAATAGCTTCCTTCGCATACACCAAACCTAAAAACCTGAAAAAGATGAACAAACAAAGCGTAAAAATGAAAAATAAAAATGCAACTAACACTAAAGGATAAACACCGGGGTCACACGCTACCGTTCACGGCAGCGGCGCCAAAAACTTGGTGGTCCTTTGTGTGTTCTAAAATAAATGCAATAAGGAAAAGAGAACCACAACTGCAAGTGTACAGTTGTCCCAAGTAATATATGTGTTAATACAGATTCGTTCTCAGGGACAGATTGGTTGACTCTAATGCTTATCCGATAGTGATTAATTGCACGTAATACAAGTAAATGATTTTAAAATTATTTGTTTGGTTTTCTATAACTAAGAAAATAAATTAAAATACTAAAGTAATGCAAAGATTAAACTAGACGCGAGAAAATAAAGTAGTTAACGCAAGGTATGAAAGGCACTACTTGAGAGACGCAAGGATTTCACCTAACTCTATTCGTTCCATGTTTTGTTTAAGGGACAAATTGGTAAAATAGTAATGGTCGGGACTCGGAATTCTCCTAACCCCTGTCAGGATGGACTAAGGAGCGATTCTTAGGTGCTACAAACCCCGTCAGGGTGAATATAGTCCACCTTCGAATGATTAAGTTCTTATTACCCAATAGGCCATAGGATTAATTAAGCTCGTCAAAGTCATTAATTTCTATCCTACATTCATTGATTGGTTCCGTACCTAGACCCCCCCGTCAAGGTGATCCATTCGCCACTAAATGGAATAGCCTAAGTATTAAGTCCTATTATTGATTCTCAACTTCACTAATAGTCAATAAAATACAAATTAAGGAAAAATACTAAATACCCAATTTGATTTCAATTATTAAAATCCCAAATTCAAACACATGAAATTAAATAGAATTGAGATTAACCCATTATGCGTTCTCAAGCACTTATTAAGATTAGCTCATACTAATACAAAAAACTAAGAAATTAAATTGAAAGAAATTTATAATTGTTTTACAGAATAAAATAGAAGAACCTAATTACAGAGTTGATTTGGCTGAGAATTGGAGATGTTGATAATCTCCAGCTCTTGGTTCTCTTCCTTGCTCTAACTTCTTCTCTAGTGTTCTGACTTTTAAGCGTATCAATTATCCTTAAAAATTAGAGTCTAAAGCCTATTTATAATATAAAATTCGGACTAGGGCTTTTCTTAAGGATTAAATGAAAATTAGAAAAGCCCAAGTCCATTAATTAAGTCCAAATCCCTAAACTGCTGCACCACCTCCACTAAAACGGCTCTAACCGGCTCGTTTCAACTCGGATTGACTCCATTCCAGTTGCTAAATTTCCGTAACTCAATGGGGAACGAATTCTCTTCACAAGTAAGAGGCTGAATCCACCCTTAGATGGCTCGAAATCAAAAATCATTATCAAATTTCTAGATTTGCACCTTGAAATTATCAATTCTTTCGGGATATTTCTTCTTGCTTTGACTTCATTACACGATCTTTGACTTTCTTCTTGGATTCCTCTCTTAGCTATTATTCAAAACCTACAAAATTTTCTCTAAAAAGAAACCATATTACGCGCAAAAGTTTAATAAATGAAAAATATTAGAATTAAAAGAGGAAAAACGATTTATTGCATATTGACACCAAAAGTCTATCTAAATAGTCGAATAAACACAAAAAATGATGTCTCCCAAGGGCATAAAATTAGAACATTTAGGGAGACATCACTAATCTCAAGCTAAACAAATTAGTTCGTAAGAAAGAAATAAGTATATAGAATTACAAACGGGAAGGGTTGGAATGTCATGAACAACTTCCAGGCTCCTTCTTCTTTTCTTCTCTCTCTTTATCTAAGCTTCCTTTTAGTCTTTAGATGATTAGGGACTGACCAAGGATGTGTTTATAATAATAAGAGTGTGTATTTATAGGTTTTATGAAGACCCTAGGTCGAAATCTTGAGTGGAAGGCAAGTAATTGGAATCCTTTTCCAATTCAAATTCGTTTCCGAAAATATAGGACAAGACAAACACTGCTCACTGTTTTGATCAAATCTGTTTCGTTATTGGGCCTATTTTCGCCTACTTTATATCGAAAAAACCGAGAAAAGATCTATCTTTACTATTTTGAATGATCATCTGAATTCCCAACGTATTTGAAGTTATCTTCACTTTAGTGGACATAGCTACAGAATTTCAGATTTACATGACAGGTTTTCCTTTCCTATTTTATCTCTACTTCCTTTTATCTCTTAATTCCTTCCATATATTCTTTCCTTATTTTCTTAGAATTGATTTGCCATCTAATTATATTACATAAACCTCAAGAGCTTCACATTAACACACAAATTAAACCAAATATGCTCTAAAAGTAATCAATCATCACATTAAGACAAGAAATAAGAAATTATCAAATAATAGATAATAATATATAATTAATAGAATACACCTAAAATGATGCTTCCAACATAGATTATTATATCACAAATAAGGAGACATCACCAGCTAAGTTTAAGGATATCATTGTTAGGAAATTGAGGGGCATGGGTGTGGAGAGGGATTCATAAAGGGAATAACAACAAATGAATAACCAGATTCACATGAATAAATTCCATCATTAGTGTATGGACATATAACAGAAGGAGACTGAGGATTCCACTAAATATTAAGTTTCAGAATTCTGAAAGCAATATCAGAAGAAAAAAGATCAAGAACCATATCTTCTTTCACAGTTTTAGTGGGATCATGGTTAAGATCAACCACATACTTAGGAAAGGAGGGATCTTCACTATAACTCAGAGGTTTCTTAATATTTGTACCAGACCAGTTTCCTCCCAAATCAAGGTATAATGCCCATCTCCAATAGGTTTAATAACATGATTTTTCAGAAAGGAGCAACCTTTGCGAATACTATTCCAAATCCAAGAGCCCCCTAACACTGTAAGTATCTAACAACTCTCCTTCAGGGTGATAGATACCCTTCAAAACCTGATGGACCAAGGATTCATAGTTACTCATGATAGACCAAGCCTGCTTAGCCAAAAGAGCTAAGCTGAAGGCTTCTATGTTCTTGATACCCAATCCACCTAGGATTTTAGGAGAAGAAATTTTATTCCAGTTAATTTAATGGATACCTTGATCATGTTTAATAATGTTTAATAGATTACCAACTTCGAAATTTATTTTTAACTACGATAAAGTAACTATAGGCATAGAATTTAACTAATTATTCTAACCTTCAATTTTTTTAATAATTATCTCAACTACATCTACAATTTTGAGTTTATATTAGAGAGTTCAATTGCATCAACTAATGTAGTTTCATTCCATGTCACCAATATGATGTTTTGTGTCATATTAGACTGTGAGGGAATGAGTACCTTTATTATTATTGTATATATGATGTTTTAACTATGTAGGTTTGTGCTGATTTTGATAGGATATTGTACGTCAAAGACATAGTCCATCTCCTAAGGGAATATTAAGAGTCATTCGGTTAAACAAGTAGCATTTTACAACATTATGTATAATCATGTTTATCCTCATTTCCCAAAGTATAATGCTAATTACTTACGTAGTTAAGACTTTTATAATCTTCTTACATAAAAATTTTTATTTTTATTTTTGTAGAGAACGAACAAAAATTCGCAAAAGATAACAGAATGAAGAAAGTCATACCGTAGTGGAGTTGAAGTAACTATAGATTAATTAATAAAAAAGTTTAAAAAGATACGAGAGATATACAAAATGGTTGAATACATGTACTGGAGATTATGATAATAAATCTCAAGAAAAACGACTATCATCCTCATAAAATATTCTTGGATCAGGTATTGCAATTTAAAATTATGTTTTTCCTATAACACTCCGTATTGTAAACTGGGTCTCAACTCTTTAACTTAGCTTGACTTGGACCGTGGCAAGACCGTCGCGACACATTTGAACATGATACACTTATTTTTCATATATATATATATATATATATATATATATATATATATCCCTTCACATTTGAACATTTTGAATATGATTAGAATGGAACCAAATTAATTTTTCATAAAAGCAAACAATATGGACAGTCAAATACGTCATGTTGTATTGAAAATATTATTTAAAACAATTCAATGATTCTAAACTATCTCACCGAATAGATATTGTGAAATAAAAAAACTCTTATAAATACCGGTCAATTAAGATTTCTCAAACTAAGAAAAATTATGTTTAATGTCTCAATTATATTAATGAAAATTGAATTTAAATCTTACAACTATTATTGAGAGAACATAAAATTCAAACATAAAGATCAATTTTTTAATTAAAATATAGATAAATATACAATTATTCTATTAACCTTAATGTATAACTTAAGGGTCAAATCAAACTCTTCTTTTGTAAATTAATTGTCATCTTCTGCATTAAACAATTATGTAGCTTATGAAACTTGCCTAAGAAACTCCAATATCATTCTTTTCTCCGTTACATAAACTGTTATTATCAAACAATTTAAAAAGTTAATCCAAGAAATACTATGATTAAAAATACGTAAACTTAATACAATAGATAATATATCTAATATTGAATATCTATAAATACAACTCTAATCTTGCTATTTTTCTAAAACATAAGGAATAATTTTGCAATTACATTATAAGAAAATCAATAAGAATTTCATACTATTGAGGTTTGAATATAGTCCAACCCAGCCTTGGATAACAAAACTTTAAATTTTAGTGTTACCTTGATAATTCCACAAGCAAATATATAATTAAAAATTAATATTGTGAAGTGTTATATAAGAATAATAAGCACCTTTCATGGTCTTTTTCTTGGTGTCGTTGATGACTAAGACTTATGTACAAGAGAATGACAGAAGGATGGTGAAATATCACGTCCAGTTGTCTTAAATCTGATATACAACCATAAGTTATATTACGCATGAATGTCTTTCGTGCAGGAAAAAACATAATATAACTAAAAAATACAAAAAAGTTCAATCTAGTGGAAAGAATAGATTCAAACAGCCTTTGGAAAAAGAGTTATCGGCTATTGAGCAAAGGTTAATATGTAAGGAATATATAGTAGTTGAAAAGAGTGGAGCTAGGTCCGGAAAGCAATATTGGACAAAAAATTTAAATAATTTAAGTTAATATATTCAATAGAATTTATGGTTAGGTTTAAACTCCAATATTAAAAAATTATAGATTATCAATCACATTAGAAAATTTAGATTACCAAGTTTTAATTTAATAAATTGGCACATTATTATGCATTATATCGATTCTAAAATTATAAAACTTTGTTTAACCTAGACAACTCTATATACTGATAATTATTGTTTGATCATTTAATAAAATGTGTATAATATATTAATGTTGTTTTACTTGATGTTCTAAAACCTTGAATTCCCCAATCGTGGTAAAATTGTGATCATTTATAATGAGATATGAAAAATATGGATTTTAATTTTCAATAAAGTATTAACTGATACAAAGTTTTAAAATACCTTAGTTACATATACATTTGGTTAGTCATATGGATGGATTTAACATGTTACAATATATTAAGAAGTACTAATTATTATATTAAAAGATACTTGGAGTTTCTATTGTAGGATAAAATATCAAGAGTAATCTTCTTATTGTTATGGATGTTGATTAATTATAATATACTTTTATTAAATTTAAATTTTGGAATTCATGATTTCAAAAATCATCAAATTATAAAATTATCAGAAGAAACATGTTTTGTGAATAATTACCACGTAAATTCTCAATATATATAGTTTTATGACTTAGGTAAAGTGTTATATTTTAAAATTTAATATATAATGAATTGAATTTAAAAACAATTATTTCAAATTTTTTAATTTTTAAAAAATTAAATATGATTAATAATACATAATATCTTCCATTTGAAGTTTACAACCAAATATAAATTTCTTATGAATATAAAATATAATAATATTACTTGTTTATTTTTTATAATTATTTAATAACATAAATTTATAATAATATTCTTACACCAAAAGCCACCTATTTTGTTATCCCATGTGGCTGTCAAACCCTAACTCATTCAATTTGCTACTTTATTAATAGGATAACCAGCCGCCACTTCATTTTTCAAAAACCAGTACTTAATGTCTCCACCCTCATACCTCGATCTCAATCTCCCATTTGAATCAATTTTTCTCTTTTTATTATGTATCACCCTTCATTGTTGTTATCCAAACCTAAAAATCATACGATATTGTATCTCAGATAGTTGGACATGACATTTCAGTTTATTTCTCTATCAATCTCTTATTCATTGTCCATGGCACGCCAATCATCAATGGCACCAAGAGAAAACAATAAAAGGTTATTATTATTCTTATCTAACATCCTAATATCTTTTATTATGTTTTATATTTTTCTTGGAATTATAAAGGTAGCATTAAAATTAAAACATGTTTATTTCTCAAATCTGACTGAAATTATATTATAACCACAATTATGTGTTATTTTAATTATTTGTTTCTTTCATTAGTTGTTCAATTAATATTTATATTATGAAAAACTAGAAAATATATCTTCAAGCATGATTAATAATTTTTTTGTAAAAATTTTTAATTCATAGATGGTCAATATTTGAAAAAGTTTTGTTCAAAATAAAACATATGTTTTAAATTATCCCATTAATTTCATATGTACAATTTTTAAAGATCTTTAATTCAATTGACGAAATTCTATCCAATAACAAAAATAACTTGTGTAAACTAACATGCTTGTATTTGTGCAATGTACAAATTTCATCTATATAATTTCATTATTTCTATTTAAATTTTTACAAAACATCCAACATAGAATTTGATAATCTTCTTTACCTTGTACTATTTAGCAAATAGGATCCTATTTGGGATTTATTGTCAATTCACCAACACTTCACAATATGAGAATCATACATGTCTCCTACCAACCGTCTTTTACTACAGCAAGTACTTTAATTTTTATTTTACAATTTTATAATTTAAATATGTTGACAATAATTTTTTATTTTAGATTTTCCATTCATCTTGATTTTTGTTTTCTGTGTAATTGGAATGTGGCATCGTCTAATATGATTACATGTGTTTATTGGATTTGAGGGTTAAATTGACCATAGTTTTTAAACTAAAATTTATATTTGTGGCGCCAGACTTTAAGTTTAGTGTTTTTTTAAGGTTAAGCCTGGTGTGATAAAATAAATGATTTGAGATTTCAGAAAGATTGGCCATAAATTAGTTGATTATGTGTAAAACAATTAAGTAATAGCGAAATAGGTCCTTGTACAAATGTTTTAATTAATGGTTTGAGTGTTTGCGAATACAAGATGTCTAACATTTGTATGTCAATAACTATTTACAAATATTAGGTAAATTTTGTGAAGTGAATTTTGTTGGCTTGTGAATTTTTGGTGCTAATTCACTACTACATTTCGCCTGTTTACCGACGACAGATCACCGGCGAATCACGGGTCGTCGGTAAACGTATAAGATTACCGACGACGACGTTGTCGCTAATATTTACCGACAAACAGCCGTCGTTAAAAGTATCGACTTCGTCGTTAATTAGTTGGTTTGAATTTTTATTTTTTTTAAACGTAAATTTGCCGTCGCTAATGAGGACGACGACGTTTTTCGACCTTAATTAGCGACGAGTTTATTATGATTACCGGCGAATTTACGTGTCGTCGGTAATTAATTAATGTATTTTTAAAGGCTGCAGGTTTTTTATCTCATAAAACACCCACACACACCCAAAAACACCTCCGAATTTCTCCCAAAAAATCCTAGAATTTTTTTTTCTATCCTAATTGATTCTCCAATTTGTCTTGCACCATTCCCAGGTCCATAATCAAGGTGGGGCATTATCAATATCCATTTTCATCAAAAAATTTAAGGTAAATTCATGAAATTCCATGTTTTTAAAATTTAATTTTTATTTTAGAATTGTGTTTAATTGTTGATATATGATGTGATTAGGTGTATTAGTACATTGTCTAGGTGGGTTGTGGTCATCAATCCTCTTCTTAACCATCTAATTCAAGGTATTTTCAAGAAATTTCATGCTTTTTCATTTTTTTTAATTGATATGTGTTAGTTGCTATAATTAGACATGATTAGGTTGATGAATTACATGTGATTTGCTTTATTTTTTTATTATTATGTTTTGTAGTATGCATGTTTGGTTGTATTTAATTTTTTGTGTTCATATATTATTATTTGTTTTATTAATTATATGAAATTTATTATCTATATATTGTGTTGTAATTTTATTTATTCAATGGTTTGTAATTTTATTCATTCAATGGTTTGTAATAATTATTCATTCAATGGTTTGTAATTTTTATTATGTCATTTATTGTGTTGTAATTTTTATTCTTCTTTTTAATTGGGTTGTAATAATTATATATTTTATTTGTCTAGTTGTATAAAATTGTTGCGAAGAGATGAATCCGGATTTGGATAAGAGTTGGATCGATACAACTAATTACTATACGAAAGAATATGTATCTGGGGTTCTTCGTTTTATCGAATATGCAGAGAAAAATGAAGATTGTACCACTGGTTTCATGTCTTGTCCGTGTACGAAGTGTAATAATTACTCTCGAAAACCCAACGACGAAGTTAGGGCCCACCTTCTTAAACACGGTATCAACAAAACATATCTTGTTTGGACAAAGCACGGCGAGAACGAGGTGGTAATTCCCGAGACAATTCAAGTACCAAACATAGATAGCGAAATGCATCGTGTTTATGAGGATGTGAGACAAAGTTACTATGTTGGTGGTCATCCGGGAGATATTGAAATGAGAGACGCACATCTTCCTAGTCAAAACAGTTTTGATTCATTGTTCGAAGAATTGGAGACAGAATTATATCCTAGTTGTACAGCGATGAGTTCATTGAATTTCATTGCCAAGCTTATGCACGTAAAAGTAAAGAACAAGTGGAGTAACACATCATTCTCCGAGCTGTTAGAGTTGGTTGGTCGTGTTTTACCGAAACCTCACAACTTGCCCGATTCTTACGAAGCATGCAACAAGAAACTTAAAAGTTTGGGCATGGGGTATGTTACTATCGATGTTTGTTTGAATGATTGTGCAATCTTTTACAAGGAGAATAAAAAACTTGACAATTGTCCAGTATGTGGTGAATCAAGATATGACCCGAAGAAGGGTAACAAAGTACCGCATAAGAAGCTTCGTTACTTTCCGATTGCTCCGAGATTGCAGCGACTATACGCATCGAAACACACCGCTGAAGAAATGATTTGGCACCATACCGGAAGAAGTTCCGATCCAGATGTGTTGCGTCATCCGGTTGATGGTGATAGTTGGAAGAGATTTGCAGCGCTACATCCTGAGTTCGCCAGTGAACCTCGGAATGTATATTTGGGCCTTGGACTCGATGGGTTTTGTCTGTTCTCCATGCAGAACAACTCCTACAGTATGTGGCCTATCATATTGACCGTCTACAACTTGCCACCGTGGACATGCATGAAGGAGACCACATTTCAGCTTTGTTTGTTAATTCCGGGTCCCCGCTCACCCGGAAAGGACATGGATGTCTTTCTCCGCCCTATTATAGACGAGTTGGACATGTTGTGGAGAACAGGTATCCATACGTATGACGCCCACACGAAGCAAATGTTTTTAATGAAGGTTTGTGTGTTGTCCACGACCAATGATTACCCCGCTCGGTCATACGCTTCAGGATGGTCGGGTCAAGGTTACATGGCTTGCCCAGAATGCATGGATTCCACTCCTTCGTTGAAGGTGAGGAAAGGGGTCGTTTACTTTGATCATAGACGTTGGTTACCTATCAAACATGATCTCAGAGATGATACGGTTTCGTACAAGGAAACCGATAAACGTGCCCCACCGAGGAAACATAGTCCTGCTAGTATTCAGACACAGCTAGATGGGCTTCCGATTGTGTTTCCCGGTAAACACAAGGATTTCGGGGGCAAGGTGACAAAAAAAATAGGGCCGCGTGAGACAAACTGGAAAAAAAGAGTATTTTTTATCGTTTACCGTATTGGTCAGAAAATTTGTTAAAACATAACATCGATGTAATGCATTGCGAGAAGAATGTGTGCGACAGTTTGCTTGGTACGGTTATAGGAGTTGATGGTAAAATAAACAAAGATAACGTGAAGGCGCGAATGGATCTTATGGATTTGGGAATTAGAAAGGAGTTGTGGATCTCATCCGAAGAAGGTAAGACGATACTAAAGCGAGGAAAGTATACGTTATCAGCGGAGAAGAGGAAGATTTTTCTCGAGTGGTTACGGGCACAAAGGTTTCCAGATGGTTTCACGTCTAGTTTGAGGAATAATGTTCACATTGATACGGGAAAGATTATTGGAATGAAATCGCATGATTGTCACGTTATGATGCAGTATCTCTTTGTTTGTTGTCTTCCCGGTCTTGTAGAGGATAAGCCGATTAGAGATGCGGTAATTGGCTTAGCGAACGTGTTTAGAGTTGTTTGTAGCAAGAATTTGAGTAGGAAACAGTTGTTAACCGGTAAGGCAAAAGTGGCTGAAGTAATGTGCAAACTAGAAACTATCCTGCCTCCTGCATTTTTTGACATAATGATCCACCTGGTGATACACTTGTATGATGAAGCATTGCTAGGGGGCCCGGTTCAAATGCGGTGGATGTACCCATTTGAAAGGTATTTAAAAAAGTTGAAAGAGTATATTCGAAACCCAGCTAGACCAGAGGGTTCAATAGCCGAGGGTTACGTGGTGGAAGAGACCTTGAATTTCATATCCAGGTACCTTAGTGAAGAAAAAACAAAGTTCAACATTGTTATTTATATTTATATCTTTATTTATTTATATTTATATATTTATATATTTATAGGTACCTTAGTGAAGAAAAAACAAAGTTCAACGATTCAGGCAGATACAACGAACCACCGCCAGTGCATAGAGAGTTATCCGTTTTCAAGTCCCAGTGTACTCCAGTTGGCAAGAAAGTATCTGGTGCTTTAGCGTATAAGGATAAGGAGCACGTCATTTATTATATTTTGAATAATTGCGACGAAATCGAGACATTTAGGACGTAAGTAACATTGTTATTTATATGTTTATATATTTATATATTTATATATTTATATTTATAATGATTTATTTATATACCATTTCAATTATAGTGAACACAGATCCACACTTTCGGGAACGACTGGCGAAATAGATTATATGCACCGTCAAATGTTTAAGGATTGGTTTTTGGATAAGGTATGTAACATTGGTTTAAATAGTATTCTTTTTATTTTCAATGTATCTCATGTTTTTTCAATGACAGGTTCATGGAATGGAATCCCGTGGTGATCCGTTAGCTACCCCTGAGATAGTGTCATTGGCAAACATGCCTTATAGAACACGGGGTAACCTTTATCAACACAGCAAGCGTTGATTGGCCAAACGAACCATACATTCTAGCATCGCAAGCAAAGAAAGTGTTTTATATTGACGAGATTCGTGCAAAGAAAACATCGAAAGAATGGAAGGCCGTTTGGGAAATAAATGATCGGCATGGATAGAGTCCCGAGTTATGGGGTTCGGAATCATTACCTACCAACAATGAGAGAATCACAATACCATTGGTTAACCCTGGTAATTTTTCTGTTAAGATGAACTTGGCAACTACGGAGGAGGTCGAGATTGACCAATCTCATTTTCGTATTCAATTGCCTTTTGAAATTAGCACTGTTGAGAACGAGGAAATGGAGGATGACACGTGGGAAGAATATGGAGACGAAGAACCTATTGAGTTTGATAGTGATGGTGAGCCTATAGTTGACAGTGGAGATGAAACTGACTAGTTGTATTTTTTTGATTACATGTATTTTTTGTTTTTTGTATTTGAATTTGACTCCTATAGTTGACCAAATTCACCAAACACTATCACTTGACTCAAGTTTGACTCCTATAGTTGACCAAATTCACCAAACACTATCACTTGACTCCTATAGTTGACCAAGTTCACCAAACACTATCACTTGACTCAAGTTTGACTCCTATAGTTGACCAAAATCACCAAACACTATCACTTGACTCAAGTTTGACTCCTATAGTTGACCAAATTCACCAAACACTATCACTTGACTCCTATAGTTGACCAAGTTCACCAAACACTATCACTTGACTCCTATAGTTGACCAAATTCACCAAACACTATCACTTTACTCCTATAGTTGACCAAATTCACCAAACACTATCACTTGACTCAAGTTTGACTCCTATAGTTGACCAAAATCACCAAACACTATCACTTGACTCCTATAGTTGACCAAGTTCACCAAACACTATCACTTGACTCCTATAGTTGACCAAATTCACCAAACACTATCACTTGACTCCTATAGTTGACCAAATTCACCAAACACTATCACTTGACTCAAGTTTGACTCCTATAGTTGACCAAAATCACCAAACACTATCACTTGACTCAAGTTTGACTCCTATCGTTGACCAAATTCACCAAACACTATCACTTGACACCTATAGTTGACCAAATTCACCAAACACTATCACTTGACTCCTATAGTTGACCAAAATCACCAAACACTATCACTTGACTCAAGTTTGACTCCTATAGTTGACCAAATTCAACAAACACTATCACTTGACTCCTATAGTTGACCAAGTTCACCAAACACTATCACTTGACTCCTATAGTTGACCAAATTCACCAAACACTATCACTTGACTCCTATAGTTGACCAAATTCACCAAACACTATCACTTGACTCAAGTTTGACTCCTATAGTTGACCAAAATCACGAAACACTATCACTTGACTCAAGTTTGACTCCTATAGTTGACCAAATTCACCAAACACTATCACTTGACTCCTATAGTTGACCAAATTCACCAAACACTATCACTTGACTCAAGTTTGACTCCTATAGTTGACCAAAATCACCAAACAGTATCACTTGACTCCTATAGTTGCCCAAAATCACGAAACACTATCACTTGACTCAAGTTTGACTCCTATAGTTGACCAAATTCACCAAACACTATCACTTGACTCACGTTTGACTCCCAAAATCACCAAACACACCAATGAATAAGATTGAAGAAAATTTAATGGGAAAAAAAAGAAATATATAATAGGAGAATCATAGAAACCATAAGAAATTTTTTAAAAAAAAAAAAAAAAAAATTAGCGACGACATGCAAGGATTTAACGACGACATTCAAATGTTGAATGTCGTCGGTAATGTTTAGCGACGACACACAAGCTCATTTTTGTCGCTAATATTTCCCAAAAATTTTCATTGGCCAACATGGGCGGTCAAGTTTCCCGCTCACGAAAATTAGCGACGAATCGTTTCGAATAGCGACGACCTTGTCGTCGGTAATCAAGGACACGCTAGCGTCGTGTGTACGGAGTGGGCCACGTGTCCTCAATTACCGATGATTAACTAACGATTACCGACGACAAGGCGTGTCGTCGGTAATTTCTTATTCTATATGACCTAACCGAGCTCATTTCTTCCTCACTCACCACAAATATTACACCCAAAAAACGCCATTTCCTCCCATTCCAATCCATTCCGAGGCAATACAACAACAAATCCAACAACAAGGTAAGCCTAATCCTTCCATAAACACCATTCAATTTCTAATTTTTAATTTTTAATTTTTAATTTCAATTTCTAATATCTTTTTTGTTTGTTTTGTTTTTTGTTTCCTTGTTTCTGGCATGGATTCATGGATGGAAACTACACATTATCCACGTAACAGGTAACAATTTTCGATTTTTTTTTGTTTTTTTTTTTTTGGGTTTTTTGGATTGAATTTTTTTGTGATTGTAATGATGTTTTTAGCATATTCCGAATTTTGATGATACTATTTTAGGTTGTTTAGTATATTTTTGGAATTAAAAACATAACAGAATGATGAATTTCATGATTTTTGATAGAAAATTAGGGTTTTGATAGGATTTTTGCATTGTTTAATATGTATGATATGTTTACGATATGATTTTCAGAGATTAAATGACTTGTTATGTGATATAGGGACTTTTTTGCAATATATTAAAATTGTATGATTAAATGAAAAATGGACCAAAATGTATAGTTGAAAAATATAGGGACTTTTTTGCAATATATTAAAATTGTATGATTAAATGAAAAATGGACCAAAATGTATAGTTGAAAAATATAGGGACTTTTTTGCAATATATTAAAATTGTATGATTAAATGAAAAATGGAACAAAATGTATAGTTGAAAAATATATGGACTTTTTTGCAATATATTAAAATTGTATGATTAAATGAAAAATGGACCAAAATGTATAGTTGAAAAATATAGGGACTTTTTTGCAATATATTAAAATTGTATGATTAAATGAAAAATGGAACAAAATGTATAGTTGAAAAATATAGGGACTTTTTTGCAATATATTAAAATTGTATGATTGAATGAAAAATGGACCAAAATGTATAGTTGAAAAATATAGGGACTTTTTTGCAATATATTAAAATTGTATGATTAAATGAAAAATGGACCAAAATGTATAGTTGAAAAATATAGGGACTTTTTTGCAATATATTAAAATATAGGGACCTTTTTGCAATATATTAAAAAGTGTAAGGGCTTATTTGTAATTAATTAAACTATGGGGACTAATAAGTAATTTCTAAAATTGTAGATGGCTGATGTTATGGGACGTGGTCATGATGGTGATGGATTCGGAAGCGATCCCCCGAGGGGTCCTAATCGGGGACTCCAAGACTGCGACCAACCTTTAGGTAAAAATACTTAATTAAATTTTAATTTCATAAATTTGATTTTTTTTCGAATAAATAATTAATAAATTATACTCAATGTAACAGGAAATCCGAAGAGAAGACTTCGGAAACCCCGAAGCACCACCTCTATCCGAACCGCCCAAGAGACGCTTAAGAGAGTTGGGTGGCCCATACCGATCGAATTCTCCGTCATCGACAAGACGTGGAATATAGTGGGCCCCCATTATAAACACGTGGGTCAGGTCATCGGGCACGCGGTTCGAGAATTTGTACCCCCCATGTACAAACAGTGGATAGATGTCCCCGAAGGTCGGATAGGGGGTATTTACAGCCGTCTTCAAGAATTTTTTGACGTGGAGGGGTGGAGGAGAAGAGGTGACTGGGAGGAAATTTCCGAAAAGCTGAACAGCATGTCCTCGGCCTGCTATCGGAGATGGAAATCCGACTTGAAGTCGGATTACTACAACAACGGTCTCGCTCCCCCGGATGTTAAACCCGAGTATTGGGCTATTGCCAAGAAGAATTGGGACGATCAGAATGCCCAGGTAACAAAAAAAAATTATTTATTACATCTATTTTTCGTTATTTATTAGATTTATAACTTTTTTGTTAATTATTTGTAGGCCCAGGCGGAGATTAATCAGAAAAACCGGGAGCAGCAGACTAGTGCGAGTAGGGCTGGGTCTCGGAACCTATCCCAGACTAGGGAGGTTATTATGGAGGTATAATTACATTTATAATTTAGTATCTTAATAATTTATTTATGTTTAGTTATTTAATATTTGGTATTGAAAATTGTATAGGGGATGCTTAAGACCGTGACGAAGGAGCCGATGATTTTCACGGACGAAGAAACCCAAGAGGAGATGGAGCTTCCTCCATTGAGCGGCTACTTCGATCATCTTGCATACGATTCGGCTAGTGACAGCTATCGGGACGCGCGATTAGAAAAAGCTAGTGTAAGTATTTCTTTTAAATTACTTAATAATTTTATTTTTTACTTTATTTGATATAAAACTAATTTATTTTAAAATTAAATATAATTACAGGCTGTTTTACGGGAGAAGATGCAGAAGAAGGTTGTGGAGGCTGCAGCCGAGGGCACCGAGATTACTACGGAGGAACAGATGGATGCGATTTTGGAGACCATTATGGAGGTCATGGCCCCACCGAAGACAAGACACTGGGTGCCTACCATTGGACCTGTCCGGAAGAAATCACGGAAACAAACAAAAGCCGATGCTGCGAGCGAGGAGCTACTAAAGGCGATGTTCGCAGGCATGAACGAGCTTCGAGTAAAACAAGGACTTGAGCCTATACCAGATCCATCCTCCACATCGACCAGGCCCACTGCTTCTTCGAGCCAGTCGAGTCAGCCTCCGAGCTTAACGGACACGCTCTTCGATGCGTTAAATGGTATGAGGATGGCTCAAGGACTAGCCCCGATCGCCCACCCCCAGCCCCCCCAGCCGCCCCCGAGAAGGAGTCCCGAGGAACGAGAAGATGATGATGATGATGCTTAGTATGAGTTGGTTTTTATTTACGTTTTATTTGGTTTGTAAGAATTTGACTTTTGATTGGGTTTTTTTAAGACTTTTGTTTGGTGTGTTTAAATTATGTTGACTACATTTGACTTTATGTAAGACTTTTTTTACGGTTTTAGTTATGATTTGGGTTTTTCTATTAATTATTGAATTTTATTCGTATTATATTTATAATAAAATCAAACCTCAAATCAAAACAAAACAAAAATAATTAAAACAAAATCAAATTGTATTTTAAAATTAAAAAAAAAATGAATTTTAAATTAAAAAAAAAAATTACCGACAACATGCAAGGATTTAACGACGACATTCATCATTTGAATATCGTCGTTAATTCTAAAAAAAAAAATATTTAACCCTGAATTTAATAATAAAAAAAAAATATAGCGACAACCTGTTGTCGCTAATAATTGTCGGCAAACTGAAAAAAAAGAAAAGAAAAAGAAATTCAATTATCGGCACGGAAAAAAAAAGAAAAACGAAAAACATTGTAACGGCGACGATTGCCGTTGGTAATCTTGCCAATCAACGACGACGTCGTTTCGTCGGTAAGATTGCCGACGAAAAGTGCTTTATTCGCCGGTAAGTCTTGATTTACCGACCAATTTCTAGGAACGACGTGTTACCGACGACGTGTCGTCGCTAATCAAGTTTAGCGACGAATTTACGTAGTTTACCGACGACACGTGTCGTCGGTAAACAAGCGAATTCCAGTAGTGATTTAAACTTGTGAGTACGTGAGACAAAAGGCAGAGCTTCTCTTGAGGCCAATATTGCGGATAATCTTATGCTTTTTTACGGTTTTCTACGGTGATAATGAGTTACCTGACTGGGTAAGTCACAGTTAGATGAAAATGAAAATGCTATTTAGTTAAAGGATTAGTTGCACAAATTGACAAGGATCAGAATGTTAATATAATACCTACAAATCCAAATCGTGTTAGTATTTGCTATGCTTTACCTGCAAACATAGAATTGGAGATGGATGGTGTACAGTTGTGTATAATTTATAATATTATTAGTAATTGATAATTTATAATATTATTAGTAATTGATAATTTATAATAGATAATTTTTTAGTTACTCATCCTTAGAATTTTTAATATGTAATCCTACTACTTGGTGCTTTTTTGTTTATTGATAAGGAACTTGTATTAATTCATTGAACATATAATATTTAGTGATTCTACTTCAATTTGAAAAGTATTTTGTACTTGTATTGGTATTTTGTGCTTTATATAGGACTTGTGAAAAAAATTCCATGTTAAATTACCATGGGGTAAACCCGTGTTTTGGTAACGCGAGTGTAGGGTAAAATTAACCCGACCTTTACCTAGGGTAAAATTAACCCGACCTTTACCATTGGTAAAACCAAAACTCGACTAATTTACCTATTCTTAACCTAGACCCCAACCCGGGTAAACTCGGCCGGTGCTCACCCCTAGTTTATTTATGTATTTCTAGAAAACTAGATGAATTTTACGATTCTATTTTAGAGTCCCGAAATCTAAACAATTAATAATGTTTAATAGATTACCAGCTTCGAAATTTATTTTTAACTACGATAAAGTAACTATAGGCATAGAATATAACTAATTATTCAAACCTTTAACTTTTTAATAATTATCTCAACTACATCTACTATTTTGAGTTTATATTAGAGAGTTCATTGGCATCAACTAATGTAGTTACATTCCATGTCACTAATATGATGTTTTGTGTCATATTAGAGTCTGAGGTAATGAGTACAATTATTATTATTTTTTATATGATGTTTTAACTATGTAGGCTTGTGCTAAATCTGATAGGATATTGAACGTCAAAGACATAGTCCATCTCCTAATGGAATATTAAGAGTCATTCAGTTAAACAAGTAGCATTTTACAGCACTATGTATAATTATGTGTATCCTCATTTCCCAATGTATAATGGTAATTATATAAGTAGTTAAGCCTTTTATAATCTTCTTATATGAACATTTTTATTTTTATTTTTGTAGAGAACTAACAAAAATTCGCAATGAAGAAAGTCATTCCGTAGTGGAGTTTAAGTAACTATAGATTAATTAATAAAACGGTTTAAAAAGATGCTAGAGATATACAAAATGGTCTGAATACATGTACCGGAGATTATAATAATAACTCTTAAGAACAACTACTATCATCCTCATTAAATATTCTTGGATCAAGTATTGCAATTTAAAATTATGTTTTTCCTATAACACTCCATATTGTAAATTAGGTCACAACTATTTAACTTAGCTTTACTTGGACCGTGACATGACCGTCGCGACATATTTGAACATGATACATTTATTTTTCATATATATATATATATATATATATATATATATATATATATATATATATATATATATATATATCTATCTTCACATTTGAACATTTTGAATATTATTAGAATAGAACCAAAATAATTTTCATAATAGCAAACAATATGGATAGTCAAATACGTCATGTTGTATTGAAAATATTATTTGAAACAATTCAATGATTCTTAATTCTATCTCATCGAATAGATATTGTGAAATAAAAAAACTCTTATAAATACCAGTCAATTAAGATTTCTCAAACTAAGAAAAATTATGTTTAATGTCTCAATTATATTAATCAAAATTGAATTTAAATCTTACAACTATTATTGAGAAAACATAAAATTCAAACATAAAGATCAATTTTTTAATTAAAATATATATAAACATACAATTATTCTATTAATCTTAATATATAGCTTAAGGGTCAAATCAAACTCTTCTTTTGTAACTTAATTGTCATCTTCTGCATTAAACAATTATGTAGCTTATGAAACTTGCCTAAGAAACTCCAATATCATTCTTTTCTCCATTACATAAAACTATTATTATCAAACAATTTAAAAAGTCAATCCAAGAAATACTATGATTAAAAATACATAAACTTAATACAATAGATAATATATCTAATATTGAATATCTATAAATACAACTCTAATCTTGATAGTTTTCTACAACATAAGGAATAATTTTGCAATTAATCTATAAAAGAGAATCAATTTAAATTTCATACTATTGAGGTTTGAATATAGTCCAACCCAATCTTGGAAAACAAAACTTTAAATTTTAGTGTTACCTTGATAATTCCACAAACAAATATAAAAATTAGAAAGTAATATTGTGAAGTGTTATATATGAATAATAAGCACCTTTCATGGTCTTTCTCTTGGTGTCCTTGATGACTAATACTTATGTACAAGAGAATGACAGAAGGATGGTGAAATGTCACGTGCAATTGTCTTAAATCTGATATACAACCATAAGTTACATTACATATGAATGTCTTTCATGGAGGCAAAAAGATTATATTACTAAAAAATACAAAAAAGTTCAATCTGGTGGAATGAATAGATTCTAACGGCCTTTGGAAAAAGAGTTATCAGCTATTGAGCAAAGGTTAATATGTAAGGAATATATAATAGTTGAAAAGAGTGGAGCTAGGTCCGAAAAGCAATATTGGACAAAAAATTTAAATATTTTAAGTTACTGTATTCAATAGAATTTATGGTTAGGTTTAAACTCCAATATTAATATATTATAGATTATTAATCACATTAGAAATTTAAAATTACCAAGTTTTAATTTAATAAATTGGCACATTACTATGCATTATATCGATTCTAAAATTGTAAAACTTTGTTTAACCTAGACAACTCTATATATTGATAATTATTGTTTGATCATTTAATAAAATGTGTATAATATATTAATGTTGTTTTACTTGATGTTTCAAAACCTTGAATTCCCCAATCGTGGTAAAATTGTGATCATTTATAATGAGATAATAATTATATGAAAAATATGGATTCTAATTTTCAGTAAAGTATTAACTGATACAAAGTTTTAAAATAACTTAGTTACATATACATTTGGTTAGTTATATTGATGAATTTAATATGTTACAATATATTAAGAAGTTCTAAGTATTAGATTGAAAGATACATGGAGTTTCAATTGTAAGATATTTTAAAACTCAAGAGTAATATTCTTGTTATTATAGATGTTGATTAATTATAATATATTTTTATTAAATTTAAATTTTGGATCAAATTAAAAAATTATCATAAGAAACATGTTTTGTGAATAATCACCACGTAAATTCTCAATATATATACTTTTATGACTTAGGTAAAGTATTATATTTTAAAATTAATATATAATGAATTGAATTTAAAAACTATTAATTCAAAATTTTAAATTTTTAAAAAATTAAATATGATTAATAATACATAATATCTTGGATTTGAAGTTTAAAACCAAATGTAAATTTCTTATGAATATAAGATAAAATAATATTCATTGTTTATTTTTTATAATTATTTAATAACATAAATTTATAATAATATTCTTACACCAAAAGCTACCGATTTTGTTATCCCATGTGGCTGTCAAACCCTATCTCATTCCATTTGCTACTTTCTTAATAGGATAACCAGCCGCCACTTACGTTTGTCAAAAACCAGTATTTATTGTCTCCACCTCCCCTTACACCTAGATCTCCATCTCCCATTTGAATAAGTTTTTTACATCTTTTTCTTTTTTATTAACCCTCCATTGTTATCCAAACCTAAAAATCATACGATAGTGTATCTCAGATAGCTGGACATGACATTTAAGTTTATTTCTCTATCAATCTCTTATTCATTGTCCATGTCACGTCAATCATCAATGGCACCAAGAGAAAAAAATAAAAGGTTATTGTTATTCTTATCTAACATCCTAATATCTTTTTTTATGTTTTATATTTTTCTTGGAATTATAAATGTAGCATTAAAATTGAAACATGTTTATTTCTCAAATTTAACTGAAATTATATTATAACCACAATAATGTGTTATTTTATTATTTGGTTATTTTAATTATTTGTTTATTTAATTCGTTGTTCAGTTAATATATATATTGTGAAAAACTAGAAAATATATCTTCAAACATGATTAGTAATTTTTTTGTAAAAGGATTTAATTTATATATGGTGATATTTGAAAAAGTTTTGTTCAAAATAACACATATGTTTTAAATTATCCCATTAATTTCATATGTACAATTTTTAAAGGTCTTTAATTTAATTCAATTGACGAAATACTATCCAATAACGAAAATAACTTGTGTAAACTAACATGCTTGTATTTGTGCAGTGTACAAATTTCATCCATATAATTTCATTATTTCTATTTATAGTTTTACAAAAAATCAAACATAGAATTTGATAATCTTCTTCACCATATCCTATTTAGCAAATACGATCCTATTTAGGATTCATTGTCAATTCACCAACACTTCACAATGTGAGCATCATACATGTCTCCTGCCAACTGTCTTTTACTATCGCAAGTACTTTACTTTTTATTTTACAATTTTATGATTTAAATATGTTCAGAATAATTTTTAATTTTAGATTTTTCATTCATTTTGATTTTTGTTTTCTGTGTAATTGGAATGTGGCATCCTGTAATATGATTACATTTGTTTATTAGGTTTGAGGGTTAAATTGACCATAGTTTTTAAACTAAAATTTATATGTGTGGTGTCAGACTTTAAGTTTAGTGTTTTTTTGTAAGGTTAAGCCTGGTGTGATAAAAGAAATGAATTGAGATTTCAGAAATATTGGCCATAAATTAGTTAATTATGTGTAAAAGAATTAAGTAATAACGAAATAGGTCCTTGTAAAAATGTTTTAATTAATGGTTTGAGTATTTGCGAATATAAGATCTCTAACATTTGTATGTGAATAGCTATTTATAAATAGTAGGTAAATTTTGTGAAGTGTATTTTCTTGGCTTGTGAATTTTTTTGTGCTAATTTAAAATTGTGATTACAGTGAGGCAAAAGGCAGAGCTTCTCTTGAGCCCAATAGAATGTTTTTTTTACGGTGATAATGAGTTACCTTACTGGGTAAGTCTCAGTTAGACGGAAATGAAATTGCTAAAGAGTTAAAAGATTAGTTGCGCAAATTGACAAGGATCAGAATGTTAATATAATACCTACAAATCCAAATAGAGTTAGTATTTGCGCTGCTTTACCTACAAATATAGAATATGAGATGGATAATATGTACAGTTGTGTATAATTTATAATATTATTAGTAATTGCTAATTTACAATTGATAATTTTTTAGTTACTCATCCTTAGTATTTTTAATACGTAATCCTACTGCTTGGTGCTTTTTTGTTTATTGATAAGGAGCTTGTATTATTTCATTGAACATATAATATTTAGTGATTCTACTTCAATTTGAAAAGTATTTTGTATTTGTATTGGTATTTTGTGCTTTATATAGGACTTGTGAAAAAATTTCCATGTTAAATTACCATGGGGTAAACCCGTGTTTTGGTAACGCGAGCGTAGGGTAAAATTAACCCGACCTTTACCTAGGGTAAAATTAACCCGACCTTTACCATTGGTAAAACCAAAACTCGACTAATTTACCTATTCTTAACCTAGACCCCAACCCGGGTAAACTCGGCCGGTGCTCACCCCTAGTTTATTTATGTATTTCTAGAAAACTAGATGAATTTTACGATTCTATTTTAGAGTCCCGAAATCTAAACAATTAATAATGTTTAATAGATTACCAGCTTCGAAATTTATTTTTAACTACAATAAAGTAACTATAGCCATAGAATTTAACTAATTATTCTAAACTTTAATTTTTTAATACTTACCTCAACTACATCTACAATTTTGAGTTTATATTAGAGAGTTCATTGGCCTCAACTAATGTAGTTTCATTACATGTCACCAATATGATGTTTTGTGTCATATCAGAGTGTGAGGGAATGAGTACAATTATTATTATTGTATATATGAAGTTTTAACTATGTAGGCTTGTGCTAATTCTGATAGGATATTGTACGTCAGAGACATAGTCCAACTCCTAAGGGAATAATAAGAGTCATTCGGTTAAACAAGTAGCATTTTACAACACTATGTATAATCATGTGTATCCTCATTTCCAAATGTATAATGCTAATTACTTAAGTAGTTAAGCCTTTTATAATCTTCTTACATGAACATTTTTTTATAGAGAACGGACAAAAATTCGCATAAGATAATAGAAAGAAGAAAGTCATACAGTAGTGGAGTTGAAGTAACTATAGATTTATTAATAAAACGGTTTAAAATGATGCGGGAGATATACAAAATGGTATGAATACATGTAGTGGAGATTATGACAATAACTCTCAAGAAAAGCGACTATAATCCTCATCAAATATTCTTGGATCAAGTATTTCAATTTAATATTATGTTTGTCCTATAACACACCATATTGTAAATTAGGTCACAAATATTTAACTTAGCTTGACTTGGACCGTGACAAGACCGCGACACATTTGAACATGATACACTTATTTTTCATATATATCTCTCTTCACATTTGAACATTTTGAATATTATTAGAATAAACCAAATTAATTTTTCATAAAATCAAACAATATGGACGGTCAAATACGTCATGTCGTATTGAAAATATTATTTAAAACAGTTCAATGAATCTTAATTCTATCTCATCGAATAAATATTGTGAAATAAAAAAACTCTTATAAATACCAATCAATTTAGATTTCTCAAACTAAGAAAAATTATGTTTAATGTCTCAATTATATAATCAAACTTGAATTTAAATCATACAACTATTATTGAGAAAACATAAAATTCAAACATAAAGATCAATTTTTTAATTAAAATATAGATAAATATACAAATATTCTATTAACCTTAATTTATAGCTTAAAAAAAATCAAACTCTACTTTTGTAACTTAATTGTCATCTTCTGCATTAAACAATTACGTAGCTTATGAAACTATCCTAAGAAACTCCAATAGCATTCTTTCCTCCATTACATAAAACTGTTATTATCAAACAATTTAAAAAATTAATCCAAGAAATACTATGATTAAAAATACATAAACTCAATACAATAGATAATATATCTGTTATTGAATATCTATAATTACAACTCTAATCTTGCTAGTTTTCTAAAACATAAGGAATAATTTTTCAATTACTTTATAAAAGAGAATCAATTAATATTTCATACTATTGAGGTTTGAATATAGTCCAACCCACCCTTGGGAAACAAAACTTTATATTTTAGTGTTACCTTGATAATTTCATAAACAAATATAAAAATTAGAAAGTAATATTGTGAAGTGTTATATAAGAATAATAAAAACCTTTCATGGTCTTTTTCTTGGTGTCGTTGATGACTAAGACTTATGTACATGAGAATGACAACATGATGGTGAAATGTCACGTCCAATTATCTTAGATCAGATATACAACCATAACATATATTATGCATGAATGTCTTTCGTGGGGACAAAAACATAATATAACTAAAAAATACAAAAAAGTTCAATCTGGTGGGAAGAATAGATTCAAACAGCCTTTGGAAAAAGAGTTATCGGCTATTGAGCAAAGGTTAATATGTAAGGAATATATAGCTGTAAAAAGGAATGGAGCTAGGTCCGGAAAGCAATATTGGACAAAAAATTTAAATAATTTAAGTTACTGTATTCAATAGAATTCATGGTTAGGTTTAAACTCCAATAATAAAAAATTATAGATTATTAATCACATTAGAAATTTTAATTTACCAAGTTTTTATTTAATTAATTGGCACATTACTATGCATTATATTGATTCTAAAATTGTAAAACTTTGTTTAACCTAGACGACTCTATATATTGATAATTATTGTTTGATCATTTAATAAAATGGGTCTCATATATTAATGTTGTTTTACTTGATGTTCTAAAACCTTGAATTCTCCAATCGTGGTAAAATTGCGATCATTTATAATGAGATAATAATTATATGAATAATATGGATTTTAAATTTCAATAAAGTATTAACTGATACAAAGTTTTAAAATACCTTAGTTATATATACATTCGGTTTGTCATATGAATGAATTTAATATGTTACAATATATTAAGAAGTTCTAAGTATCAGACTGAAAGATACTTGGAGTTTCAATCGTAAGATATTTTAAAATATCAAGAGTAATCTTCTTGTTATTATGGATGTTGATTAATTATAAATATATTTTTATTAAATTTAAATTTGGGAATTCATGATTTCAAAAAGCATCAAATTAAAAAATTATCATAAGAAACATGTTGTGAATAATCACCACGTAAATTCTCAATATATATAGTTTTATGACTTAGGTAAAGTGTTATATTTTAAAGAGATACTAGCTCATATAGTCCTAGTACCCAACTATCCACCCCCATCCAGTCCAACCCACTATTTTTACTCTATCAAGTCCAACGTTTTTTCTGCATTCCATCATTACCCCTCAATGAGATAACACGAATATAATCTTCTCCTTGATACTCGCTTATAGTTATTTTAATTATAGTAGCAAATTCCGTATATTCCTTTAATCATGCATTTATTTTAGTAAACTAGTTATACGTTATAACAATAACATTCCAGAGCATGTTACACCGTTATCACAATTACCATCTCACGTCGCAGCTTTCATCCACTATAATCATCAAGGTATGTTTATAATAATTTGTTCTTTTACTTCGCGTATCTATTTTCATCAAACATGTTGTTACATATCATTCAATCTATATTAACATATGCATACATTAAATATCATCAATTGTAGATAAGTTTTTCGGTATCAAAATTAGTTAACAATTTTGTTTTTCTAAAATGATTTATACAATTTTCTTGGTGTTGTTATGTAGTAGGTATGACATCAAATGTTCTTGTCGTATTTCGTTTCAATGAGGAGAAGGCTTTGAAGCTATTCAGGTTGTTTGACTCCTTCTAGTCAATACCAAATTATGTGAAAGAAACATGGAAATTTTTGGATGATAATGTGTTTGAGTTACTTTATTCCATTGCTGATCACAAAAAATGCAAGTTTGGTGGTGAAGGAGATGTTGGGATTATTATATGGTTACTAGATCATAGTCTTGTAGCTGAATTTGAAATTGATGTGATATGTAACAGCATTGTAGTGATTCAACAACCACAAGCTACACTAGATTCTGTGGACATTGTTCATATACCACCACAAACGTTGGTTGATGAAGCACCCGCAGAAGATGATGAAGCAGATGAAAACAACTACCATAAAAAAGTCAGGGTTCTAAAGAGCAATGCTTGGAAACATGCCCTCAGAGAACCCGGTCAATGTTTCCACGATGGCATAAAAGAATTTCGTCGGGCTCTCGCGAAATACGCTTGTGAGACTGGATTCACTTTTCATTTCGGATATAATCGCCCAAACCGTGTTAGCGCGTACTGCTCCAAAGCCAAGAATCAGGTATGTTGTATTAATTATATACCATCATAATATTAAGTTAAACCATCAAATATACACAAGCACACTATCACTAATTTTACTTTAAGTAGTTAAAAACCATCAAAATATTCAGACAAGCCATCAAATTTACACACGCATACCATCACTCACATACTCACATGTGCATACACACTGCCCATCAGATTATACTGTTCACCCATCACTTTTACACTGACAAACCACCATATTCTAACATCACATTGGTTATGAGTTATACTTTTGTTCTCTTATGTCTTACACATTATTTATGCAGGGTGTAAGTGGTATGTCTATGCATCTAAAGACAATGATTCTATGCATCTAAAGACAATGATACTCAAAAAACCTTCATCAGGACATTTGTTAAAGATCACACGTGCGGCCCACCAATGAAAACATTCAAAAACCCTCGGTTAACCGGCGATTTAATCAAGGACATCATAATCGACATGATGCGGTCTAAACCCGATACCAAACTAGGCCATATGATGAATTTTCTTAAATATGAATATGGTTATAATATCACCTACAAGGTTGCGTATGGTGTTGTGAATAAGGCCCGTGATGATATTTTTGGCGATGCTGGGTTGTCATACAATAGGATACATGCATATTTCGACAAATTAAGCGAGATTGACCCCTTATGTTCTGTTTCTCTTGAGTGTGAACCATCAAACCGTTCATTTAAGCGATGCCACTTTGCATTTTGTGCCTGCATTGAAAGATTTAATCATTGCCGCCCGTTACTCTTTTTAGACGCAACTTTCTTTAAGAATAAATATAAAGGTCAACTTCTTGTCGCTACTGCAAAAGATGCTAACCAAGGTATTTCATTTTTTTATATGAACACAATAGATTATCCTGTTTCGCAAACTAATAATTTAATTTCTTTTTAGGTTTGTTCCCCGTCGCGTTTTCTATAGTTAGATCCAAAGACACTGTTAACTGGACACATTTTCTTCGTTTCCTTGCACCATTAATCTCCTCACGTGATGTGACTTTTGTATCGGATCGACATGGAGGAATTTCTAATGCTCTTGAAGCTGTGTTCCCTCTTGCACACCATGCTTATTGTCAGCGTCATCTTAAAGAGAATCTTAAGACAAAATACAAGAATTCAAAATCTCAGAGAGAGACAATGCTTTACCTGCTCGATAGGATGTGTTTTGCAGCAACATCAGATAGTTACGATGATTTCCTTCGTATGTTTCTTGCCACAGGTGGTCAGAAAGCTTCCAACTTCATGAAAAATCAGCCTAAAGAAAAGTTTGCCAACGCGCATTTCAAAGGTAAAAGATATGGGGAAACGACATCCAATGCCGCTGTGTCTTTCAAGCATCAAATAAAGGCTACGAGAGAGCTTCCCGTCACTGAATTAATCGACGCAATCCGTGTTCTCCTTATGCAACAGATGTATGACCGTTCGGTGGAGGCTGCGAATTGGACTTCTATCTTATCGCCTAAAGCAACTGCTACGTACGAGATAAAGTTTGACTATGCTCGAGCATGGTTTATGTTGCGATCAAGCGAGTCATCCTTCGAGGTTTTATCCGATCCCAACATGGTGGTTGATATTGCTGATCGCACTTGTTCGTGTGGTAAATGGCAGGTTAAGGGCTTCCCGTGTGTCCATGCCGTGGCTGCTATTGAGGTTGCTTCCCCCGGCATTCCATATCCTTACATTGACCAATATTGGCATGTAGCAAGTTTCTGTTCTACTTATGCTAGGAGCATACCAGCAATGTCAACATTTTTAACACAATCAGACGCTGTGGGTGACTTGGTGGTTAACCCACCGGCTTACAAAGCGCAACCTGTTCAACCTAAGAAAAAAAGATTCCTATCAGAAGGAGAACGCGCTTATTCGTCACAGCGTCGAATGTGTAGCAACTGTCACACTTACACATACCACAACCGATCAACATGTCCTAAGCCTCGCAAATGATTTTATATCTTATGTTTTTTATGTTACTAGTTCTTATACTTCAATAAGTGGTGCAATGTTATATGTATTGTACTATTCATTTATTTAGTAAAAGACCTGTCTGTTTTATTGTTATTAGTTTTGTTGTTTTATGCACATCCCCCCCTCCCGCTACTTGTCTGATATAAACCATCATTTTGATTGTATAACCCACCTAACTTACTCGCATGACCCACTGATTCTTTTTGACACTACAGAACATACACCATCATTTTTTGCTTACAAACCATCGATTTTGAAAACATAACCCACCGTTTAATTTATACACTAGACATATACTTTACCACCATTTCTCTCATTTAACCCATCATTTTAACACACATTACCCACCCTTTAGAGTAACAATACAACTTCAACTATTAACCCATCAATTTTAACACATATACCATCATTTTTCACTTACGAACCATCGTTTTTACAAACATAACCCACCACTTGATTTACACACTAGACCTATACTTTACCACCATTTCTCTCATTTAACCCATCATTTTAACACATATTACCCACCCTTTAGAGTAACAATACAACTTCAACTATTATCCCATCAATTTTAACCAATATACCATCAATATTCTAAACATCACCCACCACTGGCCTTTTTACACAAATTTTTCCAGTTATACCATCATTTATACCCCATATACCACCACAACATACAAAGCTTACCCATCACACATGTTTTCCACTTCTGCATAAATGCACTGTTTCTCTTATTATCCTTAATCAACCATTTCAATACATGAATTTAGTACATTTATCAAAAAACACATAGGAAAAACATTCATTAAACTGTTTCCCGTCAATCGATACTTCAGAATTTGTTACAAAAACAATATAAACTAAACTTCAAGTTCTTAAAATCATTACTACATAAATAGAAAAATAGAGTTCAACGTATAATAACTAATCATCTTTGACTGCTCTTCGTGTTTCGAACACCGAGTCAACTGTATGTTTGTCATTGAGTACCCATGTTATAATCTTCTTTCGCTGATCAACCACCACTTGATGCTCATACTCCTTCTTCACTCCTTCACCTCTCATTATGTCAAAAGCGTATAGAATCGCGTATACACCTGTGTTTGCAATCCGACTCTTCACGTGATCAACTCATATATGACCTATACATGGCCATTCTGGTGTAGACCTTCCAATCTCTTCATACCAACCCTTCAATACATTATCAAGTAGAAACTCGTACATCCTGTCCGCGTTTCTGTTCGCCCTTGCACCAGTCGATGCTCGATTCATACATCCCAGCCCATTGTAGTGATAGAATTGTCCTTGTTCTCTATTCCACAGGAGGATTGGCCAATGGGTCAAACCTTTGTCCTTGATTTCTAGCGGAATTATTACGTCTTTATTATCTTTAACATTGTCTCTGAAAAATCCTATGACGTATCTCTCTATATCTGTGACCGTGCCCTTTCACATATAACCCTCTCATTTAACCAAACAACATATCTTGTATTAGTCTATCAATAAGCTAAGTGCATAAGATTTCTGTCGTATTTTCACACTTACCGATGCACTCGATGGCATCACTCTGAAACTCAACCCAATCTCAGGGTTTTTAGTCTTCACCAGCTTACTCTTAAGATGTTGTTCATAGATCAACAGACACACCTCCATTATCTGTAGCACATAAAGAATAATGAGTTAATATGTTAATTCTTAATAGTATAGAATTTAAAAAAAAAACTGTCAGTTAACCGTCGCGCTTAGTTGTTCTTCTCTTGCAATATCATAGCAGTCTGCTACCGTTACCCGATGCCCTATGTACCTCCACACATCTACGCTAAATGGCTCATCACCCGATAGCATCTCTAACATCTTCTCATATGCGTTCTTTATAATAAGTTTTTTGTCTGCTCTACGACTTTCGGTTTCCGCTGTTGTTTAGCTTTAGTCATAACAAAATCCTCCATATCCACTTTTGCTCTACCCGTCCTATCGGCCTGTTTAATTTTTCGTATTAACGAGCTCGGAGTTACCTTCAGTGTCTTCCTCTCCTTTGTGTTTGACTCGCTCGACCCCCCTAAATATACCCCCCGGTTTGCTGCCCCTCTTACCGACCCCATGTTCCATCGTCTCACCTCTCGCTCTCTCCCCTGTACACCCTTTGTCTCCCAAATCAGCTCGATATCATCACCACTAGACTCCTCGTTTTTTTCAGTCGCTGCATCATCCTCGGTGCTCTCTTCGAACATGTTGTCATAGCTTATCACGGGACTGATGGTTTTTTCGCCCCGTTCTTTTTCAGGTTCCTTACCGACATTGTCAGTTTCTTTGAAGCAACCATCCTCCTGTTCTATTTCCATTCCTCCTACGTCTGTACCAGATACACCACCACGTATTCCATCACCTTCGCTGCCTGGACCTTGTTTACCATCACCAACCACTTTTTGACCAAGCTCACCTCCCGTAAACTTACCATCGTCGATTTGTCCGCTTGTAGAACACGTGCCTCGATAAATAATGTTACCACCACTCTTCAATCGGATCAATTCATCTGTCGCCACTACATACGCACCTCTAATAACTACCAACTCCTTTTCTGCTTCGTTCAAAGCATTCCTTAAAAAGTTTATTGTTTTACCCTTCGCCGCTACTGTTTTCAGCGTTGCTCCACTTGCGTTTCTCAAGTTATGTATTTCTTCCTTCATCCTACCTAATTCTTCTTTCAATCTTACAACCTCCTCCTTACTACCATCCATACCACTGTTTTCTGATTTCTTTTTTAACTCGAAAATCTAATTCTCTAACTTCGCAACTTTTGCACGTTCTGATTCCCTACTATCTTCCAAATCTTTCAGTAGGGTCTTGTTTACCTGTTCCACCTCCTCAATCCTTTTCCTTAAATCATCAACTAACACACCATCATCTGTTACAGTAACTTCTTTGTCGTTTGACACCCAACCATCATCTCCCTTCCTAACTGGCGATTCGAAATTGTTACCCATCTCATCTACTATCATATCATCTTCAATATCAACACCTTCCTCATATGTTCCTGTCACATCTTCCGTTAAACTCTTTGCTCCTTCATCCAAACCAACATCATTGCCACCAACCTTACTAATAGTCCCCTCATTCCCTACGCAATTTCGCTTTCCAATTATACCATCCACATCTATCTGAGCCAAATCCTCGTCTTCTATAACCTCTTTCTTTGCCACACCAACCTCCCCAACTGCAACATGATCACCATCTGCACTTCTCACACCATCAACACCTATTGTGTTATCACCAACAACTGGACTAGTATCTTCGTCCACACCTTCGTCCACCACGTATTTACTTAGCGACACATCATCTTCATCATCGTACACTACCACAAACTCTTTAGCTTTGCCTCCTCGGGTGTCAACTGTAGATCGAGATTTATCACCTGTAACAATTAAAACAAGGAAATAATTATGTGTAAGTAATAACTTGATTAACCGATTTGTTTCTTGATTTGTTTACCTGATCATAGCGTAACCTTCTGATCAATTCCGGGAATGGTCTTTTTGTAGTACATTTAAGACTCCACTTCAGACACCTCGGTATCGCCCCCTTGTTTTTTGGCTCCAATAACTTAACATGCTCCAAAAACCACGGCTGCGATTTCGAGTATCAGTTTGTTAAACCATGACCAATAAATTGCATGTAATAGATACGATGTGTATGTATATATACTTACTATAAAAATGACTGCACATCCAGAGATATGATTGATTGACCCATCGCGTATCGGCTTCATAACAAACTCAACTACATGTGTCGCCCAATCGTAGTGTAATAAGATCTTCACACATGATGACCACCCACATTGGTGTTCTCGATCCAGTTGGAAAAAACACAGACGCCATACACAATATCCCCCATCAAAATCACGAAACTACAAACCGTCTCATCTGTTTGCGTCGCTATGTTCAACACATCAACAATCCTTCTTTTAATTTCTGTATATTTTAATTGGCCAACCTTGTTTGGGAAATTCCGATCAAACCAGTCTGAGTTCTTGTATTCATCGGCCTTGAACTCGGGAACCTGTCTTCCTCCACCCATCACTCCCATTATTATTCTCACATCGATCGGGGTGAGTTCCACACACTTGATGCCCAGTAGAAATCCTCCTTCGTGAATGTCAAACGTCTTAAGTATTTCATGTATCTGCTAGACACTCTTCTTGAAACACTCTACACCATCAGCTGAATTGTGCACCTGATGTCTCCTCATTTGTGATAATATAATATACTTCAGAGACATCATTTTAGGTTTATTTATTAGTTTATAGGTTGATTTGAGCTTAGTTTAGTGCACTTTCCTATTTTAGGTCTTGATTTAGTAACATAATATTTTTAGAGCATATTGGGTTTAATTGTTTATTTAGTGTGAAGCTTTAAATATAATTATGGAGATTAATTAGAGTCCAAGTCAAAGACTACAAGATATGGAAAGAGATATGCATGGTAATTGGAGATAGAAGGAAACTGAGTTCAAATAGGAAAAGGAAAAGCTGCCTAATCCAGGATTCTGCAGTACACGCCTAAAGAAGTGCTATTTTACCTAAGAAATATGACGATTTTGGTAATTTCCTTTCATAGGTGCAGAGATAATTCTGTTGCGATTCTTTTGGTATCTTATGGAGCTCAAACCGACCAATAACGAAGAAGATATGCCCAAAACGGTCCAGCAGTGTTTATCTTTATTTCCATACGAATTTGAGTTGGACTAGGAGTCCATTACTTTCCTTCTCCTTCAAGAAAACGAATTAGGTCTTCCTATATCCTATAAATACAGCCTCTTAACACTCTAAAATCATCCTTGGCCAGACCTTAAGGCCAAGAAGAAGCTGCAACACAAGAGAACAAGTCAGGAAGGAGCTGTGCAACAATTATGTCTCCTTCAACCTGTTATTCTGTAATTCTTTTCTCTTCTCTTCTTAGTATGAATTAATTTCTATTAGTTTGAGTGTTTAGCATATATGTATGAACCCTAGTTTTGAGTTGACATCTATCTAATTTGGGAACTTAATGTTTTAAATTGAATTATAGTTTTTATTCTCTGTTTATGTTTTTGGATTTATATTCTGTGTTCTTGTGGAAGTGCACCCATATAGAATTACCATCTAGTAATTAGGTCACCATTGACAACGGTGTTTAATTGCATGTTTAGCATATAACGTCTAGTATTAGGTCTGATCTGACAACCCAACCTAGCTAGATAATCACTATGGTTTAGTCCTTGTGACTATTGGCCAATTACAGGAAAAGTTTGCTTAGGAAGCCTTATTGACACAGGTAAATCCTATTTTAAACTACCGATAGCGAATTGGGACCGATTAGGGAAATACTACATAATTTACCCTTACATGTTTAGAACGGCAAAACTAGTGGGGATTGCATGCTAATAACTCAAGCTATATCTTTCATACTATCTTCTTTTCTTTTATTTATTTTCTGTCTTTAGTTTATTAGTTTAGTTTATTTATTAAAAAACCAAATAAATATTTGTCTATCTTTTCTTTCTCTTGCGTATTATCTTTTCTATCTTTAATATCTGCACTTGACAATTTGCATAAGTTTTCTCTAACTTTCGTCAGTCCCTGAGGAACGAATCTTCTTATCATTAAAACTTGCATACGTCCTGTAATACTTGCAGTACCGTGTTAGCTTAGGGTGTTTATTTGCACTTATTTTACACATCTTTTTATCACACCTTAGGCCGCACCAAGTTTTTATCAACCCCCGCAGAGTTACAATTGGGTCGGAGATCAACAGACGTATTATCATAATAACCATTATTATGATGATTATCAACCACGACCACAATCTTATTATCCTCCACAACCTATCTATCAAGAAGCGCCGATTTATGATGAAGCTTATCAAGAACCACTTCCTTATTTAATGCAGCAAACTGTACAAGAACAACCTGCGAGTTCGAATTCAACCATGGCTAAGATAATGAACATAATTGAAGATATAGAAATTAGCCACCAGGGATACCAAAACTCGCAGAATGCGCTTATGGAAATGGTGCAGACAGTGTCACAAATGGTGAATAAAACTAAAATCCTTGCAGAAAGGCAACTCCGAAGTGATACTAGTGCTCCAGAAAACAAAGTTTGTCATGCAGTTGAATTAAGAAGTGGAAAACAACTACCTCCACCAAGACCAGAACCAGAACCAGTCCCTATTCCAGAAAAGGGGGGGAGAAACAACAGAAGATAAGGTCGAAGAGGTAGTTGAACAAAGAAGTGTCCAAGATAAGACACCAGAAAAGAAAGAGAGCCAAGTGGTAACCAATACATGTCCTCCTCCACCATTCCCTTCACGTGTCAGAAAGGACAATGACCTGGAATTCAAGAAGTTCGTTGACATGGTGAACAAGTTAAAGATCAGCATACCGTTTGTAGAAGCTCTCACAAGAATGTCAAAATACGGTCAATTCATGAAGGACATTCTCTCTAACAAACAAAGATGTGAAACTAAAGAGATGAATGGATTGCCAGAGGAGTGTAGTGCTACAAATGAAATCGAGTTACCACCAGAAACACCCCTTCCCACGACAACTTGGATGGCACCATCCATGATTATTAAGAATCAAGCTGAAAAGTTCGTGGGAATTAAAGGCAAAGGGTGGAAATTTCGTCATCCTTAATCGAGGTAACACATCTAACTTTGAAAGACGTTAAACAAAAGTGCTATACGGGAGACAACCCGTAATTTCTTTTATGTTTTTACATTTTTAGTTTTTAATTTATGTTTAGCTTAGTTAATTTTAGTTGATATTGCATATTTGAGAAAGGTATTAGTGTTTTTGATGATTAGGTATTGGAGAAATCGAGTTAGGGAAGGCGAGCAAAATTTTTCGGAACGAAGGAATGACCTGCGCGGACTACCCCCGCGGACTACCCCTAGTCCGCAGGTATGCACCGCAGGGTCAAAACCCGTACCACGGGTGGAGCCACGGGTCGTGTCCAGAACCGAGAAAAAAGTGACCCGCGGACTACCCCCTATACCGCGCCATGGTTCGCAGGCCAAAAACGCGTGTCACGGGGTAGGTCCACGGGTATTTTGACGTGGAAAGCTACAGAAGGCGCGGGGTACCCTCCGGTGTACCGCGCCATGGTCAGCAAGGTCAAAACACGTGCCACGGGTTGTACCACGGGTATTATTCAGTGGGTAAAATTTTCGAGCAACAGAAGCTGCGGTGTACCCCGCGGTACATCCCATGGTCCGCGCCATGGTCCGCACGAGCCGCCAGAGAGAGAAAAGAAAGGGTTTCAAGGTTATAAGAAGACATAATGCTCATTATTCCGAATTTATTAAACCTAAAGCCTCTTTCTCTTCTCCAAAACTCTCCCAACTCCATTGAAGCTCACAAAAACCTTCACCAATCATCAAAACACTACCCAATCACCATGAAATCACATCCAATTCATCTTCCACAACATCACAAGGAAGATTCAACCACCTATATCATCCCAAAACACCTTGAATCCAAGAATCAAAAGCTTAAATTTCAGAAATTCATCCTACAATTTCTTAAATCCAAACCAATCCATGAAGAATCCATCTTACCCACATAGAGAATCATCATCCAATCACCTCTCCTAACCCAATAAAGGTTGTACAACTAATAATCAAGAGTTTCAAATTTCAAGAGTGGTTAAAGCTTTGAGTTGGGGGTCCATTGAGATGATCAAGAGAACAGATAATTATCAACTGTATGGGAGATGAAGAAATCAAGGTATTGGATTTAATTGAGAAGAAATCAAGTGAGAAAAGTCCTAGTTCCAATTCAAAGGGTAAAACAAGTCAAGAGAAGAGAGGTTAGCTAGCTGTGTTGATTCAATGAGCAAAAAGATTCCAACTTTAGTGAAGAAGACAACACAACCTCTACAAATCAACGACCCTACACCCGAAGAAAAAGAGAAAGCTTCAATGGCCATGACAGCTTCTCCAAGGAAACAATTAAAGGAACTACCTTTTCTTATAAGAAAGTATTTGAAGAGGAAGTTGAAGGAGAATACATGAAGATTCGTGGAGATTTGGAATTCTTGGGTTGTTTGTGAATTGTATTTTGTGAGGAGAAGAAAAAGATGTGGCACAATTGATCTATGAGGAGGTGATACGGATTTTCGATCTCTCCCATGTCGTTATTTAATGCAATATCCTATTATGATCACGTGTCCTGAACGAAAAGCGAATAAGAAGTTGGGTGAAGAAGATACATTAGATTTAATCCGAGTACCGACAAGGCGAGGTAGTAGCCTCGAAGAGTATGTTTTCTTTCTTCCCTACCATTTCTTTATGTGCAATATGTATGCTAATTTTAAATTTTATTTTTCTTAAATCTTTTTCGAGTCGTGGGGACACGGCTCATTTTTGAGATGGGGGTGGGGATTCGATGTCCTCATCTTCCTTTTTGTTTTTTCATAAAATTTAAATTTTTTTGGGCTGAATTAGGCATAGTATATCTTTGAATGTACCTATTGAACATGATTTAATTAAGTTAATGATAGTAGGTAGTATGTTTTTGAAAGATGCAACAAATTTGTTTACATGCATGTATGAAAACAGGAAATAAAAGATAGAAAAGTTAATGAGCAATGCTAAGAAATCATGTTGAAACTTAGGGATAGTTATTTGGTGTGTAGAACGTGAGGTTTAAAATTAGTTGAAAACCCGCTTATCTATGAACTATTAATGAAAAAGTAACGAAATCCGGTAGTTAGAAAAATGACTAAGGCAGTTCTTTCATGATAAAACACTTGAAGCCTTTAGACTTTCTCACCCGTTTGTTTAATATTATTGCTATTTATCCACCTTAGCCCCTCTGAGCCTTTCTAAAGCCTTTATTGAACACATTATAATCCATACCCTTAGTTTGTAGGACTTATCTATATGACCTGCACTCGAATCGCAAAACCTGAGACAACTCGTTTTAGAGCTTCAGTTTGGGGTGGTGGGTTTCATCATTAGGGAACATTGGTTTTTGGGAATTATATTTGTGATTAATGATGAAATTGTTATTATTGTAACCCTTTGCCGGGGTAATAGTGAATGAAAAAGAAGCTATGAGCTAATTTTGCCAAAAAGGGCATAAAAAGAATATATATATATGAAAATATAGTGTGACATCTCAAAATCAAAAGAGAATCATAGCTATACAAAAGAAAAAAATTAATTTGAAAAGAAAATATATATTCAGACCGGCAAAGAGGGTTTTTTATATCATCAAGGGCTTTAATTGGGATTATTGGGGATGCAAATCAAAAGCATCAATAAATTGGGTTGAGTGAGAACATCTTCGAGTGAAAACTCAAGCTCTAGGGCGATTCGTTGATGGCTAGTGAGGAGAGAGCCAAAAGCTCACTTTTCATTATCCAAATATACCACACCTGTCCTTAAGCCAAGTTATAACCAAGACCTTAGGATTTCTAACTACTAGATGGAGAAACAATTGAGCTATTAGGTAATAGCTAAGTGGACCATTGGATGCTGTATTAGGGACCTATGAACAACCTATAGCCATTAACCTGAACTAAGATATCATCCTCTCCTTCTGGCATTGCGAAATTAATCTTAACTTGAATTTATGGATTGTTGATTACATGTATATTAAGCATATTTGTGTATTATTTCTTAAGCATCACTACATGAGACTTTTTAGATATTTTGCTCTAGGATCATTCATTGTGTTCTGTTCTTATTCTCCTCCTACTTCTTCTTCTTGACCACCCTACTGTTCTTTACTTTTATTGTATCGGGACGATACAACTTTGAGTTGAGGGTCTTGATGTCTCCTCATTTGTGATAATATAATATACTTCAGAGACATCATTTTAGGCTTATTTATTAGTTTATAGGTTGATTTGAGCTTGGTTTAGTACACTTTCCTATTTTGGGTCTTGATTTAGTAACATAATATTTTTAGAGCATATTGGGTTTAATTGTTTATTTAGTGTGAAGCTTTAAAGATAATTATGGAGATTAATTAGAGTCCAAGTCAAAGACTACAAGATATGGAAAGAGATATGCATGGTAATTGGAGATAGAAGGAAACTGAGTTCAAATAGGAAAAGGGAAAGCTGCCTAATCCAGGATTCTGCAGTACACGCCTAAAGAAGTGCTATTTTACCTAAGAAATAGGCCGGTTTTGGTAATTTCCTTTCATAGATGCAGAGATAAATCTGTTGCGATTCTTTTGGTATCTTATGGAGCTCAAACCGACCAATAACGAAGAAGATATGCCCAAAACGGTCTAGCAGTGTTTATCTTTATATCCATACGAATTTGAGTTGGACTAGGAGTCCATTACTTTCCTTCTCCTTCAAGAAAACGAATTAGGTCTTCCTATACCCTATAAATACAGCCTCTTAACACTCTAAAATCATCCTTGGCCAGACCTTAAGGCCAAGAGGAAGCTGCAACACAAGAGAACAAGTCAGGAAGGAGCTGTGCAACAATTATGTCTCCTTCAACCTCTTATTCTGTAATTCTTTTCTCTTCTCTTCTTAGTATGAATTAATTTCTATTAGTTTGAGTGTTTAGCATATATGTATGAACCCTAGTTTTGAGTTGACATCTATCTAATTTGGGAACTTAATGTTTTAAATTGAATTATAGTTTTTATTCTCTGTTTATGTGTTTGGATTTATATTCTGTGTTCTTGTGGAAGTGCACCCATATAGAATTACCATCTAGTAATTAGGTCACCATTGACAACGGTGTTTAATTGCATGTTTAGCACATAACGTCTAGTATTAGGTCTGATCTGACAACCCAACCTAGCTAGATAATCACTATGGTTTAGTCCTTGTGACTATTGGCCAATTACAGGAAAAGTTTGCTTAGGAAGCCTTATTGACACAGGTAAATCCTATTTTAAACTACCGATAGCAAATTGGGACCGATTAGGGAAATACTACATAATTTACCCTTACATGTTTAGAACGGCAAAACTAGTGGGGATTGCATGCTAATAACTCAAGCTATATCTTTCATACTATCTTCTTTTCTTTTATTTATTTTCTGTCTTTAGTTTATTAGTTTAGTTTATTTATTAAAAAACCAAATAAATATTTGTCTATCTTTTCTTTCTCTTGCGTATTATCTTTTCTATCTTTAATATCTGCACTTGACAATTTGCATAAGTTCTCTCTAACTTTCGTCAGTCCCTGAGGAACGAATCTTCTTATCATTAAAACTTGCATATGTCTTGTAATACTTGCAATACCGTGTTAGCTTAGGGTGTTTATTTGCACTTATTTTACACATCTTTTTATCACACCTTAGGCCACACCAGCACCCCCTTTATTAACAGATAAAACGGGAGAACCCGACAAGCCTCTATGTGACGATCAGTTACTTTTACGTTCTTCAAAATCGTATACATCGACTCAAGTGATGATCTGTACTGGATTTTGCCGGTGCCTCCTTTCACTGAACCAATCAAACAAGTAGTTATTCAATCAATTAAAAATCAGTAGATAATCCACATGCAATTACAATTAATTACAATTTCGTATACTAACAACCTACAATTTTTGCAATACACCATCATATTACACACACAACTCATCATTTACTTTTACTCATACTCATAAAACTTCAATTTTAAAGTAATCGTAACACATATGAATACCTTCGACAACTTCATCTTCATTGTTATCATCACGCGTATCTTCATAATCCACGTCTTCTCTTTCATTTTTTTTGCTCTGCTCCGTAATACGGTGTTGCCCATCCAAAGCCGTCGTATTACCTTTGTTTTTTGAGTTACCCTCTTGTTTATCATCGAGAATCTCCGCCTTGCCCTTGTTCTTCTGTGATTTTTGGCTTTGCCCACTAGTAGTGGTGGGTTTCTTCAAGTTGTTGGTTGTAGGTACGGTTTCAACAAAGTCATCATCGCTTAACTGAGGAGTCAATGTGACCTTTTTTGGTTGGTTTAGGTTGGTTTCAGTATTTCTTCGTTAATGGCTTGAAGAAGGGTAGGGTTTGTTTTACAGAATGATGGTATTCGATAATGGGTTACACGTTTGACTTTTGTTTTGGTAGTTCAATTTCTTTTTTTTTAAATTTATTTTTCTTGCATGAATTTAGCGTGGTTTGTTTTGGAAACTTTTTTTAATTAATGGGTTAATAGGGGCATCTTTGTCATTAGCGATGGGCTGGACCTGATGGGCAGTCACTGGTGTCTCATGGACTCCATGGGTAAATTACCCTATAATAAATAAGAATAGGACACTCTAAATTACACGTTAATCATTGCACGTATCACGGGTCGTATGCAAGTTTTAATGATACGTTAAGATTCGTTCTCAAGGACTTAGTGTGTTATACGAACGGATTAACAAGAAAGCGTAGTAATAAATAGTTCAATGAATTTAAAGACAAGAAAAGTAAATAGTATGATTGGTTGAGGAAATAATGATTAAACTAAAGACAATAAATTGAAGATGTAAGAATAAGATAAGAGATATAGAGCTTAGGTTTGCTAGTATGCACTTATCCTTCTATTTCTTCTACTAGTTAAAAAGGGTGAATAAAGCTCTTAGATAAGTAGCCAGAATTCTATATTCCTCCTAACCCCCTTCCGGGTGGACTTAGGTGGCGACCTAACAATTACAAGGGGACTTTTGTAAGGGGGGCCCTGTGCAATGATAGGTGGTTAAATCTCAAACCCTAATGACTATCTAGTTAGGCAGGCCCTTCCAGATCACAATGGCACACTAGACGCTTATGTGATGTTTCAGTAATTAGACACCCCTTTCGGGTGCTCATTTAACTACAATTATGACAATCCTAACGTGATCAAGATTAAGACTAGAAATAAATCAAAGCACATACAAAAATATATGGTTAAGAAGCTAGAATCAATTTAAAAAGGTTTTCCCAAACAAACTTAGATAGAAAAAAATATAATCCAAAGATTATAAATATGCAAAACTCAAGCTATGGGAAAATTAGTCCTTGCCACAAAATATAAACTAAAATAAACATACATACTGTCAACTTGGTTCTCTTGAATTATTTCTATGAAGAATAATATTAAGGACTGGGCAAGTACATGTTTACAATGATAATAGGGTGTGTTTATAGGTGTTAAGAAGACCCTAGGTCGAAATTGGTGAGTAAAAGGTAAGTAATATGAGTCCAAGTCCAACTCAAATTCGTTTCCTAAAATATCAGAGAGGATAAACACTGGTGTCTTGTTTTGATCGTATCTCCTTCGTTATAGGTCTGATTTTTGCCTACTTTATATCAAAACGACTGCAACGAAAAGATATACATTTACAATTTAAATGCTTATCCAAATTACTAGCCTATTTAAAGTTATCTTCACTTTAATAGACGTAGCTGCAGAATTTCATACTTACTTGGCCGCTTTTCCTTTTCTATTTTATCTCTACTTCCTTTTATATCTTGATTCTTTCCATATCTTCTTTGCTTATCACTTTAGAATTGATTTGGCATCTAATTATATTCCATATATCTTTAAATATTCACAGTAACACACAAATTAAACCAAATATGCTCTTAAAATAATAGATCATCAAATTAAGACAAGAAATAAGAATTTATCAAAATACAAAAAAAATCTATAATTAATTAATCAAATACACCTAAAATGATGACTTCAATCTAGATTATTATATCAAAAATAGGGAGACATGAGTAACGCGACTAACTTTGAAAGACGTTAAACAAAAGTGTTGTACGGGAGACCACCCGCAATTTTTTATGTTTTTGTGTTTTTAATTTATGTTTAGATTAGTTGTTTTTGGTAGATATTGCAGTATTGAGAAAGGTGTTAATGTTTTTGATGTATAGGTACTTAAGAAATCGAGTTAGGGAGAAAAATTGGTGAAAACCAGAACACTCATGCGGTACACCGCATGAGAGCTCCGGTGCTTCGCACCCAAGAAAAAATGTGGCACGGTTCAGCAAAACGGTCTAGTGCGAGAGATCTGTATCATCATTCACGCCAGACCGTGGCGACGGTCCCCAATAAAAGATCTGTGTGGTACACCACAGGATCAGTCCGGTGCACCACACCATCCCAAGACTGTCACAACGGTAAGACAAATCAGGGTCTTCGGCGAGACCCACTAGCCAATACCGTCTCGTCAATACCGTGGCACGGGTCCAACAATATTTACGCGCGGTGCACCGCACGGCGCCGCCAGAAGGAGTAATGAAAAGGATTGAGATGAGAAGCTAAGTTATATTATGGATTTATAATCCATAAGCCTCTATTTCTTTCTCAAAGCTTCCCTTACCTCCATTAAAGTTTCAACAACCTTCACCATACATCAAAACACTACCCAATCACCATAAATTCACATCCAAATCTTTCCCCACATCATTATAGAGAAGATTCAACCACCCAAATCATATCAAAACACCAAATTAATTTTTCATAAAAGCAAACAATATTGACGGTCAAATACGTCATGTCGTATTGAAAATATTATTTAAAACAGTTCAATGAATCTTAATTCTATCTCATCGAATAAATATTGTGAAATAAAAAAACTCTTATAAATACCAATCGATTTAGATTTCTCAAACTAAGAAAAATTATGTTTAATGTCTCAATTATATAATCAAACTTGAATTTAAATCATACAACTATTATTGAGAAAACATAAAATTCAAACATAAAGATCAATTTTTAAATTAAAATATAGATAAATATACAAATATTATATTAACCTTGTATAGCTTAAGGATAAAATCAAACTCTACTTTTGTAACTTAATTGTCATCTTCTGCATTAAACAATTATGTAGCTTATGAAACTTGTCTAAGAAACTCCAATATCATTCTTTCCTCCATTACATAAAAATGTTATTATCAAACAATTTAAAAAGTCAATCCAAGAAATATTATGATTAAAAATACATAAACTCAATACAATAGATAATATATCTAATATTGAATATCTATAGTTACAACTCTAATCTTGCTAGTTTTCGAAAACATAAGGAATAATTTTGCAATTACTTTATAAAAGAAAATCAATTAAAATTTCATACTATTGGGGTTTGAATATAGTCCAACCCAGCATTGGAAAACAAAACTTTATATTTTAGTGTTACCTTGATAATTCCACAAACAAATATAAAAATTAGAAAGTAATATTGTGAAGTGTTATATAAGAATAATAAGCACCTTTCATGATCTTTTTCTTGGTGTCGTTGATGACTAAGACTTATGTACAAGAGAATGACAACAGGATGGTGAAATGTCACGTCCAATTATCTTAGATTAGATATACAACCATAATATATATTACGCATGAATGTCTTTCGTGGGGGGAAACACATAATATAACTAAAAAATACAAAAAAGTTCAATCTGGTGGGCAGCAGAGATTCAAACAGCCTTTGGAAAAAGAGTTATCAGCTATTAAGCAAAGGTTAATATGTAAGGAATATATAGTTGTAGAAAGGAGTGGAGCTAGGTCCTGAAAGCAATATTGGACAAAAAATTTAAATAATTTAAGTTACTGTTATTCAATAGAATTTAAGTTTAGGTTTAAACTCCAATAATAAAAAATTATAGATTATTAATCACATTAGAAATGTTAAATTACCAAGTTTTAATTCAATAAATTAGCACATTACTATGTATTATATCGATTCCAAAATTGTAAAACTTTGTTTAACCGAGACGACTCTATATATTGATAATTATTGTTTGATCATTTAATAAAATGTGTATCATATATTAATGTTGTTTTACTTGATGTTCTAAAACCTTGAATTCCTTAATCGTGGTAAAATTGTGATCATTTATAATGAGATAATAATTATATGAAAAATATGGATTTTAAATTTGATACAAATTTTTAATATACCTTAGTTACAAATACATTTGGTTTGTCATATGGATGAATTTAATATGTCACAATATATTAAGAAGTTCTATGTATTAGATTGAAAGATACTTGGAGTTTCAATTGTAAGATATTTTAAAATATCAAGAGTAATCTTCTTGTTATTATGGATGTTGATTAATTATAAATATATTTTTATTAAATTTAAATTTGGAAATTCATGATTTCAAAAAGCATCAAATTTAAAAATTATCATAAGAAACATTTTTTGTGAATAATCACCACGTAAATTCTCAATATATATAGTTTTATGACTTAGGTAAAGTGTTATATTTTAAAATTAATATATAATTAATTTAATTAAAAAACTATTAATTCAAAATTTTAAATTCAAAAAAAATAAAATATGATTAATAATACAGAAAATTCTTCCATCCAATATTGGATGATCCTACACCAATTACATTCATACACATACCCCATGTTTTAAAATTCCAAAAGTAACTATCACATTAATCTAATGACATGTGTTTTGTTTTAATAATCAATGACCATGATTCTTACACCAAAAGCCGCCCATATTTTTATCCCATATGGCTGTCAAACCCTACCTCATTCCATTTGCTACTTTACTAATAGGATAACCAGCCGCCACTAACGTTTGTCCAAAACCAGTACTTATTGTCTCCAGCTCCCCTCATACCTTGATCTCCATCTCCCATTTGAATCAGTTTTTTTACATCTTTTTCTTTTTTATTACGTATCACCACCCTCAATTGTTATCCAAACCTAAAAATTATACGATATTGCATCTCAGATTGTTGGACATGACATTTCAGTTTATTTCTCTATCAATCTCTTATTCATTGTCCTTGTCACGTCAATCATCAATGGCACCAAGAGAAAAAAATAAAAGGTTATTATTATTTTTATCTAACATCCTAACATCCTAATATCTTTTTTTATGTTTTATATTTTTCTTGGAATTATAAAGGTAACATTAAAATTGAAACATGTTTATTTCTCAAATCTGACTGAAAGTATATTATAACCATAATTATGTGTTATTTTAATTATTTTTTCATTTAATTAGTTGTTCAGGTAATATTTATATTGTGAAAAACTAGAAAAAATATATCTTCAAGCATGATTAATAATTTTTTTGTAAAAGGTTTTAATTTATAGATGGTGATGTTTGAAAAAGTTTTGTTCAAAATAACACATATGTTTTAAATTATCCCATTAATTTCATATGTACAATTTTTAATGGTCTTTAATTTAATTCAATTGACGAAATACTATCCAATAACGAAAATAACTTGTGCAAACTAACATGCTTGTATTTGTGCAATGTACAAATTTCATCCATATAATTTCATTATTTCTATTTATATTTTTACAAAAAATCAAACATAGAATTTGATAATCTTCTTTACCTTATCATATTTAGCAAATAGGATCCTATTTAGGATTCACTGTCAATTCACTAACACTTCACAATTTGAGTATCATACATGTTTCCTGCCAACTGTCTTTTACTATAGCAAGTACTTTACTTTTATTTTACAATTTTATGATTTAAATATGTTCACAATAATTTTTAATTTTAGATTTCCATTCATTTTGATTTTTGTTTTCTGTGTAATTGGAATGTGGCATCGTCTAATATAATCACATTTGTTTATTGGGTTTGAGGATTAAATTGACCATAGTTTCTAAACTAAACTGTATATTTGTGGTGCCAGACTTTAAGGTTAGTGTTTTTTTGTAAGGTTAAGCCTGGTGTGATAAAAGAAATGAATTGAGATTTCAGAAAGATTGACCATAAATTAGTCGATTATGTGTAAAAGAATTAAGTAATAACGAAATAGGTCCTTGTAAAAATGTTTTAATTAATGGTTTGAGTATTTGCGAATATAAGATGTCTAACATTTGTATGTGAATAGCTATTTATAAATACTAGGTAAATTTTGTGAAGTGAATTTTGTTGGCTTGTGAATTTTTTGTGCTAATTTATAATTGTGATTACAGTGAGGCAAAAGGCAGAGCTTCTCTTGAGCCCAATATGATGCTTTTTTAGGGTGATAATGAGTTACATGACTGGGTAAGTCTAAGTTAGACGGAAATGAAAATGCTAAAGAGTTAAAGGATTAGCTGCGCAAATTGACAAGGATCAGAATGTTAATACAATACCTACAAATCCAAATAGTGTTAGTATTTGCGATGCTTTATCTGCAAATATAGAATTTGAGATGGATGGTGTACACCTGTGTATAATTTATAATATTATTAGTAATTGATAAATTACAATTGATAATTTTTTAGTTACTCATCCTTAGCATTTTTAATATGCAATTCTACTACTTGGTGCTTTTTTGTTTATTGATAAGGAGCTTGTATTATTTCGTTGAACATATAATATTTAGTGATTCTACTTCAATTTGAAAAGTATTTTGTATTTGTATTGAAATTTTGTGCTTTATATAGGACTTGTGAAAAAAATTTACATGTTAAATTACCATTGGGTAAATCCATGTTTGGGTAACGCAAGCGTAGGGTAAAATTAACCCGACCTTTACCACTGGTAAAACCAAAACTCGACTAAATTACCCTATTCTTAACCTAAACCCCAACCCGGGGTAATCTCGGCCGGTGCTCACCCCTAGTTTTTTTATGTATTTCTAGAAAACTGGATGAATTTTACTATTCTATTTTAGAGTCCCGAAATCTAAACAATTAATAATGTTTAATAGATTACCAACTTCGAAATTTATTTTTAATTACGACAAAGTAACTATATGCCTAGAATTTAACTAATTATTCTAACTTTTAATTTTTTAATACTTATCTCAACTACATCTACAATTTTGAGTTTATATTAGAGAGTTCATTGGCATCAACTAATGTAGTTTCATTCCATGTCACCAATATGATGTTTTGTGTCATATCAGAGTGTGAGGGAATGAGTACAATTATTATTATTGTATATATGATGTTTTAACTATGTAGGCTTGTGCTAATTCTGATAGGATATTGTACGTCAGAGACATAGTCCATCTTCTAAGGGAATATTAAGAGTCATTCGGTTAAAGAAGTAGCATTTTACAGCACTATGTATAATCATGTGTATCCTCATTTCTAAATGTATAATGCTAACTACTTAAGTAGTTAAGCCTTTTATAATCTTCTTACATGAACATTTTTATTTTTATTTTTTATAAATAACGGACAAAAATTCGCAAAAGATAACAGAAAGAAGAAAGTCATACAGTAGTGGAGTTGAAGTAACTATAGATTTATTAATAAAACGGTTTAAAAAGATGCTAGAGATATGCGAAATGGTACGAATACATGTAGTGGAGATTATGATAATAACTCTCAAGAAAAACGACTATAATCCTCATCAAATATTCTTGGATCAGTATTGCAATTTAATATTATGTTTGTCCTATAAAACAACATATTGTAAATTGGGTCACAAATATTTAACTTAGCTTGACTTGGACCGTGATAAGACCGCGACACATTTGAACATGATACACTTATTTTTCATATATATCTCTCTTCACATTTGAACATTTTGAATATTATTAGAATAGAACCAAATTAATTTTTCATAAAAGCAAACAATATGGACGGTCAAATACGTCATGTCGTATTGAAAATATTATTTAAAACAGTTCAATGAATCTTAATTCTATCTCATCGAATAAATATTGTGAAATAAAAAAACTCTTATAAATACCAATCGATTTAGATTTCTTAAACTAAGAAAAATTATGTTTAACTTCTCAATTATATAATCAAACTTGAATTTAAATCATACAACTGTTATTGAGAAAACATAAAATTCAAACATAAAGATCAATTTTTTAATTAAAATATAGATAAATATACAAATATTCTATTAACATTAATGTATAGCTTAAGGGTAAAATCAAACTCTACTTTTGTAACTTAATTGTCATCTTCTGCATTAAACAATTACGTAGCTTATGAAACTTTCCTAAGAAACTCCAATATAATTTTTTCCTCCATTACATAAAACTGTTATTATCAAACAATTTAAAAAGTCAATCCAAGAAATACTATGATTAAAAAATACATAAACTCAATACAATAGATAATATATCTAATATTGAATATCTATAGTTACAACTCTAATCTTGCTAGTTTTCTAAAACATAAGGAATAATTTTGCAATTACTTTATAAAAGAGAATCAATTAAAATTTCATACTATTGAGGTTTGAATATAGTCCAACCTACCTTTGGAAAACAAAACTTTATATTATAGTGTTACCATGATTATTCCGCAAACAAATATAATAATTAGAAAGTAATATTGTGAAGTGTTATATAAGAATAATAAGCACCTTTCATGATCTTTTTCTTTGTGTCGTTGATGACTAAGACTTATGTACAAGAGAATGACAACAGGATGGTGAAATGTCACGTCCAATTATCTTAGATCAGATATACAACCATAAGATATATTACGCATGAATGTCTTTCGAGGGGGAAAACATAATATAACTAAAAAATACAAAAAAGTTCAATCTGGTGGGTAGAATAGATTCAAACAGCCTTTGGAAAAAGAGTTATCGGCTATTAAGCAAACGTTAATATGTAAGGAATATATAGATGTAGAAAGGAGTGGAGCTAGGTCCTGAAAGCAATATTGGACAAAAAATTTAAATAATTTAAGTTACTATATTCAATAGAATTTAAGGTTAGGTTTAAACTCCAATAATAAAAAATTATACATTATTAATCACATTAGAAATTTTAAATTACCAAGTTTTAATTTAATAAATTGGCACATTACTATGCATTATATTGATTCCAAAATTGTATAACTTTGTTTAACCTAGACGAATCTATATATCGCTAATTATTGTTTGATCATTTAATAAAATGTGTATCATATATTAATGTTGTTTTACTTGATGTTCTAAAACCTGAATTCCCCAATCGTGGTAAAATTGTGATCATATATAATGAGATAATAATTATATGAAAAATATGGATTTTAAATTTCAATAAAGCATTAACTGATACAAAGTTTTAAAATAGCTTATTTACATATACATTTGGTTTGTCATATGGATGAATTTAATATGTTACAATATATTAAGAAGTTCTAAGTATTAGATTGAAAGATACTTGGAGTTTCAATTGTAAGATATTTTAAAATATCAAGAGTAATATTCTTGTTATTATGGATGTTGATTAATTATAAATATATTTTTATTAAATTTAAATTTGGAAATTCATGATTTCAAAAAGCATCAAATTTAAAAATTATCATAAGAAACATTTTTTGTGAATAATCACCACGTAAATTCTCAATATATATAGTTTTATGACTTAGGTAAAGTGTTATATTTTAAAATTAATATATAATTAATTTAATTTAAAAACTATTAATTCTAAATTTTAAACTTTAAAAAAATTAAATATGATTAATAATACATAATATCTTCGATTTGAAGTTTAAAACCAAATATAAATCTCTTATGAATATAAAATAAAAATTAATATTCATTGTTTATTTTTTATAATTATTTAATAACATAAATTTATAATAATTTCTTACACCAAAAACAACCGATTTTTTTAATCCCATGTGGCTGTCAAACCCTATCTCATTCCATTTGCTACTTTATTAATAGGATAACCAGCCGCCACTAACGTTTGTCAAAAACCAGTACTTATTGTCTCCACCACCTCCCCTCATACCTAGATCTCCATCTCCCATTTGAATCAGTTTTTTTACATCTTTTTCGTTTTAATTACCTATCACCATCCATTGTTATCCAAACCTAAAAATCATAAGATATTGTATCTCAGATTGTTGGACATGACATTTCAGTTTATTTCTCTATCAATCTCTTATTCATTGTCCATGTCACGCCAATCATCAATGGCACCAAGAGAAAAATATAAAAGGTTATTATTATTCTTATCTAACATCCTAATATATTTTTTTATGTTTTATATTTTTCTTGGAATTATAAAGGTAGCATTAAAATTGAAACATGTTTAATTTTCAAATCTGACTAAATTTATATTATAAACACAATTATGTGTTATTTTAATTTTTTGTTTATTTAATTAGTTGTTCAGTTAATATTTATATTGTGAAAAACTAGAAAATATATCTTCAAGCATGATTAATAATTTTTTTGTAAAAGGTTTTAATTTATAGATGGTGATATTTGAAAAAAATTTGTTCAAAATAACAAATATGTTTTAAATTATCCCATTAATTTCATATGTACAATTTTTAAAGTTCTTTAATTTAATTTAATTGACGAAATACTATCCAATAACGAAAATAACTTGTGCAAACTAACATGCTTGTATTTGTGCAATGTACAAATTTCATCCATATAATTTCATTATTTCCATTATAGTTTTATAAAAAATCAAACATAGAATTTGATAATCTTGTTTACCTTATCCTATTTAGCAAATATGATCCTATTTAGGATTCATTGTCAATTCACTAACACTTTACAATTTGAGTATCATACATGTTTCCTGCCAACTGTAGCAAGTACTTTACTTTTTATTTTACAATTTTATGATTTAAATATGTTCACAATAATTATTAATTTAATATTTTCCATTCATTTTGATTTTTGTTTTCTGTGTAATTGGAATTTGGCATCGTCTAATATGATTACATGTGTTTATTGGGTTTGAGGGTTAAATTGACCCTAGTTTTTAAACTAAACTGTATAGTTGTGGTGCCAGACTTTAAGGTTAGTGTTTTTTTGTAAGGTTAAGCCTGGTGTGATAAAAAAATGAATTGAGATTTCAGAAAGATTGGTCATAAATTAGTCGATTATGTGTACAAGAATTAAGTAATAACGAAATAGGTCCTTATAAAAATGTTTTAATTAATGGTTTGAATATTTGCGAATATAAGATGTCTAACATTTGTATGTGAATAGCTATTTATAAATACTAGGTAAATTTTGTGAAGTGAATTTTGTTGGCTTGTGAATTTTTGTTGCTAATTTAAAGTTGTGATTACAGTGCTTCTCTTGAGCCCAATAGAATGCTTTTTTACGGTGATAATGAGTTACCTGACTAGGCAAGTCTCAGCTAGAAGAAAATGAAATTGCTAAAGAGTTAAAAGATTAGTTGCGCAAATTGACAAGGATCAGAATGTTAATATAATACCTACAAATCCAAATAGAGTTAGTATTTGCGATGCTTTACCTACAAATATAGAATATGAGATGGATGGTGTACAGTTGTGTATAATTTATAATATTATTAGTAATTGATAATTTACAATTGATAATTTTTTAGTTACTCATCCTTAGCATTTTTAATATGTAATCCTACTACTTTGTGCTTTTTTGTTTATTGATAAGGAGCTTGTATTATTTCGTTGAACATATAATATGCAGTGATTCTACTTTAATTTGAAAAGTATTTTGTATTTGTATTGAATTTTTGTGCTTTATATAGGACATGTGATAAAATTTCCATGTTAAATTTTCATGGGGTAAACCCGTGTTTGGCTAACGCGAGCGTAGGGTAAAATTAACCCGACCTTTACCATTGGTAAAACCAAATCTCGACTAAATTACCCTATTCTTAACCTAGACCCCAACCTGGGGTAAACTCGGCCGGTGCTCACCCCTATTTTTTTTATGTATTTCTAGAAAACTAGATGAATTTTACTACTCTATTTTAGAGTCCCGAAATCTAAACAATTAATAATGTTTAATAGATTACCAACTTCAAAATTTGTTTTCAATTACGATAAAGTAACTATAGGCATATAATTTAACTAATTATGCTAACCTTTAATTTTTTAATACTTATCTCAACTACATCTATAATGTTGAGTTTATATTAGAGAGTTCATTGGCATCAACTAATGTAGTTTCATTCCATGTCACCAATATGATGTTTTGTGTCATATCAGAGTGTGAGGGAATGAGTACAATTATTATTATTGTATATATGATGTTTTAACTATGTAGGCTTGTGCTAATTCTGATAGGATATTGTACGTCAGAGACATAGTCCATCTCCTAAGGGAATATTAAGGGTCATTCGGTTAAACAAGTAGCATTTTACAACACTTTGTATAATCATGTGTATCCTAATTTCTAAATGTATGATGCTAATTACTTAAGTAGTTAAGCCTTTATAATCTTCTTACATGAACAATTTTATTTTTATTTTTTATAGAGAACAGACAAAAATTCGCATAAGATAACAGAATGAAGAAAGTTATACAGTAGTGGAGTTGAAGTAACTATAGATTTATTAATACAACGGTTTAAAAAGATGCGAGAGATATGCAAAATGGTATAAATACATGTAATGGAGATTATGAACATAACTCTTAAGAAAAATGACTATAATTCTCATCAAATATTCTTGGATCAAGTATTGCAATTTAATATTATGTCACCATATTGTAAAAGGGTCACAAATACTTAACTTAGCTTAACTTGGACCGTGACACATTTAAACATGATACACTTATTTTTCATATATATCTCTTTCACATTTGAACATTTTGAATATTATTAGAATAGAACCAAATAAATTTTTTATAAAAGAAAACAATATGGACGGTCAAATATGTCATGTCGCATTGAAAATATTATTTAAAACAGTTCACTTAATCTTAATTCTATCTCATCGAATAAATATTGTGAAATAAAGAAACTCTTATAAATACCAATCGATTTAGATTTCTCAAACTAAGAAAAATTATGTTTAATGTCTCAATTATATAATCAAACATGAATTTAAATCATACAACTATTATTGAGAAAACATAAAATTCAAACATAAAGATCAATTTTTTTTAATTAAAATATAGATATATATACAAATATTCTATTAACCTCAATATATAGCTTAAGGGTAAAATCAAACTCTACTTTTGTAACTTAATTGTCATCTTCTGCATTAAACAATTATGTAGCTTATGAAACTTTCCTAAGAACTCCAATATCATTCATTCCTCCATTACATAAACCGTTATTATCAAACAATTTAAAAAGTCAATCCAAGAAATACTATGATTAAAAATACATAAACTCAGTACAATTGATAATATATCTAATACTGAATATCTATAGTTACAACTCTAATCTTGCTAGTTTTCTAAAATATAAGGAATAATTTTGCAATTACTTTATAAAAGAGAATCAATTATAATTTCATACTATTGAGGTTTGAATATAGTCAAACACACCCTTGGAAAACAAAACTTTATATTTTAGTGTTACCTTGATAATTCCACAAACAAATATAAAAATTAGAAAGTAATATTGTGAAGTGTTATATAAGAATAATAAGCACCTTTCATGATCGTTTTCATTGTGTCGTTGATGACTAAGACTTATGTACAAGAGAATGAAAACATGATGGTGAAATGTCACATCCAATTATCTTAGATCAGATATTCAACTATAAGATATATTACGCATGAATGTCTTTCATGGGAAAAAAACATAATATAACTAAAAAATACAAAAAAGTTCAATCTGGTGGGAAGAATAGATTCAAACAGCCTTTGGAAAAAGAGTTATCGGCTATTAAGCAAACGTTATTATGTAAGGTATATATAGTTGTAGAAAGGAGTGGAGCTAGGTCCTGAAAGCAATATTGGACAAAATATTTAAATAATTTAAGCTATTGTATTCAATAGAATTTAAGGTTAGGTTTAAACTCCAATAATAAAAAATTATAGATTATTAATCACATTAGAAATTTTAAATTACCAAATTTTAATTTAATAAATTGGCATATTACTATGCATTATATTGATTCTAAAATTGTAAAACTTTGTTTAACCTAGACGACTCTATATATTGATAATTATTGTTTGATCATTAAATAAAATGGGTATCATATATTAATGTTGTTTTACTTGATGTTCTAAAACCTTGAATTCCCCAATCGTGGTAAAATTGTGATCATTTATAATGAGATAATAATTATAGGAATAATATGGATTTTAAATTTCAATAAAGTATTAACTGATACAAAGTTTTAAAATACCTTAGTTACATATACATTCGGTTTGTCATATGAATGAATTTAATATGTTACAATATATAAAGAAGTTCTAAGTATTAGATTGAAAGATACTTGGAGTATCAATTGTAAGATATTTTTAAATATCAAAAGTAATCTTCTTGTTATTATGGATGTTGATTAATTATAAATATATTTTTATTAGGAATTTATGATTTCGAAAAGCATCAAATTAAAAAATTATCATAAGAAACATGTTTTGTGAATAATCACCACGTAAATTCTCAATATATATAGTTTTATGACTTAGGTAAAGTGTTATATTTTAAAATTAATATATAATTAATTTAATTTAAAAACTATTAATTCAAAATTTTAAATTTTAAAAAAATTAAATATGATTAATAATTCATAATATCTTTGATTTGAAGTATAAAACCAAATATAAATTTCTTATGAATATAAAATAAAATAATATTCGTTGTTTATTTTTTATAATTATTTAATAATTTAAATTAATAATAATATTCTTACACAAAAAGCTACCGATTTTGTTATCCGATGTGGCTGTCAAACCCTATCTCATTCCATTTGCTACTTTATTAATAGGATAATGAGCCACCACTTACGTTTGTCAAAACCCAGTACTTATTGTCTCCAACTCCCCTCATACCTAAATCTCCATCTCCCATTTGAATCAGTTTTTTTACATCTTTTTTTTATTACGTATCACCCTCCATTGTTATCCAAACCTAAAAATCATAGGATATTGTATCTCAGATTGTTGGACATGACATTTCAGTTTATTTCTCTATTAGTCTCTTATTTATTGTTTATGTCACGCCCAATCATCAATGGCACCAAGAGAAAAAAATTAAAGGTTATTATTATTCTTATCAAACATCCTAATATCTTTTTTTATGTTTTATATTTTTCTTGGAATTATAAAGGTAGCATTAAAATTGAAACATGTTTATTTCACAAATCTGTCTGAAATTATAGATTATTAATCACATTAGAAATGTTAAATTACCAAGTTTTAATTCAATAAATTAGAACATTACTATGTATTATATCGATTCCAAAATTGTAAAACTTTGTTTAACCGAGACGACTCTATATATTGATAATTATTGTTTGATCATTTAATAAAATGTGTATCATATATTAATGTTGTTTTACTTGATGTTCTAAAACCTTGAATTCCTTAATCGTGGTAAAATTGTGATCATTTATAATGAGATAATAATTATATGAAAAATATGGATTTTAAATTTGATACAAATTTTTAATATACCTTAGTTACATATACATTTGGTTTGTCATATGGATGAATTTAATATGTCACAATATATTAAGAAGTTCTATGTATTAGATTGAAAGATACTTGGAGTTTCAATTGTAAGATATTTTAAAATATCAAGAGTAATCTTCTTGTTATTATGGATGTTGATTAATTATAAATATATTTTTATTAAATTTAAATTTGGGAATTCATGATTTCAAAAAGCATCAAATTTAAAAATTATCATAAGAAACATTTTTTGTGAATAATCACCACGTAAATTCTCAATATATATAGTTTTATGACTTAGGTAAAGTGTTATATTTTAAAATTAATATATAACTAATTTAATTAAAAAACTATTAATTCAAAATTTTAAATTCAAAAAAAATTAAATATGATTAATAATACGGAAAATTCTTCCATCCAATATTGGATGATCCTACACCAATTACATTCATACACATACCCCATGTTTTAAAATTCCAAAAGTAACTATCACATTAATCTAATGACATGTGTTTTGTTTTAATAATCAATGACCATGATTCTTACACCAAAAGCCGCCGATATTTTTATCCCATGTGGCTGTCAAACCCTACCTCATTCCATTTGATACTTTACTAATAGGATAACCAGCCGCCACTAACGTTTGTCAAAAACCAGTACTTATTGTCTCCACCTCCCCTCATACCTAGATCTCCATCTCCCATTTGAATTAGTTTTTTTACATCTTTTTCTTTTTTATTACGTATCACCACCCTCCATTGTTATCCAAACCTAAAAATTATACGATATTGCATCTCAGATTGTTGGACATGACATTTCAGTTTATTTCTCTATCAATCTCTTATTCATTGTCCATGTCACGTCAATCATCAATGGCACCAAGAGAAAAAAAATAAAGGTTATTATTATTTTTATCTAACATCCTAATATCTTTTTTTATGTTTTATATTTTTCATGGAATTATAAAGGTAGCATTAAAATTGAAACATGTTTATTTCTCAAATCTGACTGAAATTATATTATAACCATAATTATGTGTTATTTTAATTATTTTTTCATTTAATTAGTTGTTCAGGTAATATTTATATTGTGAAAAACTAGAAAAAATATATCTTCAAGCATGATTAATATTTTTTTTGTAAAAGGTTTTAATTTATAGATGGTGATGTTTGAAAAAGTTTTGTTCAAAATAACACATATGTTTTAAATTATCCCATTAATTTCATATGTACAATTTTTAATGGTCTTTAATTTAATTCAATTGACGAAATACTATCCAATAATGAAAATAACTTGTGCAAACTAACATGCTTGTATTTGTGCAATGTACAAATTTTATCCATATAATTTCATTATTTCTATTTATATTTTTATAAAAAATCAATATAGAATTTGATAATCTTCTTTACCTTATCCTATTTAGCAAATAGGATCCTATTTAGGATTCACTGTCAATTCACTAACACTTCACAATTTGAGTATCATACATGTTTCCTGCCAACTGTCTTTTACTATAGCAAGTACTTTACTTTTATTTTACAATTTTATGATTTAAATATGTTCACAATAATTTTTAATTTTAGATTTCCATTCATTTTGATTTTTGTTTTCTGTGTAATTGGAATGTGGCATCGTCTAATATAATCACATTTGTTTATTGGGTTTGAGGATTAAATTGACCATAGTTTTTAAACTAAATTGTATATTTGTGGTGCCAGAGTTTAAGGTTAGTGTTTTTTTGTAAGGTTAAGCCTGGTGTGATAAAAGAAATGAATTGAGATTTCAGAAAGATTGACCATAAATTAGTCGATTATGTGTAAAAGAATTAAGTAATAACGAAATAGGTCCTTGTAAAAATGTTTTAATTAATGGTTTGAGTATTTGCGAATATAAGATGTCTAACATTTGTATGTGAATAACTATTTATAAATACTAGGTAAATTTTGTGAAGTGAATTTTGTTGGCTTGTGAATTTTTTGTGCTAATTTATAATTGTGATTACAGTGAGGCAAAAGGCAGAGCTTCTCTTGAGCCCAATAGGATGCTTTTTTAGGGTGATAATGAGTTACATTACTGGGTAAGTCTAAGTTAGACGGAAATGAAAATGCTAAAGAGTTAAAGGATTAGCTGCGTAAATTGACAAGGATCAGAATGTTAATACAATACCTACAAATCCAAATAGTTTTAGTATTTGCGATGCTTTATCTGCAAATATAGAATTTGAGATGGATGGTGTACACCTGTGTATAATTTATAATATTATTAGTAATTGATAATTTACAATTGATAATTTTTTAGTTACTCATCCTTAGCATTTTTAATATGCAATTCTACTACTTGGTGCTTTTTTGTTTATTGATAAGGAGCTTGTATTATTTCGTTGAACATATAATATTTAGTGATTCTACTTCAATTTGAAAAGTATTTTGTATTTGTATTGAAATTTTGTGCTTTATATAGGACTTGTGAAAAAAATTTACATGTTAAATTACCATTGGGTAAATCTATGTTTGGGTAACGCAAGCGTAGGGTAAAATTAACCCGACCTTTACCACTGGTAAAACCAAAACTCGACTAAATTACCCTATCCTTAACCTAAACCCCAACCCGGGGTAATCTCGGACGGTGCTCCCCCCTAGTTTTTTTATGTATTTCTAGAAAACTGGATGAATTTTACTATTCTATTTTAGAGTCCCGAAATCTAAACAATTAATAATGTTTAATAGATTACCAACTTCGAAATTTATTTTTAATTACGACAAAGTAACTATAGGCCTAGAATTTGACTAATTATTCTAACTTTTAATTTTTTAATACTTATCTCAACTACATCTACAATTTTGAGTTTATATTAGAGAGTTCATTGGCATCAACTAATGTAGTTTCATTCCATGTCACCAATATGATGTTTTGTGTCATATCAGAGTGTGAGGGAATGAGTACAATTATTATTATTGTATATATGATGTTTTAACTATGTAGGCTTGTGCTAATTCTGATAGGATATTGTACGTCAGAGACATAGTCCATCTTCTAAGGGAATATTAAGAGTCATTCGGTTAAACAAGTAGCATTTTACAGCACTATGTATAATCATGTGTATCCTCATTTCTAAATGTATAATGCTAATTACTTAAGTAGTTAAGCCTTTTATAATCTTCATACATGAACATTTTTATTTTTATTTTTTATAGAGAACGGACAAAAATTCGCAAAAGATAACAGAAAGAAGAAAGTCATACAGTAGTGGAGTTGAAGTAACTATAGATTTATTAATAAAACGGTTTAAAAAGATGCTAGAGATATGCAAAATGGTACGAATACATGTAGTGGAGATTATGATAATAACTCTCAAGAAAAACGACTATAATCCTCATCAAATATTCTTGGATCAGTATTGCAATTTAATATTATGTTTGTCCTATAAAACAACATATTGTAAATTGGGTCACAAATATTTAACTTAGGTTGACTTGGACCGTGATAAGACCGCGACACATTTGAACATGATACACTTATTTTTCATATATATCTCTCTTCACATTTGAACATTTTGAATATTATTAGAATAGAACCAAATTAATTTTTCATAAAAGCAAACAATATGGACGGTCAAATACGTCATGTCGTATTGAAAATATTATTTAAAACAGTTCAATGAATCTTAATTCTATCTCATCGAATAAATATTGTGAAATAAAAAAACTCTTATAAATACCAATCGATTTAGATTTCTTAAACTAAGAAAAATTATGTTTAACTTCTCAATTATATAATCAAACTTGAATTTAAATCATACAACTGTTATTGAGAAAACATAAAATTCAAACATAAAGATCAATTTTTTAATTAAAATATAGATAAATATACAAATATTCTATTAACATTAATGTATAGCTTAAGGATAAAATCAAACTCTACTTTTGTAACTTAATTGTCATCTTCTGCATTAAACAATTATGTAGCTTATGAAACTTGTCTAAGAAACTCCAATATCATTCTTTCCTCCATTACATAAAAATGTTATTATCAAACAATTTAAAAAGTCAATCCAAGAAATATTATGATTAAAAATACATAAACTCAATACAATAGATAATATATCTAATATTGAATATCTATAGTTACAACTCTAATCTTGCTAGTTTTCAAAAACATAAGGAATAATTTTGCAATTACTTTATAAAAGAGAATCAATTAAAATTTCATACTATTGAGGTTTGAATATAGTCCAACCCAGCATTGGAAAACAAAACTTTATATTTTAGTGTTACCTTGATAATTCCACAAACAAATATAAAAATTAGAAAGTAATATTGTGAAGTGTTATATAAGAATAATAAGCACCTTTCATGATCTTTTTCTTGGTGTCGTTGATGACTAAGACTTATGTACAAGAGAATGACAACAGGATGGTGAAATGTCACGTCCAATTATCTTAGATTAGATATACAACCATAATATATATTACGCATGAATGTCTTTCGTGGGGGGAAACACATAATATAACTAAAAAATACAAAAAAGTTCAATCTGGTGGGCAGAATAGATTCAAACAGCCTTTGGAAAAAGAGTTATCAGCTATTAAGCAAAGGTTAATATGTAAGGAATATATAGTTGTAGAAAGGAGTGGAGCTAGGTCCTGAAAGCAATATTGGACAAAAAATTTAAATAATTTAAGTTACTGTTATTCAATAGAATTTAAGTTTAGGTTTAAACTCCAATAATAAAAAATTATAGATTATTAATCACATTAGAAATGTTAAATTACCAAGTTTTAATTCAATAAATTAGCACATTACTATGTATTATATCGATTCCAAAATTGTAAAACTTTGTTTAACCGAGACGACTCTATATATTGATAATTATTGTTTGATCATTTAATAAAATGTGTATCATATATTAATGTTGTTTTACTTGATGTTCTAAAACCTTGAATTCCTTAATCGTGGTAAAATTGTGATCATTTATAATGAGATAATAATTATATGAAAAATATGGATTTTAAATTTGATACAAATTTTTAATATACCTTAGTTACATATACATTTGGTTTGTCATATGGATGAATTTAATATGTCACAATATATTAAGAAGTTCTATGTATTAGATTGAAAGATACTTGGAGTTTCAATAGTAAGATATTTTAAAATATCAAGAGTAATCTTCTTGTTATTATGGATGTTGATTAATTATAAATATATTTTTATTAAATTTAAATTTGGGAATTCATGATTTCAAAAAGCATCAAATTTAAAAATTATCATAAGAAACATTTTTTGTGAATAATCACCACGTAAATTCTCAATATATATAGTTTTATGACTTAGGTAAAGTGTTATATTTTAAAATTAATATATAATTAATTTAATTAAAAAACTATTAATTCAAAAAAAATTAAATATGATTAATAATACGGAAAATTCTTCCATCCAATATTGGATGATCCTACACCAATTACATTCATACACATACCCCATGTTTTAAAATTCCAAAAGTAACTATCACATTAATCTAATGACATGTGTTTTGTTTTAATAATCAATGACCATGATTCTTACACCAAAAGCCGCCCATATATTTATCCCATGTGGCTGTCAAACCCTACCTCATTCCATTTGCTACTTTACTAATAGGATAACCAGCCGCCACTAACGTTTGTCAAAAACCAGTACTTATTGTCTCCACCTCCCCTCATACCTAGATCTCCATCTCCCATTTGAATCAGTTTTTTTACATCTTTTTCTTTTTTATTACGTATCACCACCCTCCATTGTTATCCAAACCTAAAAATTATACGATATTGCATCTCAGATTGTTGGACATGACATTTCAGTTTATTTCTCTATCAATCTCTTATTCATTGTCCATGTCACGTCAATCATCAATGGCACCAAGAGAAAAAAATAAAAGGTTATTATTATTTTTATCTAACATCCTAATATCTTTTTTTATGTTTTATATTTTTCTTGGAATTATAAAGGTAGCATTAAAATTGAAACATGTTTATTTCTCAAATCTGACTGAAATTATATTATAACCATAATTATGTGTTATTTTAATTATTTTTTCATTTAATTAGTTGTTCAGGTAATATTTATATTGTGAAAAACTAGAAAAAATATATCTTCAAGCATGATTAATAATTTTTTTGTAAAAGGTTTTAATTTATAGATGGTGATGTTTGAAAAAGTTTTGTTCAAAATAACACATATGTTTTAAATTATCCCATTAATTTCATATGTATAATTTTTAATGGTCTTTAATTTAATTCAATTGACGAAATACTATCCAATAATGAAAATAACTTGTGCAAACTAACATGCTTGTATTTGTGCAATGTACAAATTTCATCCATATAATTTCATTATTTCTATTTATATTTTTACAAAAAATCAAACATAGAATTTGATAATCTTCTTTACCTTATCCTATTTAGCAAATAGGATCCTTTTTAGGATTCACTGTCAATTCACTAACACTTCACAATTTGAGTATCATACATGTTTCCTGCCAACTGTCTTTTACTATAGCAAGTACTTTACTTTTATTTTACAATTTTATGATTTAAATATGTTCACAATAATTTTTAATTTTAGATTTCCATTCATTTTGATTTTTGTTTTCTGTGTAATTGGAATGTGGCATCGTCTAATATAATCACATTTGTTTATTGGGTTTGAGGATTAAATTGACCATAGTTTTTAAACTAAACTGTATATTTGTGGTGCCAGACTTTAAGGTTAGTGTTTTTTTGTAAGGTTAAGCCTGGTGTGATAAAAAAAATGAATTGAGATTTCAGAAAGATTGACCATAAATTAGTCGATTATGTGTAAAAGAATTAAGTAATAACGAAATAGGTCCTTGTAAAAATGTTTTAATTAATGGTTTGAGTATTTGCGAATATAAGATGTCTAACATTTGTATGTGAATAGCTATTTATAAATACTAGGTAAATTTTGTGAAGTGAATTTTGTTGGCTTGTGAATTTTTTGTGCTAATTTATAATTGTGATTACAGTGAGGCAAAAGGCAGAGCTTCTCTTGAGCCCAATAGGATGCTTTTTTAGGGTGATAATGAGTTACATGACTGGGTAAGTCTAAGTTAGAAGGAAATGAAAATGCTAAAGAGTTAAAGGGTTAGCTGCGCAAATTGACAAGGATCAGAATGTTAATACAATACCTACAAATCCAAATAGTGTTAGTATTTGCGATGCTTTATCTGCAAATATAGAATTTGAGATGGATGGTGTACACCTGTGTATAATTTATAATATTATTAGTAATTGATAATTTACAATTGATAATTTTTTAGTTACTCATCCTTAGCATTTTTAATATGCAATTCTACTACTTGGTGCTTTTTTGTTTATTAATAAGGAGCCTGTATTATTTCGTTGAACATATAATATTTAGTGATTCTACTTCAATTTGAAAAGTATTTTGTATTTGTATTGAAATTTTGTGCTTTATATAGGACTTGTGAAAAAAATTTACATGTTAAATTACCATTGGGTAAATCCATGTTTGGGTAACGCAAGCGTAGGGTAAAATTAACCCGACCTTTACCACTAGTAAAACCAAAACTCGACTAAATTACCCTATTCTTAACCTAAACCCCAACCCGGGGTAATCTCGGCCGGTGCTCACCCCTAGTTTTTTTATGTATTTCTAGAAAACTGGATGAATTTTACTATTCTATTTTAGAGTCCCGAAATCTAAACAATTAATAATGTTTAATAGATTACCAACTTCGAAATTTATTTTTAATTACGACAAAGTAACTATAGGCCTAGAATTTAACTAATTATTCTAACTTTTAATTTTTTAATACTTATCTCAACTACATCTACAATTTTGAGTTTATATTAGAGAGTTCATTGGCATCAACTAATGTAGTTTCATTCCATGTCACCAATATGATGTTTTGTGTCATATCAGAGTGTGAGGGAATGAGTACAATTATTATTATTATTGTATATATGATGTTTTAACTATGTAGGCTTGTGCTTATTCTGATAGGATATTGTACGTTAGAGACATAGTCCATCTTCTAAGGGAATATTAAGAGTCATTCGGTTAAACAAGTAGCATTTTACAGCACTATGTATAATCATGTGTATCCTCATTTCTAAATGTATAATGCTAATTACTTAAGTAGTTAAGCCTTTTATAATCTTCTTACATGAACATCTTTATTTTTATTTTTTATAGAGAACGGACAAAAATTCGCAAAAGATAACAGAAAGAAGAAAGTCATACAGTAGTGGAGTTGAAGTAACTATAGATTTATTAATAAAACGGTTTAAAAAGATGCTAGAGATATGCAAAATTGTACGAATACATGTAGTGGAGATTATGATAATAACTCTCAAGAAAAACGACTATAATCCTCATCAAATATTCTTGGATCAGTATTGCAATTTAATATTATGTTTGTCCTATAAAACAACATATTGTAAATTGGGTCACAAATATTTAACTTAGGTTGACTTGGACCGTGATAAGACCGCGACACATTTGAACATGATACACTTATTTTTCATATATATCTCTCTTCACATTTGAACATTTTGAATATTATTAGAATAGAACCAAATTAATTTTTCATAAAAGCAAACAATATGGACGGTCAAATACGTCATGTCGTATTGAAAATATTATTTAAAACAGTTCAATGAATCTTAATTCTATCTAATCGAATAAATATTGTGAAATAAAAACTCTTATAAATACCAATCGATTTACATTTCTTAAACTAAGAAAAATTATGTTTAACTTCTCAATTATATAATCAAACTTGAATTTAAATCATACAACTGTTATTGAGAAAACATAAAATTCAAACATAAAGATCAATTTTTTAATTAAAATATAGATAAATATACAAATATTCTATTAACATTAATGTATAGCTTAAGGATAAAATCAAACTCTACTTTTGTAACTTAATTGTCATCTTCTGCATTAAACAATTATGTAGCTTATGAAACTTGTCTAAGAAACTCCAATATCATTCTTTCCTCCATTACATAAAAATGTTATTATCAAACAATTTAAAAAGTCAATCCAAGAAATATTATGATTAAAAATACATAAACTCAATACAATAGATAATATATCTAATATTGAATATCTATAGTTACAACTCTAATCTTGCTAGTTTTCGAAAACATAAGGAATAATTTTGCAATTACTTTATAAAAGAGAATCAATTAAAATTTCATACTATTGAGGTTTGAATATAGTCCAACCCAGCATTGGAAAACAAAACTTTATATTTTAGTGTTACCTTGATAATTCCACAAACAAATATAAAAATTAGAAAGTAATATTGTGAAGTGTTATATAAGAATAATAAGCACCTTTCATGATCTTTTTCTTGGTGTCGTTGATGACTAAGACTTATGTACAAGAGAATGACAACAGGATGGTGAAATGTCACGTCCAATTATCTTAGATTAGATATACAACCATAATATATATTACGCATGAATGTCTTTCGTGGGGGGAAACACATAATATAACTAAAAAATACAAAAAAGTTCAATCTGGTGGGCAGAATAGATTCAAACAGCCTTTGGAAAAAGAGTTATCAGCTATTAAGCAAAGGTTAATATGTAAGGAATATATAGTTGTAGAAAGGAGTGGAGCTAGGTCCTGAAAGCAATATTGGACAAAAAATTTAAATAATTTAAGTTACTGTTATTCAATAGAATTTAAGTTTAGGTTTAAACTCCAATAATAAAAAATTATAGATTATTAATCACATTAGAAATGTTAAATTACCAAGTTTTAATTCAATAAATTAGCACATTACTATGTATTATATCGATTCCAAAATTGTAAAACTTTGTTTAACCGAGACGACTCTATATATTGATAATTATTGTTTGATCATTTAATAAAATGTGTATCATATATTAATGTTGTTTTACTTGATGTTCTAAAACCTTGAATTCCTTAATCGTGGTGAAATTGTGATCATATATAATGAGATAATAATTATATGAAAAATATGGATTTTAAATTTGATACAAATTTTTAATATACCTTAGTTACATATACATTTGGTTTGTCATATGGATGAATTTAATATGTCACAATATATTAAGAAGTTCTATGTATTTGATTGAAAGATACTTGGAGTTTCAATTGTAAGATATTTTAAAATATCAAGAGTAATCTTCTTGTTATTATGGATGTTGATTAATTATAAATATATTTTTATTAAATTTAAATTTGGGAATTCATGATTTCAAAAAGCATCAAATTTAAAAATTATCATAAGAAACATTTTTTGTGAATAATCACCACGTAAATTCTCAATATATATAGTTTTATGAATTAGGTAAAGTGTTATATTTTAAAATTAATATATAATTAATTTAATTAAAAAACTATTAATTCAAAATTTTAAATTCAAAAAAAATTAAATATGATTAATAATACGGAAAATTCTTCCATCCAATATTGGATGATCCTACACCAATTACATTCATACACATACCCCATGTTTTAAAATTCCAAAAGTAACTATCACATTAATCTAATGACATGTGTTTTGTTTTAATAATCAATGACCATGATTCTTACACCAAAAGCCGCCGATATTTTTATCCCATGTGGTTGTCAAACCCTACCTCATTCCATTTGCTACTTTACTAATAGGATAACCAGCCGCCACTAACGTTTGTCAAAAACCAGTACTTATTGTCTCCACCTCCCCTCATACCTAGATCTCCATCTCCCGTTTGAATCAGTTTTTTTACATCTTTTTCTTTTTTATTACGTATCACCACCCTCCATTGTTATCCAAACCTAAAAATTATACGATATTGCATCTCAGATTGTTGGACATGACATTTCAGTTTATTTCTCTATCAATCTCTTATTCATTGTCCATGTCACGTCAATCATCAATGGCACCAAGAGAAAAAAATAAAAGGTTATTATTATTTTTATCTAACATCCTAATATCTTTTTTTATGTTTTATATTTTTCTTGGAATTATAAAGGTAGCATTAAAATTGAAACATGTTTATTTCTCAAATCTGACTGAAATTATATTATAACCATAATTATGTGTTATTTCAATTATTTTTTCATTTAATTAGTTGTTCAGGTAATATTTATATTGTGAAAAACTAGAAAAAATATATCTTCAAGCATGATTAATAATTTTTTTGTAAAAGGTTTTAATTTATAGATGGTGATGTTTGAAAAAGTTTTGTTCAAAATAACACATATGTTTTAAATTATCCCATTAATTTCATATGTATAATTTTTAATGGTCTTTAATTTAATTCAATTGACGAAATACTATCCAATAACGAAAATAACTTGTGCAAACTAACATGCTTGTATTTGTGCAATGTACAAATTTCATCCATATAATTTCATTATTTCTATTTATATTTTTACAAAAAAATCAAACATAGAATTTGATAATCTTCTTTACCTTATCCTATTTAGCAAATAGGATCCTATTTAGGATTCACTGTCAATTCACTAACACTTCACAATTTGAGTATCATACATGTTTCCTGCCAACTGTCTTTTACTATAGCAAGTACTTTACTTTTATTTTACAATTTTATGATTTAAATACGTTCACAATAATTTTCAATTTTAGATTTCCATTCATTTTGATTTTTGTTTTCTGTGTAATTGGAATGTGGCATCGTCTAATATAATCACATTTGTTTATTGGGTTTGAGGATTAAATTGACCATAGTTTCTAAACTAAACTGTATATTTGTGGTGCCAGACTTTAAGGTTAGTGTTTTTTTGTAAGGTTAAGCCTGGTGTGATAAAAGAAATGAATTGAGATTTCAGAAAGATTGACCATAAATTAGTCGATTATGTGTAAAAGAATTAAGTAATAACGAAATAGGTCCTTGTAAAAATGTTTTAATTAATGGTTTGAGTATTTGCGAATATAAGATGTCTAACATTTGTATGTGAATAGCTATTTATATATACTAGGTAAATTTTGTGAAGTGAATTTTGTTGGCTTGTGAATTTTTTGTGCTAATTTATAATTGTGATTACAGTGAGGCAAAAGGCAGAGCTTCTCTTGAGCCCAATAGGATGCTTTTTTAGGGTGATAATGAGTTACATGACTGGGTAAGTCTAAGTTAGAAGGAAATGAAAATGCTAAAGAGTTAAAGGGTTAGCTGCGCAAATTGACAAGGATCAGAATGTTAATACAATACCTACAAATCCAAATAGTGTTAGTATTTGCGATGCTTTATCTGCAAATATAGAATTTGAGATGGATGGTGTACACCTGTGTATAATTTATACTATTATTAGTAATTGATAATTTACAATTGATAATTTTTTAGTTACTCATCCTTAGCATTTTTAATATGCAATTCTACTACTTGGTGCTTTTTTGTTTATTAATAAGGAGCCTGTATTATTTCGTTGAACATATAATATTTAGTGATTCTACTTCAATTTGAAAAGTATTTTGTATTTGTATTGAAATTTTGTGCTTTATATAGCACTTGTGAAAAAAATTTACATGTTAAATTACCATTGGGTAAATCCATGTTTGGGTAACGCAAGCGTAGGGTAAAATTAACCCGACCTTTACCACTGGTAAAACCAAAACTCGACTAAATTACCCTATTCTTAACCTAAACCCCAACCCGGGGTAATCTCGGCCGGTGCTCACCCCTAGTTTTTTTATGTATTTCTAGAAAACTGGATGAATTTTACTATTCTATTTTAGAGTCCCGAAATCTAAACAATTAATAATGTTTAATAGATTACCAACTTCGAAATTTATTTTTAATTACGACAAAGTAACTATAGGCCTAGAATTTAACTAATTATTCTAACTTTTAATTTTTTAATACTTATCTCAACTACATCTACAATTTTGAGTTTATATTAGAGAGTTCATTGGCATCAACTAATGTAGTTTCATTCCATGTCACCAATATGATGTTTTGTGTCATATCAGAGTGTGAGGGAATGAGTACAATTATTATTATTATTGTATATATGATGTTTTAACTATGTAGGCTTGTGCTAATTCTGATAGGATATTGTACGTCAGAGACATAGTCCATCTTCTAAGGGAATATTAAGAGTCATTCGGTTAAACAAGTAGCATTTTACAGCACTATGTATAATCATGTGTATCCTCATTTCTAAATGTATAATGCTAATTACTTAAGTAGTTAAGCCTTTTATAATCTTCTTACATGAACATCTTTATTTTTATTTTTTATAGAGAACGGACAAAAATTCGCAAAAGATAACAGAAAGAAGAAAGTCATACAGTAGTGGAGTTGAAGTAACTATAGATTTATTAATAAAACGGTTTAAAAAGATGCTAGAGATATGCAAAATTGTACGAATACATGTAGTGGAGATTATGATAATAACTCTCAAGAAAAACGACTATAATCCTCATCAAATATTCTTGGATCAGTATTGCAATTTAATATTATGTTTGTCCTATAAAACAACATATTGTAAATTGGGTCACAAATATTTAACTTAGGTTGACTTGGACCGTGATAAGACCGCGACACATTTGAACATGATACACTTATTTTTCATATATATCTCTCTTCACATTTGAACATTTTGAATATTATTAGAATAGAACCAAATTAATTTTTCATAAAAGCAAACAATATGGACGGTCAAATACGTCATGTCGTATTGAAAATATTATTTAAAACAGTTCAATGAATCTTAATTCTATCTCATCGAATAAATATTGTGAAATAAAAACTCTTATAAATACCAATCGATTTAGATTTCTTAAACTAAGAAAAATTATGTTTAACTTCTCAATTATATAATCAAACTTGAATTTAAATCATACAACTGTTATTGAGAAAACATAAAATTCAAACATAAAGATCAATTTTTTAATTAAAATATAGATAAATATACAAATATTCTATTAACATTAATGTATAGCTTAAGGATAAAATCAAACTCTACTTTTGTAACTTAATTGTCATCTTCTGCATTAAACAATTATGTAGCTTATGAAACTTGTCTAAGAAACTCCAATATCATTCTTTCCTCCATTACATAAAAATGTTATTATCAAACAATTTAAAAAGTCAATCCAAGAAATATTATGATTAAAAATACATAAACTCAATACAATAGATAATATATCTAATATTGAATATCTATAGTTACAACTCTAATCTTGCTAGTTTTCGAAAACATAAGGAATAATTTTGCAATTACTTTATAAAAGAGAATCAATTAAAATTTCATACTATTGAGGTTTGAATATAGTCCAACCCAGCATTGGAAAACAAAACTTTATATTTTAGTGTTACCTTGATAATTCCACAAACAAATATAAAAATTAGAAAGTAATATTGTGAAGTGTTATATAAGAATAATAAGCACCTTTCATGATCTTTTTCTTGGTGTCGTTGATGACTAAGACTTATGTACAAGAGAATGACAACAGGATGGTGAAATGTCACGTCCAATTATCTTAGATTAGATATACAACCATAATATATATTACGCATGAATGTCTTTCGGGGGGGGAAACACATAATATAACTAAAAAATACAAAAAAGTTCAATCTGGTGGGCAGAATAGATTCAAACAGCCTTTGGAAAAAGAGTTATCAGCTATTAAGCAAAGGTTAATATGTAAGGAATATATAGTTGTAGAAAGGAGTGGAGCTAGGTCCTGAAAGCAATATTGGACAAAAAATTTAAATAATTTAAGTTACTGTTGTTCAATAGAATTTAAGTTTAGGTTTAAACTCCAATAATAAAAAATTATAGATTATTAATCACATTAGAAATGTTAAATTACCAAGTTTTAATTCAATAAATTAGCACATTACTATGTATTATATCGATTCCAAAATTGTAAAACTTTGTTTAACCGAGACGACTCTATATATTGATAAATATTGTTTGATCATTTAATAAAATGTGTATCATATATTAATGTTGTTTTACTTGATGTTCTAAAACCTTGAATTCCTTAATCGTGGTAAAATTGTGATCATATATAATGAGATAATAATTATATGAAAAATATGGATTTTAAATTTGATACAAATTTTTAATATACCTTAGTTACATATACATTTGGTTTGTCATATGGATGAATTTAATATGTCACAATATATTAAGAAGTTCTATGTAATAGATTGAAAGATACTTGGAGTTTCAATTGTAAGATATTTTAAAATATCAAGAGTAATCTTCTTGTTATTATGGATGTTGATTAATTATAAATATATTTTTATTAAATTAAAATTTGGGAATTCATGATTTCAAAAAGCATCAAATTTAAAAATTATCATAAGAAACATTTTTTGTGAATAATCACCACGTAAATTCTCAATATATATAGTTTTATGAATTAGGTAAAGTGTTATATTTTAAAATTAATATATAATTAATTTAATTAAAAAACTATTAATTCAAAATTTTAAATTCAAAAAAAATTAAATATGATTAATAATACGGAAAATTCTTCCATCCAATATTGGATGATCCTACACCAATTACATTCATACACATACCCCATGTTTTAAAATTCCAAAAGTAACTATCACATTAATCTAATGACATGTGTTTTGTTTTAATAATCAATGACCATGATTCTTACACCAAAAGCCGCCGATATTTTTATCCCATGTGGCTGTCAAACCCTACCTCATTCCATTTGCTACTTTACTAATAGGATAACCAGCCGCCACTAACGTTTGTCAAAAACCAGTACTTATTGTCTCCACCTCCCCTCATACCTAGATCTCCATCTCCCGTTTGAATCAGTTTTTTTACATCTTTTTCTTTTTTATTACGTATCACCACCCTCCATTGTTATCCAAACCTAAAAATTATACGATATTGCATCTCAGATTGTTGGACATGACATTTCAGTTTATTTCTCTATCAATCTCTTATTCATTGTCCATGTCACGTCAATCATCAATGGCACCAAGAGAAAAAAATAAAAGGTTATTATTATTTTTATCTAACATCCTAATATCTTTTTTTATGTTTTATATTTTTCTTGGAATTATAAAGGTAGCATTAAAATTGAAACATGTTTATTTCTCAAATCTGACTGAAATTATATTATAACCATAATTATGTGTTATTTCAATTATTTTTTCATTTAATTAGTTGTTCAGGTAATATTTATATTGTGAAAAACTAGAAAAAATATATCTTCAAGCATGATTAATAATTTTTTTGTAAAAGGTTTTAATTTATAGATGGTGATGTTTGAAAAAGTTTTGTTCAAAATAACACATATGTTTTAAATTATCCCATTAATTTCATATGTACAATTTTTAATGGTCTTTAATTTAATTCAATTGACGAAATACTATCCAATAATGAAATAACTTGTGCAAACTAACATGCTTGTATTTGTGCAATGTACAAATTTCATCCATATAATATCATTATTTCTATTTATATTTTTACAAAAAATCAAACATAGAATTTGATAATCTTCTTTACCTTATCCTATTTAGCAAATAGGATCCTATTTAGGATTCACTGTCAATTCACTAACACTTCACAATTTGAGTATCATACATGTTTCCTGCCAACTGTCTTTTACTATAGCAAGTACTTTACTTTTATTTTACAATTTTATGATTTAAATATGTTCACAATAATTTTCAATTTTAGATTTCCATTCATTTTGATTTTTGTTTTCTGTGTAATTGGAATGTGGCATCGTCTAATATAATCACATTTGTTTATTGGGTTTGAGGATTAAATTGACCATAGTTTTTAAACTAAACTGTATATTTGTGGTGCCAGACTTTAAGGTTAGTGTTTTTTTGTAAGGTTAAGCCTGGTGTGATAAAAGAAATGAATTGAGATTTCAGAAAGATTGACCATAAATTAGTCGATTATGTGTAAAAGAATTAAGTAATAACGAAATAGGTCCTTGTAAAAATGTTTTAATTAATGGTTTGAGTATTTGCGAATATAAGATGTCTAACATTTGTATGTGAATAGCTATTTATATATACTAGGTAAATTTTGTGAAGTTAATTTTGTTGGCTTGTGAATTTTTTGTGCTAATTTATAATTGTGATTACAGTGAGGCAAAAGGCAGAGCTTCTCTTGAGCCCAATAGGATGCTTTTTTAGGGTGATAATGAGTTACATGACTGGGTAAGTCTAAGTTAGACGGAAATGAAAATGCTAAAGAGTTAAAGGGTTAGCTGCGCAAATTGACAAGGATCAGAATGTTAATACAATACCTACAAATCCAAATAGTGTTAGTATTTGCGATGCTTTATCTGCAAATATAGAATTTGAGATGGATGGTGTACACCTGTGTATAATTTATACTATTATTAGTAATTGATAATTTACAATTGATAATTTTTTAGTTACTCATCCTTAGCATTTTTAATATGCAATTCTACTACTTGGTGCTTTTTTGTTTATTGATAAGGAGCTTGTATTATTTCGTTGAACATATAATATTTAGTGATTCTACTTCAATTTGAAAAGTATTTTGTATTTGTATTGAAATTTTGTGCTTTATATAGCACTTGTGAAAAAAATTTACATGTTAAATTACCATTGGGTAAACCCGTGTTTGGCTAACGCGAGCGTAGGGTAAAATTAACCCGACCTTTACCATTGGTAAAACCAAATCTCGACTAAATTACCCTATTCTTAACCTAGACCCCAACCTGGGGTAAACTCGGCCGGTGCTCACCCCTAGTTTTTTATGTATTTCTAGAAAACTGGATGAATTTTACTATTCTATTTTAGAGTCCCGAAATCTAAACAATTAATAATGTTTAATAGATTACCAACTTCGAAATTTATTTTTAATTACGATAAAGTAACTATAGGCCTAGAATTTAACTAATTATTCTAACTTTTAATTTTTTAATACTTATCTCAACTAAATCTACAATTTTGAGTTTATATTAGAGAGTTCATTGGCATCAACTAATGTAGTTTCATTCCATGTCACCAATATGATGTTTTGTGTCATATCAGAGTGTGAGGGAATGAGTACAATTATTATTATTGTATATATGATGTTTTAACTATGTAGGCTTGTGCTAATTCTGAGAGGATATTGTACGTCAGAGACATAGTCCATCTTCTAAGGGAATATTAAGAGTCATTCGGTTAAACAAGTAGCATTTTACAGCACTATGTATAATCATGTGTATCCTCATTTCTAAATGTATAATGCTAATTACTTAAGTAGTTAAGCCTTTTATAATCTTCTTACATGAACATCTTTATTTTTATTTTTTATAGAGAACGGACAAAAATTCGCAAAAGATAACAGAAAGAAGAAAGTCATACAGTAGTGGAGTTGAAGTAACTATAGATTTATTAATAAAACGGTTTAAAAAGATGCTAGAGATATGCAAAATTGTACGAATACATGTAGTGGAGATTATGATAATAACTCTCAAGAAAAACGACTATAATCCTCATCAAATATTCTTGGATCAGTATTGCAATTTAATATTATGTTTGTCCTATAAAACAACATATTGTAAATTGGGTCACAAATATTTAACTTAGGTTGACTTGGACCGTGATAAGACCGCGACACATTTGAACATGATACACTTATTTTTCATATATATCTCTCTTCACATTTGAACATTTTGAATATTATTAGAATAGAACCAAATTAATTTTTCATAAAAGCAAACAATATGGACGGTCAAATACGTCATGTCGTATTGAAAATATTATTTAAAACAGTTCAATGAATCTTAATTCTATCTCATCGAATAAATATTGTGAAATAAAAAAACTCTTATAAATACCAATCGATTTAGATTTCTTAAACTAAGAAAAATTATGTTTAACTTCTCAATTATATAATCAAACTTGAATTTAAATCATACAACTGTTATTGAGAAAACATAAAATTCAAACATAAAGATCAATTTTTTAATTAAAATATAGATAAATATACAAATATTCTATTAACATTAATGTATAGCTTAAGGGTAAAATCAAACTCTACTTTTGTAACTTAATTGTCATCTTCTGCATTAAACAATTACGTAGCTTATGAAACTTTCCTAAGAAACTCCAATATAATTCTTTCCTCCATTACATAAAACTGTTATTATCAAACAATTTAAAAAGTCAATCCAAGAAATACTATGATTAAAAAATACATAAACTCAATACAATAGATAATATATCTAATATTGAATATCTATAGTTACAACTCTAATCTTGCTAGTTTTCTAAAACATAAGGAATAATTTTGCAATTACTTTATAAAAGAGAATCAATTAAAATTTCATACTATTGAGGTTTGAATATAGTCCAACCTACCTTTGGAAAACAAAACTTTATATTATAGTGTTACCATGATTATTCCGCAAACAAATATAATAATTAGAAAGTAATATTGTGAAGTGTTATATAAGAATAATAAGCACCTTTCATGATCTTTTTCTTTGTGTCGTTGATGACTAAGACTTATGTAAAAGAGAATGACAACAGGATGGTGAAATGTCACGTCCAATTATCTTAGATCAGATATACAACCATAAGATATATTACGCATGAATGTCTTTCGAGGGGGAAAAACATAATATAACTAAAAAATACAAAAAAGTTCAATCTGGTGGGTAGAATAGATTCAAACAGCCTTTGGAAAAAGAGTTATCGGCTATTAAGCAAACGTTAATATGTAAGGAATATATAGATGTAGAAAGGAGTGGAGCTAGGTCCTGAAAGCAATATTGGACAAAAAATTTAAATAATTTAAGTTACTATATTCAATAGAATTTAAGGTTAGGTTTAAACTCCAATAATAAAAAATTATACATTATTAATCACATTAGATATTTTAAATTACCAAGTTTTAATTTAATAAATTTGCACATTACTATGCATTATATTGATTCCAAAATTGTATAACTTTGTTTAACCTAGACGAATCTATATATCGCTAATTATTGTTTGATCATTTAATAAAATGTGTATCATATATTAATGTTGTTTTACTTGATGTTCTAAAACCTGAATTCCCCAATCGTGGTAAAATTGTGATCATATATAATGAGATAATAATTATATGAAAAATATGGATTTTAAATTTCAATAAAGCATTAACTGATACAAAGTTTTAAAATAGCTTATTTACATATACATTTGGTTTGTCATATGGATGAATTTAATATGTTACAATATATTAAGAAGTTCTAAGTATTAGATTGAAAGATACTTGGAGTTTCAATTGTAAGATATTTTAAAATATCAAGAGTAATATTCTTGTTATTATGGATGTTGATTAATTATAAATATATTTTTATTAAATTTAAATTTGGAAATTCATGATTTCAAAAAGCATCAAATTTAAAAATTATCATAAGAAACATTTTTTGTGAATAATCACCACGTAAATTCTCAATATATATAGTTTTATGACTTAGGTAAAGTGTTATATTTTAAAATTAATATATAATTAATTTAATTTAAAAACTATTAATTCTAAATTTTAAACTTTAAAAAAATTAAATATGATTAATAATACATAATATCTTCGATTTGAAGTTTAAAACCAAATATAAATCTCTTATGAATATAAAATAAAAATTAATATTCATTGTTTATTTTTTATAATTATTTAATAACATAAATTTATAATAATTTCTTACACCAAAAACAACCGATTTTTTTAATCCCATGTGGCTGTCAAACCCTATCTCATTCCATTTGCTACTTTATTAATAGGATAACCAGCCGCCACTAACGTTTGTCAAAAACCAGTACTTATTGTCTCCACCACCTCCCCTCATACCTAGATCTCCATCTCCCATTTGAATCAGTTTTTTTACATCTTTTTCGTTTTAATTACCTATCACCATCCATTGTTATCCAAACCTAAAAATCATAAGATATTGTATCTCAGATTGTTGGACATGACATTTCAGTTTATTTCTCTATCAATCTCTTATTCATTGTCCATGTCACGCCAATCATCAATGGCACCAAGAGAAAAATATAAAAGGTTATTATTATTCTTATCTAACATCCTAATATATTTTTTTATGTTTTATATTTTTCTTGGAATTATAAAGGTAGCATTAAAATTGAAACATGTTTATTTCTCAAATCTGACTAAATTTATATTATAAACACAATTATGTGTTATTTTAATTTTTTGTTTATTTAATTAGTTGTTCAGTTAATATTTATATTGTGAAAAACTAGAAAATATATCTTCAAGCATGATTAATAATTTTTTTGTAAAAGGTTTTTATTTATAGATGGTGATATTTGAAAAAAATTTGTTCAAAATAACAAATATGTTTTAAATTATCCCATTAATTTCATATGTACAATTTTTAAAGTTCTTTAATTTAATTTAATTGACGAAATACTATCCAATAACGAAAATAACTTGTGCAAACTAACATGCTTGTATTTGTGCAATGTACAAATTTCATCCATATAATTTCATTATTTCTATTTATAGTTTTATAAAAAATCAAACATAGAATTTGATAATCTTGTTTACCTTATCCTATTTAGCAAATATGATCCTATTTAGGATTCATTGTCAATTCACTAACACTTTACAATTTGAGTATCATACATGTTTCCTGCCAACTGTAGCAAGTACTTTACTTTTTATTTTACAATTTTATGATTTAAATATGTTCACAATAATTATTAATTTAATATTTTCCATTCATTTTGATTTTTGTTTTCTGTGTAATTGGAATTTGGCATCGTCTAATATGATTACATGTGTTTATTGGGTTTGAGGGTTAAATTGACCCTAGTTTTTAAATTAAACTGTATAGTTGTGGTGCCAGACTTTAAGGTTAGTGTTTTTTTGTAAGGTTAAGCCTGGTGTGATAAAAAAATGAATTGAGATTTCAGAAAGATTGGTCATAAATTAGTCGATTATGTGTACAAGAATTAAGTAATAACGAAATAGGTCCTTATAAAAATGTTTTAATTAATGGTTTGAGTATTTGCGAATATAAGATGTCTAACATTTGTATGTGAATAGCTATTTATAAATACTAGGTAAATTTTGTGAAGTGAATTTTGTTGGCTTGTGAATTTTTGTTGCTAATTTAAAGTTGTGATTACAGTGCTTCTCTTGAGCCCAATAGAATGCTTTTTTACGGTGATAATGAGTTACCTGACTAGGCAAGTCTCAGCTAGAAGAAAATGAAATTGCTAAAGAGTTAAAAGATTAGTTGCGCAAATTGACAAGGATCAGAATGTTAATATAATACCTACAAATCCAAATAGAGTTAGTATTTGCGATGCTTTACCTACAAATATAGAATATGAGATGGATGGTGTACAGTTGTGTATAATTTATAATATTATTAGTAATTGATAATTTACAATTGATAATTTTTTAGTTACTCATCCTTAGCATTTTTAATATGTAATCCTACTACTTTGTGCTTTTTTGTTTATTGATAAGGAGCTTGTATTATTTCGTTGAACATATAATATGCAGTGATTCTACTTTAATTTGAAAAGTATTTTGTATTTGTATTGAATTTTTGTGCTTTATATAGGACATGTGATAAAATTTCCATGTTAAATTTTCATGGGGTAAACCCGTGTTTGGCTAACGCGAGCGTAGGGTAAAATTAACCCGACCTTTACCATTGGTAAAACCAAATCTCGACTAAATTACCCTATTCTTAACCTAGACCCCAACCTGGGGTAAACTCGGCCGGTGCTCACCCCTATTTTTTTTATGTATTTCTAGAAAACTAGATGAATTTTACTACTCTATTTTAGAGTCCCGAAATCTAAACAATTAATAATGTTTAATAGATTACCAACTTCAAAATTTATTTTCAATTACGATAAAGTAACTATAGGCATAGAATTTAACTAATTATGCTAACCTTTAATTTTTTAATACTTATCTCAACTACATCTATAATGTTGAGTTTATATTAGAGAGTTCATTGGCATCAACTAATGTAGTTTCATTCCATGTCACCAATATGATGTTTTGTGTCATATCAGAGTGTGAGGGAATGAGTACAATTATTATTATTGTATATATGATGTTTTAACTATGTAGGCTTGTGCTAATTCTGATAGGATATTGTACGTCAGAGACATAGTCCATCTCCTAAGGGAATATTAAGGGTCATTCGGTTAAACAAGTAGCATTTTACAACACTTTGTATAATCATGTGTATCCTAATTTCTAAATGTATGATGCTAATTACTTAAGTAGTTAAGCCTTTATAATCTTCTTACATGAACAATTTTATTTTTATTTTTTATAGAGAACAGACAAAAATTCGCATAAGATAACAGAATGAAGAAAGTTATACAGTAGTGGAGTTGAAGTAACTATAGATTTATTAATACAACGGTTTAAAAAGATGCGAGAGATATGCAAAATGGTATAAATACATGTAATGGAGATTATGAACATAACTCTTAAGAAAAATGACTATAATTCTCATCAAATATTCTTGGATCAAGTATTGCAATTTAATATTATGTCACCATATTGTAAAAGGGTCACAAATACTTAACTTAGCTTAACTTGGACCGTGACACATTTAAACATGATACACTTATTTTTCATATATATCTCTTTCACATTTGAACATTTTGAATATTATTAGAATAGAACCAAATAAATTTTTTATAAAAGAAAACAATATGGACGGTCAAATATGTCATGTCGCATTGAAAATATTATTTAAAACAGTTCACTTAATCTTAATTCTATCTCATCGAATAAATATTGTGAAATAAAGAAACTCTTATAAATACCAATCGATTTAGATTTCTCAAACTAAGAAAAATTATGTTTAATGTCTCAATTATATAATCAAACATGAATTTAAATCATACAACTATTATTGAGAAAACATAAAATTCAAACATAAAGATCAATTTTTTTTAATTAAAATATAGATATATATACAAATATTCTATTAACCTCAATATATAGCTTAAGGGTAAAATCAAACTCTACTTTTGTAACTTAATTGTCATCTTCTGCATTAAACAATTATGTAGCTTATGAAACTTTCCTAAGAACTCCAATATCATTCATTCCTCCATTACATAAACCGTTATTATCAAACAATTTAAAAAGTCAATCCAAGAAATACTATGATTAAAAATACATAAACTCAGTACAATTGATAATATATCTAATACTGAATATCTATAGTTACAACTCTAATCTTGCTAGTTTTCTAAAATATAAGGAATAATTTTGCAATTACTTTATAAAAGAGAATCAATTATAATTTCATACTATTGAGGTTTGAATATAGTCAAACACACCCTTGGAAAACAAAACTTTATATTTTAGTGTTACCTTTATAATTCCACAAACAAATATAAAAATTAGAAAGTAATATTGTGAAGTGTTATATAAGAATAATAAGCACCTTTCATGATCGTTTTCATTGTGTCGTTGATGACTAAGACTTATGTACAAGAGAATGAAAACATGATGGTGAAATGTCACATCCAATTATCTTAGATCAGATATTCAACTATAAGATATATTACGCATGAATGTCTTTCATGGGAAAAAAACATAATATAACTAAAAAATACAAAAAAGTTCAATCTGGTGGGAAGAATAGATTCAAACAGCCTTTGGAAAAAGAGTTATCGGCTATTAAGCAAACGTTATTATGTAAGGTTTATATAGTTGTAGAAAGGAGTGGAGCTAGGTCCTGAAAGCAATATTGGACAAAATATTTAAATAATTTAAGCTATTGTATTCAATAGAATTTAAGGTTAGGTTTAAACTCCAATAATAAAAAATTATAGATTATTAATCACATTAGAAATTTTAAATTACCAAATTTTAATTTAATAAATTGGCACATTACTATGCATTATATTGATTCTAAAATTGTAAAACTTTGTTTAACCTAGACGACTCTATATATTGATAATTATTGTTTGATCATTAAATAAAATGGGTATCATATATTAATGTTGTTTTACTTGATGTTCTAAAACCTTGAATTCCCCAATCGTAGTAAAATTGTGATCATTTATAATGAGATAATAATTATAGGAATAATATGGATTTTAAATTTCAATAAAGTATTAACTGATACAAAGTTTTAAAATACCTTAGTTACATATACATTCGGTTTGTCATATGAATGAATTTAATATGTTACAATATATAAAGAAGTTCTAAGTATTAGATTGAAAGATACTTGGAGTATCAATTGTAAGATATTTTTAAATATCAAAAGTAATCTTCTTGTTATTATGGATGTTGATTAATTATAAATATATTTTTATTAGGAATTTATGATTTCGAAAAGCATCAAATTAAAAAATTATCATAAGAAACATGTTTTGTGAATAATCACCACGTAAATTCTCAATATATATAGTTTTATGACTTAGGTAAAGTGTTATATTTTAAAATTAATATATAATTAATTTAATTTAAAAACTATTAATTCAAAATTTTAAATTTTAAAAAAATTAAATATGATTAATAATTCATAATATCTTTGATTTGAAGTATAAAACCAAATATAAATTTCTTATGAATATAAAATAAAATAATATTCGTTGTTTATTTTTTATAATTATTTAATAATTTAAATTAATAATAATATTCTTACACAAAAAGCTACCGATTTTGTTATCCGATGTGGCTGTCAAACCCTATCTCATTCCATTTGCTACTTTATTAATAGGATAATGAGCCACCACTTACGTTTGTCAAAACCCAGTACTTATTGTCTCCAACTCCCCTCATACCTAAATCTCCATCTCCCATTTGAATCGGTTTTTTTACATCTTTTTTTTATTACGTATCACCCTCCATTGTTATCCAAACCTAAAAATCATAGGATATTGTATCTCAGATTGTTGGACATGACATTTCAGTTTATTTCTCTATTAGTCTCTTATTTATTGTTTATGTCACGCCCAATCATCAATGGCACCAAGAGAAAAAAATTAAAGGTTATTATTATTCTTATCAAACATCCTAATATCTTTTTTTATGTTTTATATTTTTCTTGGAATTATAAAGGTAGCATTAAAATTGAAACATGTTTATTTCTCAAATCTGTCTGAAACTATAGATTATTAATCACATTAGAAATGTTAAATTACCAAGTTTTAATTCAATAAATTAGAACATTACTATGTATTATATCGATTCCAAAATTGTAAAACTTTGTTTAATCGAGACGACTCTATATATTGATAATTATTGTTTGATCATTTAATAAAATGTGTATCATATATTAATGTTGTTTTACTTGATGTTCTAAAACCTTGAATTCCTTAATCGTGGTAAAATTGTGATCATTTATAATGAGATAATAATTATATGAAAAATATGGATTTTAAATTTGATACAAATTTTTAATATACCTTAGTTACATATACATTTGGTTTGTCATATGGATGAATTTAATATGTCACAATATATTAAGAAGTTCTATGTATTAGATTGAAAGATACTTGGAGTTTCAATTGTAAGATATTTTAAAATATCAAGAGTAATCTTCTTGTTATTATGGATGTTGATTAATTATAAATATATTTTTATTAAATTTAAATTTGGGAATTCATGATTTCAAAAAGCATCAAATTTAAAAATTATCATAAGAAGCATTTTTTGTGAATAATCACCACGTAAATTCTCAATATATATAGTTTTATGACTTAGGTAAAGTGTTATATTTTAAAATTAATATATAACTAATTTAATTAAAAAACTATTAATTCAAAATTTTAAATTCAAAAAAAATTAAATATGATTAATAATACGGAAAATTCTTCCATCCAATATTGGATGATCCTACACCAATTACATTCATACACATACCCCATGTTTTAAAATTCCAAAAGTAACTATCACATTAATCTAATGACATGTGTTTTGTTTTAATAATCAATGACCATGATTCTTACACCAAAAGCCGCCGATATTTTTATCCCATGTGGCTGTCAAACCCTACCTCATTCCATTTGCTACTTTACTAATAGGATAACCAGCCGCCACTAACGTTTGTCAAAAACCAGTACTTATTGTCTCCACCTCCCCTCATACCTAGATCTCCATCTCCCATTTGAATTAGTTTTTTTACATCTTTTTCTTTTTTATTACGTATCACCACCCTCCATTGTTATCCAAACCTAAAAATTATACGATATTGCATCTCAGATTGTTGGACATGACATTTCAGTTTATTTCTCTATCAATCTCTTATTCATTGTCCATGTCACGTCAATCATCAATGGCACCAAGAGAAAAAAAATAAAGGTTATTATTATTTTTATCTAACATCCTAATATCTTTTTTTATGTTTTATATTTTTCTTGGAATTATAAAGGTAGCATTAAAATTGAAACATGTTTATTTCTCAAATCTGACTGAAATTATATTATAACCATAATTATGTGTTATTTTAATTATTTTTTCATTTAATTAGTTGTTCAGGTAATATTTATATTGTGAAAAACTAGAAAAAATATATCTTCAAGCATGATTAATATTTTTTTTGTAAAAGGTTTTAATTTATAGATGGTGATGTTTGAAAAAGTTTTGTTCAAAATAACACATATGTTTTAAATTATCCCATTAATTTCATATGTACAATTTTTAATGGTCTTTAATTTAATTCAATTGACGAAATACTATCCAATAATGAAAATAACTTGTGCAAACTAACATGCTTGTATTTGTGCAATGTACAAATTTTATCCATATAATTTCATTATTTCTATTTATATTTTTATAAAAAATGAAACATAGAATTTGATAATCTTCTTTACCTTATCCTATTTAGCAAATAGGATCCTATTTAGGATTCACTGTCAATTCACTAACACTTCACAATTTGAGTATCATACATGTTTCCTGCCAACTGTCTTTTACTATAGCAAGTACTTTACTTTTATTTTACAATTTTATGATTTAAATATGTTCACAATAATTTTTAATTTTAGATTTCCATTCATTTTGATTTTTGTTTTCTGTGTAATTGGAATGTGGCATCGTCTAATATAATCACATTTGTTTATTGGGTTTGAGGATTAAATTGACCATAGTTTTTAAACTAAACTGTATATTTGTGGTGCCAGAGTTTAAGGTTAGTGTTTTTTTGTAAGGTTAAGCCTGGTGTGATAAAAGAAATGAATTGAGATTTCAGAAAGATTGACCATAAATTAGTCGATTATGTGTAAAAGAATTAAGTAATAACGAAATAGGTCCTTGTAAAAATGTTTTAATTAATGGTTTGAGTATTTGCGAATATAAGATGTCTAACATTTGTATGTGAATAACTATTTATAAATACTAGGTAAATTTTGTGAAGTGAATTTTGTTGGCTTGTGAATTTTTTGTGCTAATTTATAATTGTGATTACAGTGAGGCAAAAGGCAGAGCTTCTCTTGAGCCCAATAGGATGCTTTTTTAGGGTGATAATGAGTTACATGACTGGGTAAGTCTAAGTTAGACGGAAATGAAAATGCTAAAGAGTTAAAGGATTAGCTGCGTAAATTGACAAGGATCAGAATGTTAATACAATACCTACAAATCCAAATAGTGTTAGTATTTGCGATGCTTTATCTGCAAATATAGAATTTGAGATGGATGGTGTACACCTGTGTATAATTTATAATATTATTAGTAATTGATAATTTACAATTGATAATTTTTTAGTTACTCATCCTTAGCATTTTTAATATGCAATTCTACTACTTGGTGCTTTTTTGTTTATTGATAAGGAGCTTGTATTATTTCGTTGAACATATAATATTTAGTGATTCTACTTCAATTTGAAAAGTATTTTGTATTTGTATTGAAATTTTGTGCTTTATATAGGACTTGTGAAAAAAATTTACATGTTAAATTACCATTGGGTAAATCTATGTTTGGGTAACGCAAGCGTAGGGTAAAATTAACCCGACCTTTACCACTGGTAAAACCAAAACTCGACTAAATTACCCTATCCTTAACCTAAACCCCAACCCGGGGTAATCTCGGCCGGTGCTCCCCCCTAGTTTTTTTATGTATTTCTAGAAAACTGGATGAATTTTACTATTCTATTTTAGAGTCCCGAAATCTAAACAATTAATAATGTTTAATAGATTACCAACTTCGAAATTTATTTTTAATTACGACAAAGTAACTATAGGCCTAGAATTTGACTAATTATTCTAACTTTTAATTTTTTAATACTTATCTCAACTACATCTACAATTTTGAGTTTATATTAGAGAGTTCATTGGCATCAACTAATGTAGTTTCATTCCATGTCACCAATATGATGTTTTGTGTCATATCAGAGTGTGAGGGAATGAGTACAATTATTATTATTGTATATATGATGTTTTAACTATGTAGGCTTGTGCTAATTCTGATAGGATATTGTACGTCAGAGACATAGTCCATCTTCTAAGGGAATATTAAGAGTCATTCGGTTAAACAAGTAGCATTTTACAGCACTATGTATAATCATGTGTATCCTCATTTCTAAATGTATAATGCTAATTACTTAAGTAGTTAAGCCTTTTATAATCTTCATACATGAACATTTTTATTTTTATTTTTTATAGAGAACGGACAAAAATTCGCAAAAGATAACAGAAAGAAGAAAGTCATACAGTAGTGGAGTTGAAGTAACTATAGATTTATTAATAAAACGGTTTAAAAAGATGCTAGAGATATGCAAAATGGTACGAATACATGTAGTGGAGATTATGATAATAACTCTCAAGAAAAACGACTATAATCCTCATCAAATATTCTTGGATCAGTATTGCAATTTAATATTATGTTTGTCCTATAAAACAACATATTGTAAATTGGGTCACAAATATTTAACTTAGGTTGACTTGGACCGTGATAAGACCGCGACACATTTGAACATGATACACTTATTTTTCATATATATCTCTCTTCACATTTGAACATTTTGAATATTATTAGAATAGAACCAAATTAATTTTTCATAAAAGCAAACAATATGGACGGTCAAATACGTCATGTCGTATTGAAAATATTATTTAAAACAGTTCAATGAATCTTAATTCTATCTCATCGAATAAATATTGTGAAATAAAAAAACTCTTATAAATACCAATCGATTTAGATTTCTTAAACTAAGAAAAATTATGTTTAACTTCTCAATTATATAATCAAACTTGAATTTAAATCATACAACTGTTATTGAGAAAACATAAAATTCAAACATAAAGATCAATTTTTTAATTAAAATATAGATAAATATACAAATATTCTATTAACATTAATGTATAGCTTAAGGATAAAATCAAACTCTACTTTTGTAACTTAATTGTCATCTTCTGCATTAAACAATTATGTAGCTTATGAAACTTGTCTAAGAAACTCCAATATCATTCTTTCCTCCATTACATAAAAATGTTATTATCAAACAATTTAAAAAGTCAATCCAAGAAATATTATGATTAAAAATACATAAACTCAATACAATAGATAATATATCTAATATTGAATATCTATAGTTACAACTCTAATCTTGCTAGTTTTCAAAAACATAAGGAATAATTTTGCAATTACTTTATAAAAGAGAATCAATTAAAATTTCATACTATTGAGGTTTGAATATAGTCCAACCCAGCATTGGAAAACAAAACTTTATATTTTAGTGTTACATTGATAATTCCACAAACAAATATAAAAATTAGAAAGTAATATTGTGAAGTGTTATATAAGAATAATAAGCACCTTTCATGATCTTTTTCTTGGTGTCGTTGATGACTAAGACTTATGTACAAGAGAATGACAACAGGATGGTGAAATGTCACGTCCAATTATCTTAGATTAGATATACAACCATAATATATATTACGCATGAATGTCTTTCGTGGGGGGAAACACATAATATAACTAAAAAATACAAAAAAGTTCAATCTGGTGGGCAGAATAGATTCAAACAGCCTTTGGAAAAAGAGTTATCAGCTATTAAGCAAAGGTTAATATGTAAGGAATATATAGTTGTAGAAAGGAGTGGAGCTAGGTCCTGAAAGCAATATTGGACAAAAAATTTAAATAATTTAAGTTACTGTTATTCAATAGAATTTAAGTTTAGGTTTAAACTCCAATAATAAAAAATTATAGATTATTAATCACATTAGAAATGTTAAATTACCAAGTTTTAATTCAATAAATTAGCACATTACTATGTATTATATCGATTCCAAAATTGTAAAACTTTGTTTAACCGAGACGACTCTATATATTGATAATTATTGTTTGATCATTTAATAAAATGTGTATCATATATTAATGTTGTTTTACTTGATGTTCTAAAACCTTGAATTCCTTAATCGTGGTAAAATTGTGATCATTTATAATGAGATAATAATTATATGAAAAATATGGATTTTAAATTTGATACAAATTTTTAATATACCTTAGTTACATATACATTTGGTTTGTCATATGGATGAATTTAATATGTCACAATATATTAAGAAGTTCTATGTATTAGATTGAAAGATACTTGGAGTTTCAATAGTAAGATATTTTAAAATATCAAGAGTAATCTTCTTGTTATTATGGATGTTGATTAATTATAAATATATTTTTATTAAATTTAAATTTGGGAATTCATGATTTCAAAAAGCATCAAATTTAAAAATTATCATAAGAAACATTTTTTGTGAATAATCACCACGTAAATTCTCAATATATATAGTTTTATGACTTAGGTAAAGTGTTATATTTTAAAATTAATATATAATTAATTTAATTAAAAAACTATTAATTCAAAAAAAATTAAATATGATTAATAATACGGAAAATTCTTCCATCCAATATTGGATGATCCTACACCAATTACATTCATACACATACCCCATGTTTTAAAATTCCAAAAGTAACTATCACATTAATCTAATGACATGTGTTTTGTTTTAATAATCAATGACCATGATTCTTACACCAAAAGCCGCCCATATATTTATCCCATGTGGCTGTCAAACCCTACCTCATTCCATTTGCTACTTTACTAATAAGATAACCAGCCGCCACTAACGTTTGTGAAAAACCAGTACTTATTGTCTCCACCTCCCCTCATACCTAGATCTCCATCTCCCATTTGAATCAGTTTTTTTACATCTTTTTCTTTTTTATTACGTATCACCACCCTCCATTGTTATCCAAACCTAAAAATTATACGATATTGCATCTCAGATTGTTGGACATGACATTTCAGTTTATTTCTCTATCAATCTCTTATTCATTGTCCATGTCACGTCAATCATCAATGGCACCAAGAGAAAAAAATAAAAGGTTATTATTATTTTTATCTAACATCCTAATATCTTTTTTTATGTTTTATATTTTTCTTGGAATTATAAAGGTAGCATTAAAATTGAAACATGTTTATTTCTCAAATCTGACTGAAATTATATTATAACCATAATTATGTGTTATTTTAATTATTTTTTCATTTAATTAGTTGTTCAGGTAATATTTATATTGTGAAAAACTAGAAAAAATATATCTTCAAGCATGATTAATAATTTTTTTGTAAAAGGTTTTAATTTATAGATGGTGATGTTTGAAAAAGTTTTGTTCAAAATAACACATATGTTTTAAATTATCCCATTAATTTCATATGTATAATTTTTAATGGTCTTTAATTTAATTCAATTGACGAAATACTATCCAATAATGAAAATAACTTGTGCAAACTAACATGCTTGTATTTGTGCAATGTACAAATTTCATCCATATAATTTCATTATTTCTATTTATATTTTTACAAAAAATCAAACATAGAATTTGATAATCTTCTTTACCTTATCCTATTTAGCAAATAGGATCCTTTTTAGGATTCACTGTCAATTCACTAACACTTCACAATTTGAGTATCATACATGTTTCCTGCCAACTGTCTTTTACTATAGCAAGTACTTTACTTTTATTTTACAATTTTATGATTTAAATATGTTCACAATAATTTTTAATTTTAGATTTCCATTCATTTTGATTTTTGTTTTCTGTGTAATTGGAATGTGGCATCGTCTAATATAATCACATTTGTTTATTGGGTTTGAGGATTAAATTGACCATAGTTTTTAAACTAAACTGTATATTTGTGGTGCCAGACTTTAAGGTTAGTGTTTTTTTGTAAGGTTAAGCCTGGTGTGATAAAAAAAATGAATTGAGATTTCAGAAAGATTGACCATAAATTAGTCGATTATGTGTAAAAGAATTAAGTAATAACGAAATAGGTCCTTGTAAAAATGTTTTAATTAATGGTTTGAGTATTTGCGAATATAAGATGTCTAACATTTGTATGTGAATAGCTATTTATAAATACTAGGTAAATTTTGTGAAGTGAATTTTGTTGGCTTGTGAATTTTTTGTGCTAATTTATAATTGTGATTACAGTGAGGCAAAAGGCAGAGCTTCTCTTGAGCCCAATAGGATGCTTTTTTAGGGTGATAATGAGTTACATGACTGGGTAAGTCTAAGTTAGAAGGAAATGAAAATGCTAAAGAGTTAAAGGGTTAGCTGCGCAAATTGACAAGGATCAGAATGTTAATACAATACCTACAAATCCAAATAGTGTTAGTATTTGCGATGCTTTATCTGCAAATATAGAATTTGAGATGGATGGTGTACACCTGTGTATAATTTATAATATTATTAGTAATTGATAATTTACAATTGATAATTTTTTAGTTACTCATCCTTAGCATTTTTAATATGCAATTCTACTACTTGGTGCTTTTTTGTTTATTAATAAGGAGCCTGTATTATTTCGTTGAACATATAATATTTAGTGATTCTACTTCAATTTGAAAAGTATTTTGTATTTGTATTGAAATTTTGTGCTTTATATAGGACTTGTGAAAAAAATTTACATGTTAAATTACCATTGGGTAAATCCATGTTTGGGTAACGCAAGCGTAGGGTAAAATTAACCCGACCTTTACCACTGGTAAAACCAAAACTCGACTAAATTACCCTATTCTTAACCTAAACCCCAACCCGGGGTAATCTCGGCCGGTGCTCACCCCTAGTTTTTTTATGTATTTCTAGAAAACTGGATGAATTTTACTATTCTATTTTAGAGTCCCGAAATCTAAACAATTAATAATGTTTAATAGATTACCAACTTCGAAATTTATTTTTAATTACGACAAAGTAACTATAGGCCTAGAATTTAACTAATTATTCTAACTTTTAATTTTTTAATACTTATCTCAACTACATCTACAATTTTGAGTTTATATTAGAGAGTTCATTGGCATCAACTAATGTAGTTTCATTCCATGTCACCAATATGATGTTTTGTGTCATATCAGAGTGTGAGGGAATGAGTACAATTATTATTATTATTGTATATATGATGTTTTAACTATGTAGGCTTGTGCTAATTCTGATAGGATATTGTACGTTAGAGACATAGTCCATCTTCTAAGGGAATATTAAGAGTCATTCGGTTAAACAAGTAGCATTTTACAGCACTATGTATAATCATGTGTATCCTCATTTCTAAATGTATAATGCTAATTACTTAAGTAGTTAAGCCTTTTATAATCTTCTTACATGAACATCTTTATTTTTATTTTTTATAGAGAACGGACAAAAATTCGCAAAAGATAACAGAAAGAAGAAAGTCATACAGTAGTGGAGTTGAAGTAACTATAGATTTATTAATAAAACGGTTTAAAAAGATGCTAGAGATATGCAAAATTGTACGAATACATGTAGTGGAGATTATGATAATAACTCTCAAGAAAAACGACTATAATCCTCATCAAATATTCTTGGATCAGTATTGCAATTTAATATTATGTTTGTCCTATAAAACAAAATATTGTAAATTGGGTCACAAATATTTAACTTAGGTTGACTTGGACCGTGATAAGACCGCGACACATTTGAACATGATACACTTATTTTTCATATATATCTCTCTTCACATTTGAACATTTTGAATATTATTAGAATAGAACCAAATTAATTTTTCATAAAAGCAAACAATATGGACGGTCAAATACGTCATGTCGTATTGAAAATATTATTTAAAACAGTTCAATGAATCTTAATTCTATCTAATCGAATAAATATTGTGAAATAAAAACTCTTATAAATACCAATCGATTTAGATTTCTTAAACTAAGAAAAATTATGTTTAACTTCTCAATTATATAATCAAACTTGAATTTAAATCATACAACTGTTATTGAGAAAACATAAAATTCAAACATAAAGATCAATTTTTTAATTAAAATATAGATAAATATACAAATATTCTATTAACATTAATGTATAGCTTAAGGATAAAATCAAACTCTACTTTTGTAACTTAATTGTCATCTTCTGCATTAAACAATTATGTAGCTTATGAAACTTGTCTAAGAAACTCCAATATCATTCTTTCCTCCATTACATAAAAATGTTATTATCAAACAATTTAAAAAGTCAATCCAAGAAATATTATGATTAAAAATACATAAACTCAATACAATAGATAATATATCTAATATTGAATATCTATAGTTACAACTCTAATCCTGCTAGTTTTCGAAAACATAAGGAATAATTTTGCAATTACTTTATAAAAGAGAATCAATTAAAATTTCATACTATTGAGGTTTGAATATAGTCCAACCCAGCATTGGAAAACAAAACTTTATATTTTAGTGTTACCTTGATAATTCCACAAACAAATATAAAAATTAGAAAGTAATATTGTGAAGTGTTATATAAGAATAATAAGCACCTTTCATGATCTTTTTCTTGGTGTCGTTGATGACTAAGACTTATGTACAAGAGAATGACAACAGGATGGTGAAATGTCACGTCCAATTATCTTGGATTAGATATACAACCATAATATATATTACGCATGAATGTCTTTCGTGGGGGGAAACACATAATATAACTAAAAAATACAAAAAAGTTCAATCTGGTGGGCAGAATAGATTCAAACAGCCTTTGGAAAAAGAGTTATCAGCTATTAAGCAAAGGTTAATATGTAAGGAATATATAGTTGTAGAAAGGAGTGGAGCTAGGTCCTGAAAGCAATATTGGACAAAAAATTTAAATAATTTAAGTTACTGTTATTCAATAGAATTTAAGTTTAGGTTTAAACTCCAATAATAAAAAATTATAGATTATTAATCACATTAGAAATGTTAAATTACCAAGTTTTAATTCAATAAATTAGCACATTACTATGTATTATATCGATTCCAAAATTGTAAAACTTTGTTTAACCGAAACGACTCTATATATTGATAATTATTGTTTGATCATTTAATAAAATGTGTATCATATATTAATGTTGTTTTACTTGATGTTCTAAAACCTTGAATTCCTTAATCGTGGTGAAATTGTGATCATATATAATGAGATAATAATTATATGAAAAATATGGATTTTAAATTTGATACAAATTTTTAATATACCTTAGTTACATATACATTTGGTTTGTCATATGGATGAATTTAATATGTCACAATATATTAAGAAGTTCTATGTATTTGATTGAAAGATACTTGGAGTTTCAATTGTAAGATATTTTAAAATATCAAGAGTAATCTTCTTGTTATTATGGATGTTGATTAATTATAAATATATTTTTATTAAATTTAAATTTGGGAATTCATGATTTCAAAAAGCATCAAATTTAAAAATTATCATAAGAAACATTTTTTGTGAATAATCACCACGTAAATTCTCAATATATATAGTTTTATGAATTAGGTAAAGTGTTATATTTTAAAATTAATATATAATTAATTTAATTAAAAAACTATTAATTCAAAATTTTAAATTCAAAAAAAATTAAATATGATTAATAATACGGAAAATTCTTCCATCCAATATTGGATGATCCTACACCAATTACATTCATACACATACCCCATGTTTTAAAATTCCAAAAGTAACTATCACATTAATCTAATGACATGTGTTTTGTTTTAATAATCAATGACCATGATTCTTACACCAAAAGCCGCCGATATTTTTATCCCATGTGGCTGTCAAACCCTACCTCATTCCATTTGTTACTTTACTAATAGGATAACCAGCCGCCACTAACGTTTGTAAAAAACCAGTACTTATTGTCTCCACCTCCCCTCATACCTAGATCTCCATCTCCCGTTTGAATCAGTTTTTTTACATCTTTTTCTTTTTTATTACGTATCACCACCCTCCATTGTTATCCAAACCTAAAAATTATACGATATTGCATCTCAGATTGTTGGACATGACATTTCAGTTTATTTATCTATCAATCTCTTATTCATTGTCCATGTCACGTCAATCATCAATGGCACCAAGAGAAAAAAATAAAAGGTTATTATTATTTTTATCTAACATCCTAATATCTTTTTTTATGTTTTATATTTTTCTTGGAATTATAAAGGTAGCATTAAAATTGAAACATGTTTATTTCTCAAATCTGACTGAAATTATATTATAACCATAATTATGTGTTATTTCAATTATTTTTTCATTTAATTAGTTGTTCAGGTAATATTTATATTGTGAAAAACTAGAAAAAATATATCTTCAAGCATGATTAATAATTTTTTTGTAAAAGGTTTTAATTTATAGATGGTGATGTTTGAAAAAGTTTTGTTCAAAATAACACATATGTTTTAAATTATCCCATTAATTTCATATGTACAATTTTTAATGGTCTTTAATTTAATTCAATTGACGAAATACTATCCAATAATGAAAATAACTTGTGCAAACTAACATGCTTGTATTTGTGCAATGTACAAATTTCATCCATATAATTTCATTATTTCTATTTATATTTTTAAAAAAAAATCAAACATAGAATTTGATAATCTTCTTTACCTTATCCTATTTAGCAAATAGGATCCTATTTAGGATTCACTGTCAATTCACTAACACTTCACAATTTGAGTATCATACATGTTTCCTGCCAACTGTCTTTTACTATAGCAAGTACTTTACTTTTATTTTACAATTTTATGATTTAAATATGTTCACAATAATTTTTAATTTTAGATTTCCATTCATTTTGACTTTTGTTTTCTGTGTAATTGGAATGTGGCATCGTCTAATATAATCACATTTGTTTATTGGGTTTGAGGATTAAATTGACCATAGTTTTTAAACTAAACTGTATATTTGTGGTGCCAGACTTTAAGGTTAGTGTTTTTTTGTAAGGTTAAGCCTGGTGTGATAAAAGAAATGAATTGAGATTTCAGAAAGATTGACCATAAATTAGTCGATTATGTGTAAAAGAATTAAGTAATAACGAAATAAGTCCTAGTAAAAATGTTTTAATTAATGGTTTGAGTATTTGCGAATATAAGATGTCTAACATTTGTATGTGAATAGCTATTTATAAATACTAGGTAAATTTTGTGAAGTGAATTTTGTTGGCTTGTGAATTTTTTGTGCTAATTTATAATTGTGATTACAGTGAGGCAAAAGGCAGAGCTTCTCTTGAGCCCAATAGGATGCTTTTTTAGGGTGATAATGAGTTACATGACTGGGTAAGTCTAAGTTAGAAGGAAATGAAAATGCTAAAGAGTTAAAGGGTTAGCTGCGCAAATTGACAAGGATCGGAATGTTAATACAATACCTACAAATCCAAATAGTGTTAGTATTTGCGATGCTTTATCTGCAAATATAGAATTTGAGATGGATGATGTACACCTGTGTATAATTTATAATATTATTAGTAATTGATAATTTACAATTGATAATTTTATAGTTACTCATCCTTAGCATTTTTAATATGCAATTCTACTACTTGGTGCTTTTTTGTTTATTGATAAGGAGCTTGTATTATTTCGTTGAACATATAATATTTAGTGATTCTACTTCAATTTGAAAAGTATTTTGTATTTGTATTGAAATTTTGTGCTTTATATAGGACTTGTGAAAAAAATTTACATGTTAAATTACCATTGGGTAAATCCATGTTTGGGTAACGCAAGCGTAGGGTAAAATTAACCCGACCTTTACCACTGGTAAAACCAAAACTCGACTAAATTACCCTATTCTTAACCTAAACCCCAACCCGGGGTAATCTCGGCCGGTGCTCACCCCTAGTTTTTTTATGTATTTCTAGAAAACTGGATGAATTTTACTATTCTATTTTAGAGTCCCGAAATCTAAACAATTAATAATGTTTAATAGATTACCAACTTCGAAATTTATTTTTAATTACGACAAAGTAACTATAGGCCTAGAATTTAACTAATTATTCTAACTTTTAATTTTTTAATACTTATCTCAACTACATCTACAATTTTGAGTTTATATTAGAGAGTTCATTGGCATCAACTAATGTAGTTTCATTCCATGTCACCAATATGATGTTTTGTGTCATATAAGAGTGTGAGGGAATGAGTACAATTATTATTATTGTATATATGATGTTTTAACTATGTAGGCTTGTGCTAATTCTGATAGGATATTGTACGTCAGAGACATAGTCCATCTTCTAAGGGAATATTAAGAGTCATTCGGTTAAACAAGTAGCATTTTACAGCACTATGTATAATCATGTGTATCCTCATTTCTAAATGTATAATGCTAATTACTTAAGTAGTTAAGCCTTTTATAATCTTCTTACATGAACATTTTTATTTTTATTTTTTATAGAGAACGGACAAAAATTCGCAAAAGATAACAGAAAGAAGAAAGTCATACAGTAGTGGAGTTGAAGTAACTATAGATTTATTAATAAAACGGTTTAAAAAGATGCTAGAGATATGCGAAATGGTACGAATACATGTAGTGGAGATTATGATAATAACTCTCAAGAAAAACGACTATAATCCTCATCAAATATTCTTGGATCAGTATTGCAATTTAATATTATGTTTGTCCTATAAAACAACATATTGTAAATTGGGTCACAAATATTTAACTTAGGTTGACTTGGACCGTGATAAGACCGCGACACATTTAAACATGATACACTTATTTTTCATATATATCTCTCTTCACATTTGAACATTTTGAATATCGTTAGAATAGAACCAAATTAATTTTTCATAAAAGCAAACAATATGGACGGTCAAATACGTCATGTCGTATTGAAAATATTATTTAAAACAGTTCAATGAATCTTAATTCTATCTCATCGAATAAATATTGTGAAATAAAAAAACTCTTATAAATACCAATCGATTTAGATTTCTTAAACTAAGAAAAATTATGTTTAACTTCTCAATTATATAATCAAACTTGAATTTAAATCATACAACTGTTATTGAGAAAACATAAAATTCTAACATAAAGATCAATTTTTTAATTAAAATATAGATAAATATACAAATATTCTATTAACATTAATGTATAGCTTAAGGATAAAATCAAACTCTACTTTTGTAACTTAATTGTCATCTTCTGCATTAAACAATTATGTAGCTTATGAAACTTGTCTAAGAAACTCCAATATCATTCTTTCCTCCATTACATAAAAATGTTATTATCAAACAATTTAAAAAGTCAATCCAAGAAATATTATGATTAAAAATACATAAACTCAATACAATAGATAATATATCTAATATTGAATATCTATAGTTACAACTCTAATCTTGCTGGTTTTCGAAAACATAAGGAATAATTTTGCAATTACTTTATAAAAGAGAATCAATTAAAATTTCATACTATTGAGGTTTGAATATAGTCCAACCCAACACTGGAAAACAAAACTTTATATTTTAGTGTTACCTTGATAATTCCACAAACAAATATAAAAATTAGAAAGTAATATTGTGAAGTGTTATATAAGAATAATAAGCACCTTTCATGATCTTTTTCTTGGTGTCGTTGATGACTAAGTCTTATGTACAAGAGAATGACAACAGGATAGTGAAATGTCACGTCCAATTATCTTAGATTAGATATACAACCATAATATATATTACGCATGAATGTCTTTCGTGGGGGGAAACACATAATATAACTAAAAAATACAAAAAAGTTCAATCTGGTGGGCAGAATAGATTCAAACAGCCTTTGGAAAAAGAGTTATCAGCTATTAAGCAAAGGTTAATATGTAAGGAATATATAGTTGTAGAAAGGAGTGGAGCTAGGTCCTGAAAGCAATATTGGACAAAAAATTTAAATAATTTAAGTTACTGTTGTTCAATAGAATTTAAGTTTAGGTTTAAACTCCAATAATAAAAAATTATAGATTATTAATCACATTAGAAATGTTAAATTACCAACTTTTAATTCAATAAATTAGCACATTACTATGTATTATATCGATTCCAAAATTGTAAAACTTTGTTTAACCGAGACGACTCTATATATTGATAATTATTGTTTGATCATTTAATAAAATGTGTATCATATATTAATGTTGTTTTACTTGATGTTCTAAAACCTTGAATTCCTTAATCGTGGTAAAATTGTGATCATATATAATGAGATAATAATTATATGAAAAATATGGATTTTAAATTTGATACAAATTTTTAATATACCTTAGTTACATATACATTTGGTTTGTCATATGGATGAATTTAATATGTCACAATATATTAAGAAGTTCTATGTAATAGATTGAAAGATACTTGGAGTTTCAATGGTAAGATATTTTAAAATATCAAGAGTAATCTTCTTGTTATTATGGATGTTGATTAATTATAAATATATTTTTATTAAATTTAAATTTGGGAATTCATGATTTCAAAAAGCATCAAATTTAAAAATTATCATAAGAAACATTTTTTGTGAATAATCACCACGTAAATTCTCAATATATATAGTTTTATGAATTAGGTAAAGTGTTATATTTTAAAATTAATATATAATTAATTTAATTAAAAAACTATTAATTCAAAATTTTAAATTCAAAAAAAATTAAATATGATTAATAATACGGAAAATTCTTCCATCAAATATTGGATGATCCTACACCAATTACATTCATACACATACCGCATGTTTTAAAATTCCAAAAGTAACTATCACATTAATCTAATGACATATGTTTTGTTTTAATAATCAATGACCATGATTCTTACACCAAAAGCCGCCGATATTTTTATCCAATGTGGCTGTCAAACCCTACCTCATTCCATTTACTACTTTACTAATAGGATAACCAGCCGCCACTAACGTTTGTCAAAAACCAGTACTTATTGTCTCCATCTCCCGTTTGAATCAGTTTTTTTACATCTTTTTCTGTTTTATTACGTATCACCACCCTCTATTGTTATCCAAACCTAAAAATTATACAATATTGCATCTCAGATTGTTGGACATGACATTTCAGTTTATTTCTCTATCAATCTCTTATTCATTGTCAATGTCACGTCAATCATCAATGGCACCATGAGAAAAAAATAAAAGGTTATTATTATTTTTATCTAACATCCTAATATCTTTTTTTATGTTTTATATTTTTCTTGGAATTATAAAGGTAGCATTAAAATTGAAACATGTTTATTTCTCAAATCTGACTGAAATTATATTATAACCATAATTATGTGTTATTTCAATTATTTTTTCATTTAATTAGTTGTTCAGGTAATATTTATATTGTGAAAAACTAGAAAAAATATATCTTCAAGCATGATTAATAATTTTTTTGTAAAAGGTTTTAATTTATAGATGGTGATGTTTGAAAAAGTTTTGTTCAAAATAACACATATGTTTTAAATTATCCCATTAATTTCATATGTACAATTTTTAATGTTCTTTAATTTAATTCAATTGACGAAATACTATCCAATAATGAAAATAACTTGTGCAAACTAACATGCTTGTATTTGTGCAATGTACAAATTTCATCCATATAATTTCATTATTTCTATTTATATTTTTACAAAAAATCAAACATAGAATTTGATAATCTTCTTTACCTTATCCTATTTAGCAAATAGGATCCTATTTAGTATTCACTGTCAATTCACTAACACTTCACAATTTGAGTATCATACATGTTTCCTGCCAACTGTCTTTTACTATTGCAAGTACTTTACTTTTATTTTACAATTTTATGATTTAAATATGTTCACAATAATTTTCAATTTTAGATTTCCATTCATTTTGATTTTTGTTTTCTGTGTAATTGGAATGTGGCATCGTCTAATATAATCACATTTGTTTATTGGGTTTGAGGATTAAATTGACCATAGTTTTTAAACTAAACTGTATATTTGTGGTGCCAGACTTTAAGGTTAGTGTTTTTTTGTAAGGTTAAGCCTGGTGTGATAAAAGAAATGAATTGAGATTTCAGAAAGATTGACCATAAATTAGTCGATTATGTGTAAAAGAATTAAGTAATAACGAAATAGGTCCTTGTAAAAATGTTTTAATTAATGGTTTGAGTATTTGCGAATATAAGATGTCTAACATTTGTATGTGAATAGCTATTTATAAATACTAGGTAAATTTTGTGAAGTTAATTTTGTTGGCTTGTGAATTTTTTGTGCTAATTTATAATTGTGATTACAGTGAGGCAAAAGGCAGAGCTTCTCTTGAGCCTAATAGGATGCTTTTTTAGGGTGATAATGAGTTACATGACTGGGTAAGTCTAAGTTAGACGGAAATGAAAATGCTAAAGAGTTAAAGGATTAGCTGCGCAAATTGACAAGGATCAGAATGTTAATACAATACCTACAAATCCAAATAGTGTTAGTATTTGCGATGCTTTATCTGCAAATATAGAATTTGAGATGGATGGTGTACACCTGTGTATAATTTATAATATTATTAGTAATTGATAATTTACAATTGATAATTTTTTAGTTACTCATCCTTAGCATTTTTAATATGCAATTCTACTACTTGGTGCTTTTTTGTTTATTGATAAGGAGCTTGTATTATTTCGTTGAACATATAATATTTAGTGATTCTACTTCAATTTGAAAAGTATTTTGTATTTGTATTGAAATTTTGTGCTTTATATAGGACTTGTGAAAAAAATTTACATGTTAAATTACCATTGGGTAAACCCGTGTTTGGCTAACGCGAGCGTAGGGTAAAATTAACCCGACCTTTTCGATTGGTAAAACCAAATCTCGACTAAATTACCCTATTCTTAACCTAGACCCCAACCTGGGGTAAACTCGGTCGGTGCTCACCCCTAGTTTTTTTATGTATTTCTAGAAAACTGGATGAATTTTACTATTCTATTTTAGAGTCCCGAAATCTAAACAATTAATAATGTTTAATAGATTACCAACTTCGAAATTTATTTTTAATTACGATAAAGTAACTATAGGCCTAGAATTTAACTAATTATTCTAACTTTTAATTTTTTAATACTTATCTCAACTACATCTACAATTTTGAGTTTATATTAGAGAGTTCATTGGCATCAACTAATGTAGTTTCATTCCATGTCACCAATATGATGTTTTGTGTCATATCAGAGTGTGAGGGAATGAGTACAATTATTATTATTGTATATATGATGTTTTAACTATGTAGGCTTGTGCTAATTCTGATAGGATATTGTACGTCAGAGACATAGTACATCTTCTAAGGGAATATTAAGAGTCATTCCGTTAAACAAGTAGCATTTTACAGCACTATGTATAATCATGTGTATCCTCATTTCTAAATGTATAATGCTAATTACTTAAGTAGTTAAGCCTTTTATAATCTTCTTACATGAACATTTTTATTTTTATTTTTTATAGAGAACGGAAAAAAATTCGCAAAAGATAACAGAAAGAAGAAAGTCATACAGTAGTGGAGTTGAAGTAACTATAGATTTATTAATAAAACGGTTTAAAAAGATGCTAGAGATATGCAAAATGGTACGAATACATGTAGTGGAGATTATGATAATAACTCTCAAGAAAAACGACTATAATCCTCATCAAATATTCTTGGATCAGTATTGCAATTTAATATTATGTTTGTCCTATAAAACAACATATTGTAAATTGGGTCACAAATATTTAACTTAGCTTGACTTGGACCGTGATAAGACCGCGACACATTTGAACATGATACACTTATTTTTCATATATATCTCTCTTCACATTTGAACATTTTGAATATTATTAGAATAGAACCAAATTAAGTTTTCATAAAAGCAAACAATATGGACGGTCAAATACGTCATGTCGTATTGAAAATATTATTTAAAACAGTTCAATGAATCTTAATTCTATCTCATCGAATAAATATTGTGAAATAAAAAAACTCTTATAAATACCAATCGATTTAGATTTCTTAAACTAAGAAAAATTATGTTTAACTTCTCAATTATATAATCAAACTTGAATTTAAATCATACAACTGTTATTGAGAAAACATAAAATTCAAACATAAAGATCAATTTTTTAATTAAAATATAGATAAATATACAAATATTCTATTAACATTAATGTATAGCTTAAGGGTAAAATCAAACTCTACTTTTGTAACTTAATTGTCATCTTCTGCATTAAACAATTACGTAGCTTATGAAACTTTCCTAAGAAACTCCAATATAATTCTTTCCTCCATTACATAAAACTGTTATTATCAAACAATTTAAAAAGTCAATCCAAGAAATACTATGATTAAAAAATACATAAACTCAATACAATAGATAATATATCTAATATTGAATATCTATAGTTACAACTCTAATCTTGCTAGTTTTCTAAAACATAAGGAATAATTTTGCAATTACTTTATAAAAGAGAATCAATTAAAATTTCATACTATTGAGGTTTGAATATAGTTCAACCTACCCTTGGAAAACAAAACTTTATATTATAGTGTTACCATGATTATTCCGCAAACAAATATAATAATTAGAAAGTAATATTGTGAAGTGTTATATAAGAATAATAAGCACCTTTCATGATCTTTTTCTTTGTGTCGTTGATGACTAAGACTTATGTACAAGAGAATGACAACAGGATGGTGAAATGTCACGTCCAATTATCTTAGATCAGATATACAACCATAAGATATATTACGCATGAATGTCTTTCGTGGGGGAAAAACATAATATAACTAAAAAATACAAAAAAGTTCAATCTGGTGGGTAGAATAGATTCAAACAGCCTTTGGAAAAAGAGTTATCGGCTATTAAGCAAACGTTAATATGTAAGGAATATATAGATGTAGAAAGGAGTGGAGCTAGGTCCTGAAAGCAATATCGGACAAAAAATTTAAATAATTTAAGTTACTATATTCAATAGAATTTAAGGTTAGGTTTAAACTCCAATAATAAAAAATTATACATTATTAATCACATTAGAAATTTTAAATTACCAAGTTTTAATTTAATAAATTGGCACATTACTATGCATTATATTGATTCCAAAATTGTATAACTTTGTTTAACCTAGACGACTCTATATATCGCTAATTATTGTTTGATCATTTAATAAAATGTGTATCATATATTAATGTTGTGTTACTTGATGTTCTAAAACCTGAATTCCCCAATCGTGGTAAAATTGTGATCATATATAATGAGATAATAATTATATGAAAAATATGGATTTTAAATTTCAATAAAGCATTAACTGATACAAAGTTTTAAAATAGCTTATTTACATATACATTTGGTTTGTCATATGGATGGATTTAATATGTTACAATATATTAAGAAGTTCTAAGTATTAGATTGAAAGATACTTGGAGTTTCAATTGTAAGATATTTTAAAATATCAAGAGTAATATTCTTGTTATTATGGATGTTGATTAATTATAAATATATTTTTATTAAATTTAAATTTGGGAATTCATGATTTCAAAAAGCATCAAATTTAAAAATTATCATAAGAAACATTTTTTGTGAATAATCACCACGTAAATTCTCAATATATATAGTTTTATGACTTAGGTAAAGTGTTATATTTTAAAATTAATATATAATTAATTTAATTTAAAAACTATTAATTCAAAATTTTAAACTTTAAAAAAATTAAATATGATTAATAATACATAATATCTTCGATTTGAAGTTTAAAACCAAATATAAATCTCTTATGAATATAAAATAAAAATTAATATTCATTGTTTATTTTTTATAATTATTTAATAACATAAATTTATAATAATTTCTTACACCAAAAACAACCGATTTTTTTAATCCCATGTGGCTGTCAAACCCTATCTCATTCCATTTGCTACTTTATTAATAGGATAACCAGCCGCCACTAACGTTTGTCAAAAACCAGTACTTATTGTCTCCACCACCTCCCCTCATACCTAGATCTCCATCTCCCATTTGAATCAGTTTTTTTACATCTTTTTCGTTTTAATTACCTATCACCAGCCATTGTTATCCAAACCTAAAAATCATAAGATATTGTATCTCAGATTGTTGGACATGACATTTCAGTTTATTTCTCTATCAATCTCTTATTCATTGTCCATGTCACGCCAATCATCAATGGCACCAAGAGAAAAATATAAAAGGTTATTATTATTCTTATCTAACATCCTAATATATTTTTTTATGTTTTATATTTTTCTTGGAATTATAAAGGTAGCATTAAAATTGAAACATGTTTATTTCTCAAATCTGACTAAATTTATATTATAAACACAATTATGTGTTATTTTAATTTTTTGTTTATTTAATTAGTTGTTCAGTTAATATTTATATTGTGAAAAACTAGAAAATATATCTTCAAGCATGATTAATAATTTTTTTGTAAAAGGTTTTAATTTTTAGATGGTGATATTTGAAAAAAATTTGTTCAAAATAACAAATATGTTTTAAATTATCCCATTAATTTCATATGTACAATTTTTAAAGTTCTTTAATTTAATTTAATTGACGAAATACTATCCAATAACGAAAATAACTTGTGCAAACTAACATGCTTGTATTTGTGCAATGTACAAATTTCATCCATATAATTTCATTATTTCTATTTATAGTTTTATAAAAAATCAAACATAGAATTTGATAATCTTGTTTACCTTATCCTATTTAGCAAATATGATCCTATTTAGGATTCATTGTCAATTCACTAACACTTCACAATTTGAGTATCATACATGTTTCCTGCCAACTGTAGCAAGTACTTTACTTTTTATTTTACAATTTTATGATTTAAATATGTTCACAATAATTATTAATTTAATATTTTCCATTCATTTTGATTTTTGTTTTCTGTGTAATTGGAATTTGGCATCGTCTAATATGATTACATGTGTTTATTGGGTTTGAGGGTTAAATTGACCCTAGTTTTTAAACTAAACTGTATATTTGTGGTGCCAGACTTTAAGGTTAGTGTTTTTTTGTAAGGTTAAGCCTGGTGTGATAAAAAAATGAATTGAGATTTCAGAAAGATTGGTCATAAATTAGTCGATTATGTGTAAAAGAATTAAGTAATAACGAAATAGGTCCTTATAAAAATGTTTTAATTAATGGTTTGAGTATTTGCGAATATAAGATGTCTAACATTTGTATGTGAATAGCTATTTATAAATACTAGGTAAATTTTGTGAAGTGAATTTTGTTGGCTTGTGAATTTTTGTTGCTAATTTAAAGTTGTGATTACAGTGCTTCTCTTGAGCCCAATAGAATGCTTTTTTACGGTGATAATGAGTTACCTGACTAGGCAAGTCTCAGTTAGAAGAAAATGAAATTGCTAAAGAGTTAAAAGATTAGTTGCGCAAATTGACAAGGATCAGAATGTTAATATAATACCTACAAATCCAAATAGAGTTAGTATTTGCGATGCTTTACCTACAAATATAGAATATGAGATGGATGGTGTACAGTTGTGTATAATTTATAATATTATTAGTAATTGATAATTTACAATTGATAATTTTTTAGTTACTCATCCTTAGCATTTTTAATATGTAATCCTACTACTTTGTGCTTTTTTGTTTATTGATAAGGAGCTTGTATTATTTCGTTGAACATATAATATGCAGTGATTCTACTTTAATTTGAAAAGTATTTTGTATTTGTATTGAATTTTTGTTCTTTATATAGGACATGTGATAAAATTTCCATGTTAAATTTTCATGGGGTAACCCCGTGTTTGGCTAACGCGAGCGTAGGGTAAAATTAACCCGACCTTTACCATTGGTAAAACCAAATCTCGACTAAATTACACTATTCTTAACCTAGACCCCAACCTGGGGTAAACTCGGCCGGTGCTCACCCCTATTTTTTTTATGTATTTCTAGAAAACTAGATGAATTTTACTACTCTATTTCAGAGTCCCGAAATCTAAACAATTAATAATGTTTAATAGATTACCAACTTCAAAATTTATTTTCAATTACGATAAAGTAACTATAGGCATAGAATTTAACTAATTATGCTAACCTTTAATTTTTTAATACTTATCTCAACTACATCTATAATGTTGAGTTTATATTAGAGAGTTCATTGGCATCAACTAATGTAGTTTCATTCCATGTCACCAATATGATGTTTTGTGTCATATCAGAGTGTGAGGGAATGAGTACAATTATTATTATTGTATATATGATATTTTAACTATGTAGGCTTGTGCTAATTCTGATAGGATATTGTACGTCAGAGACATAGTCCATCTCCTAAGGGAATATTAAGGGTCATTCGGTTAAACAAGTAGCATTTTACAACACTTTGTATAATCATGTGTATCCTAATTTCTAAATGTATGATGCTAATTACTTAAGTAGTTAAGCCTTTATAATCTTCTTACATGAACAATTTTATTTTTATTTTTTATAGAGAACAGACAAAAATTCGCATAAGATAACAGAATGAAGAAAGTTATACAGTAGTGGAGTTGAAGTAACTATAGATTTATTAATACAACGGTTTAAAAAGATGCGAGAGATATGCAAAATGGTATAAATACATGTAATGGAGATTATGAACATAACTCTTAAGAAAAATGACTATAATTCTCATCAAATATTCTTGGATCAAGTATTGCAATTTAATATTATGTCACCATATTGTAAAAGGGTCACAAATACTTAACTTAGCTTAACTTGGACCGTGACACATTTAAACATGATACACTTATTTTTCATATATATCTCTTTCACATTTGAACATTTTGAATATTATTAGAATAGAACCAAATAAATTTTTTATAAAAGAAAACAATATGGACGGTCAAATACGTCATGTCGCATTGAAAATATTATTTAAAACAGTTCACTTAATCTTAATTCTATCTCATCGAATAAGTATTGTGAAATAAAGAAACTCTTATAAATACCAATCGATTTAGATTTCTCAAACTAAGAAAAATTATGTTTAATGTCTCAATTATATAATCAAACATGAATTTAAATCATACAACTATTATTGAGAAAACATAAAATTCAAACATAAAGATCAATTTTTTTTAATTAAAATATAGATATATATACATATTCTATTAACCTCAATATAAAGGATAAGGGTAAAATCAAACTCTACTTTTGTAACTTAATTGTCATCTTCTGCATTAAACAATTATGTAGCTTATGAAACTTTCCTAAGAACTCCAATATCATTCATTCCTCCATTACATAAACCGTTATTATCAAACAATTTAAAAAGTCAATCCAAGAAATACTATGATTAAAAATACATAAACTCAGTACAATTGATAATATATCTAATACTGAATATCTATAGTTACAACTCTAATCTTGCTAGTTTTCTAAAATATAAGGAATAATTTTGCAATTACTTTATAAAAGAGAATCAATTATAATTTCATACTATTGAGGTTTGAATATAGTCCAACACACCCTTGGAAAACAAAACTTTATATTTTAGTGTCACCTTGATAATTCCACAAACAAATATAAAAATTAGAAAGTAATATTGTGAAGTGTTATATAAGAATAATAAGCACCTTTCATGATCTTTTTCATTGTGTCGTTGATGACTAAGACTTATGTACAAGAGAATGAAAACATGATGGTGAAATGTCACGTCCAATTATCTTAGATCAGATATTCAACTATAAGATATATTACGCATGAATGTCTTTCATGGGAAAAAAACATAATATAACTAAAAAATACAAAAAAGTTCAATCTGGTGGGAAGAATAGATTCAAACAGCCTTTGGAAAAAGAGTTATCGGCTATTAAGCAAACGTTATTATGTAAGGTATATATAGTTGTAGAAAGGAGTGGAGCTAGGTCCTGAAAGCAATATTGGACAAAATATTTAAATAATTTAAGCTATTGTATTCAATAGAATTTAAGGTTAGGTTTAAACTCCAATAATAAAAAATTATAGATTATTAATCACATTAGAAATTTTAAATTACCAAATTTTAATTTAATAAATTGGCACATTACTATGCATTATATTGATTCTAAAATTGTAAAACTTTGTTTAACCTAGACGACTCTATATATTGATAATTATTGTTTGATCATTAAATAAAATGGGTATCATATTTTAATGTTGTTTTACTTGATGTTCTAAAACCTTGAATTCCCCAATTGTGGTAAAATTGTGATCATTTATAATGAGATAATAATTATAGGAATAATATGGATTTTAAATTTCAATAAAGTATTAACTGATACAAAGTTTTAAAATACCTTAGTTACATATACATTTGGTTTGTCATATGAATGAATTTAATATGTTACAATATATAAAGAAGTTCTAAGTATTAGATTGAAAGATACTTGGAGTATCAATTGTAAGATATTTTTAAATATCAAAAGTAATCTTCTTGTTATTATGGATGTTGATTAATTATAAATATATTTTTATTAGGAATTTATGATTTCGAAAAGCATCAAATTAAAAAATTATCATAAGAAACATGTTTTGTGAATAATCACCACGTAAATTCTCAATATATATAGTTTTATGACTTAGGTAAAGTGTTATATTTTAAAATTAATATATAATTAATTTAATTTAAAAACTATTAATTCAAAATTTTAAATTTTAAAAAAATTAAATATGATTAATAATTCATAATATCTTTGATTTGAAGTATAAAACCAAATATAAATTTCTTATGAATATAAAATAAAATAATATTCGTTGTTTATTTTTTATAATTATTTAATAATTTAAATTAATAATAATATTCTTACACAAAAAGCTACCGATTTTGTTATCCGATGTGGCTGTCAAACCCTATCTCATTCCATTTGCTACTTTATTAATAGGATAATGAGCCACCACTTACGTTTGTCAAAACCCAGTACTTATTGTCTCCATCTCCCATTTGAATCAGTTTTTTTACATCTTTTTTTTATTACGTATCACCCTCCATTGTTATCCAAACCTAAAAATCATAGGATATTGTATCTCAGATTGTTGGACATGACATTTCAGTTTATTTCTCTATTAGTCTCTTATTTATTGTTTATGTCACGCCCAATCATCAATGGCACCAAGAGAAAAAAATTAAAGGTTATTATTATTCTTATCAAACATCCTAATATCTTTTTTTATGTTTTATATTTTTCTTGGAAATATAAAGGTAGCATTAAAATTGAAACATGTTTATTTCTCAAATCTGTCTGAAATTATAGATTATTAATCACATTAGAAATGTTAAATTACCAAGTTTTAATTCAATAAATTAGAACATTACTATGTATTATATCGATTCCAAAATTGTAAAACTTTGTTTAACCGAGACGACTCTATATATTGATAATTATTGTTTGATCATTTAATAAAATGTGTATCATATATTAATGTTGTTTTACTTGATGTTCTAAAACCTTGAATTCCTTAATCGTGGTAAAATTGTGATCATTTATAATGAGATAATAATTATATGAAAAAATATGGATTTTAAATTTGATACAAATTTTTAATATACCTTAGTTACATATACATTTGGTTTGTCATATGGATGAATTTAATATGTCACAATATATTAAGAAGTTCTATGTATTAGATTGAAAGATACTTGGAGTTTCAATTGTAAGATATTTTAAAATATCAAGAGTAATCTTCTTGTTATTATGGATGTTGATTAATTATAAATATATTTTTATTAAATTTAAATTTGGGAATTCATGATTTCAAAAAGCATCAAATTTAAAAATTATCATAAGAAACATTTTTTGTGAATAATCACCACGTAAATTCTCAATATATATAGTTTTATGACTTAGGTAAAGTGTTATATTTTAAAATTAATATATAACTAATTTAATTAAAAAACTATTAATTCAAAATTTTAAATTCAAAAAAAATTAAATATGATTAATAATACGGAAAATTCTTCCATCCAATATTGGATGATCCTACACCAATTACATTCATACACATACCCCATGTTTTAAAATTACAAAAGTAACTATCACATTAATCTAATGACATGTGTTTTGTTTTAATAATCAATGACCATGATTCATACACCAAAAGCCGCCCATATTTTTATCCCATGTGGCTGTCAAACCCTACCTCATTCCATTTGCTACTTTACTAATAGGATAACCAGCCGCCACTAACGTTTGTCAAAAACCAGTACTTATTGTCTCCACCTCCCCTCATACCTAGATCTCCATCTCCCATTTGAATCAGTTTTTTTACATCTTTTTCTTTTTTATTACGTATCACCACCCTCCATTGTTATCCAAACCTAAAAATTATACGATATTGCATCTCAGATTGTTGGACATGACATTTCAGTTTATTTCTCTATCAATCTCTTATTCATTGTCCATGTCACGTCAATCATCAATGGCACCAAGAGAAAAAAATAAAAGGTTATTATTATTTTTATCTAACATCCTAATATCTTTTTTTATGTTTTATATTTTTCTTGGAATTATAAAGGTAGTATTAAAATTGAAACATGTTTATTTCTCAAATCTGACTGAAATTATATTATAACCATAATTATGTGTTATTTTATTATTTTTTCATTTAATTAGTTGTTCAGGTAATATTTATATTGTGAAAAACTAGAAAAAATATATCTTCAAGCATGATTAATAATTTTTTTGTAAAAGGTTTTAATTTATAGATGGTGATGTTTGAAAAAGTTTTGTTCAAAATAACACATATGTTTTAAATTATCCCATTAATTTCATATGTACAATTTTTAATGGTCTTTAATTTAATTCAATTGACGAAATACTATCCAATAATGAAAATAACTTGTGCAAACTAACATGCTTGTATTTGTGCAATGTACAAATTTCATCCATATAATTTCATTATTTCTATTTATATTTTTACAAAAAATCAAACATAGAATTTGATAATCTTCTTTACCTTATCCTATTTAGCAAATAGGATCCTATTTAGGATTCACTGTCAATTCACTAACACTTCACAATTTGAGTATCATACATGTTTCCTGCCAACTGTCTTTTACTATAGCAAGTACTTTACTTTTATTTTACAATTTTATGATTTAAATATGTTCACAATAATTTTTAATTTTAGATTTCCATTCATTTTGATTTTTGTTTTCTGTGTAATTGGAATGTGGCATCGTCTAATATAATCACATTTGTTTATTGGGTTTGAGGATTAAATTGACCATAGTTTTTAAACTAAACTGTATATTTGTGGTGCCAGAGTTTAAGGTTAGTGTTTTTTTGTAAGGTTAAGCCTGGTGTGATAAAAGAAATGAATTGAGATTTCAGAAAGATTGACCATAAATTAGTCGATTATGTGTAAAAGAATTAAGTAATAACGAAATAGGTCCTTGTAAAAATGTTTTAATTAATGGTTTGAGTATTTGCGAATATAAGATGTATAACATTTGTATGTGAATAGCTATTTATAAATACTAGGTAAATTTTGTGAAGTGAATTTTGTTGGCTTGTGAATTTTTTGTGCTAATTTATAATTGTGATTACAGTGAGGCAAAAGGCAGAGCTTCTCTTGAGCCCAATAGGATGCTTTTTTAGGGTGATAATGAGTTACATGACTGGGTAAGTCTAAGTTAGACGGAAATGAAAATGCTAAAGAGTTAAAGGATTAGCTGCGTAAATTGACAAGGATCAGAATGTTAATACAATACCTACAAATCCAAATAGTGTTAGTATTTGCGATGCTTTATCTGCAAATATAGAATTTGAGATGGATGGTGTACACCTGTGTATAATTTATAATATTATTAGTAATTGATAATTTACAATTGATAATTTTTTAGTTACTCATCCTTAGCATTTTTAATATGCAATTCTACTACTTGGTGCTTTTTTGTTTATTGATAAGGAGCTTGTATTATTTCGTTGAACATATAATATTTAGTGATTCTACTTCAATTTGAAAAGTATTTTGTATTTGTATTGAAATTTTGTGCTTTATATAGGACTTGTGAAAAAAATTTACATGTTAAATTACCATTGGGTAAATCTATATTTGGGTAACGCAAGCGTAGGGTAAAATTAACCCGACCTTTACCACTGGTAAAACCAAAACTCGACTAAATTACCCTATTCTTAACCTAAACCCCAACCCGGGGTAATCTCGGCCGGTGCTCACCCCTAGTTTTTTTATGTATTTCTAGAAAACAGGATGAATTTTACTATTCTATTTTAGAGTCCCGAAATCTAAACAATTAATAATGTTTAATAGATTACCAACTTCGAAATTTATTTTTAATTACGACAAAGTAACTATAGGCCTAGAATTTAACTAATTATTCTAACTTTTAATTTTTTAATACTTATCTCAATTACATCTACAATTTTGAGTTTATATTAGAGAGTTCATTGGCATCAACTAATGTAGTTTCATTCCATGTCACCAATATGATGTTTTGTGTCATATCAGAGTGTGAGGGAATGAGTACAATTATTATTATTGTATATATGATGTTTTAACTATGTAGGCTTGTGCTAATTCTGATAGGATATTGTACATCAGAGACATAGTCCATCTTCTAAGGGAATATTAAGAGTCATTCGGTTAAACAAGTAGCATTTTACAGCACTATGTATAATTATGTGTATCCTCATTTCTAAATGTATAATGCTAATTACTTAAGTAGTTAAGCCTTTTATAATCTTCATACATGAACATTTTTATTTTTATTTTTTATAGAGAACGGACAAAAATTCGCAAAAGATAACAGAAAGAAGAAAGTCATACAGTAGTGGAGTTGAAGTAACTATAGATTTATTAATAAAACGGTTTAAAAAGATGCTAGAGATATGCAAAATGGTACGAATACATGTAGTGGAGATTATGATAATAACTCTCAAGAAAAACGACTATAATCCTCATCAAATATTCTTGGATCAGTATTGCAATTTAATATTATGTTTGTCCTATAAAACAACATATTGTAAATTGGGTCACAAATATTTAACTTAGGTTGACTTGGACCGTGATAAGACCGCGACACATTTGAACATGATACACTTATTTTTCATATATATCTCTCTTCACATTTGAACATTTTGAATATTATTAGAATAGAACCAAATTAATTTTTCATAAAAGCAAACAATATGGACGGTCAAATACGTCATGTCGTATTGAAAATATTATTTAAAACAGTTCAATGAATCTTAATTCTATCTCATCGAATAAATATTGTGAAATAAAAAAACTCTTATAAATACCAATCGATTTAGATTTCTTAAACTAAGAAAAATTATGTTTAACTTCTCAATTATATAATCAAACTTGAATTTAAATCATACAACTGTTATTGAGAAAACATAAAATTCAAACATAAAGATCAAGTTTTTAATTAAAATATAGATAAATATACAAATATTCTATTAACATTAATGTATAGCTTAAGGATAAAATCAAACTCTACTTTTGTAACTTAATTGTCATCTTCTGCATTAAACAATTATGTAGCTTATGAAACTTGTCTAAGAAACTCCAATATCATTCTTTCCTCCATTACATAAAAATGTTATTATCAAACAATTTAAAAAGTCAATCCAAGAAATATTATGATTAAAAATACATAAACTCAATACAATAGATAATATATCTAATATTGAATATCTATAGTTACAACTCTAATCTTGCTAGTTTTCGAAAACATAAGGAATAATTTTGCAATTACTTTATAAAAGAGAATCAATTAAAATTTCATACTATTGAGGTTTGAATATAGTCCAACCCAGCATTGGAAAACAAAACTTTATATTTTAGTGTTACCTTGATAATTCCACAAACAAATATAAAAATTAGAAAGTAATATTGTGAAGTGTTATATAAGAATAATAAGCACCTTTCATGATCTTTTTCTTGGTGTCGTTGATGACTAAGACTTATGTACAAGAGAATGACAACAGGATGGTGAAATGTCACGTCCAATTATCTTAGATTAGATATACAACCATAATATATATTACGCATGAATGTCTTTCGTGGGGGGAAACACATAATATAACTAAAAAATACAAAAAAGTTCAATCTGGTGGGCAGAATAGATTCAAACAGCCTTTGGAAAAAGAGTTATCAGCTATTAAGCAAAGGTTAATATGTAAGGAATATATAGTTGTAGAAAGGAGTGGAGCTAGGTCCTGAAAGCAATATTGGACAAAAAATTTAAATAATTTAAGTTACTGTTATTCAATAGAATTTAAGTTTAGGTTTAAACTCCAATAATAAAAAATTATAGATTATTAATCACATTAGAAATGTTAAATTACCAAGTTTTAATTCAATAAATTAGCACATTACTATGTATTATATCGATTCCAAAATTGTAAAACTTTGTTTAACCGAGACGAGTCTATATATTGATAATTATTGTTTGATCATTTAATAAAATGTGTATCATATATTAATGTTGTTTTACTTGATGTTCTAAAACCTTGAATTCCTTAATCGTGGTAAAATTGTGATCATATATAATGAGATAATAATTATATGAAAAATATGGATTTTAAATTTGATACAAATTTTTAATATACCTTAGTTACATATACATTTGGTTTGTCATATGGATGAATTTAATATGTCACAATATATTAAGAAGTTCTATGTATTAGATTGAAAGATACTTGGAGTTTCAATTGTAAGATATTTTAAAATATCAAGAGTAATCTTCTTGTTATTATGGATGTTGATTAATTATAAATATATTTTTATTAAATTTAAATTTGGAAATTCATGATTTCGAAAAGCATCAAATTTAAAAATTATCATAAGAAACATTTTTTGTGAATAATCACCACGTAAATTCTCAATATATATAGTTTTATGAATTAGGTAAAGTGTTATATTTTAAAATTACTATATAATTAATTTAATTAAAAAACTATTAATTCAAAATTTTAAACTCAAAAAAAATTAAATATGATTAATAATAAGGAAAATTCTTCCATCCAATATTGGATGATCCTACACCAATTACATTCATACACATACCCCATGTTTTAAAATTCCAAAAATAACTATCACATTAATCTAATGACATGTGTTTTGTTTTAATAATCAATGACCATGATTCTTACACCAAAAGCCGCTGATATTTTTATCCCATGTGGCTGTCAAACCCTACCTCATTCCATTTGCTACTTTACTAATAGGATAACCAGCCGCCACTAACGTTTGTCAAAAACCAGTACTTATTGTCTCCACCTCCCCTCATACCTAGATCTCCATCTCCCATTTGAATCAGTTTTTTTACATCTTTTTCTTTTTTATTACGTATCACCACCCTCCATTGTTATCCAAACCTAAAAATTATACGATATTGCATCTCAGATTGTTGGACATGACATTTCAGTTTATTTCTCTATCAATCTCTTATTCATTGTCCATGTCACGTCAATCATCAATGGCACCAAGAGAAAAAAATAAAAGGTTATTATTATTTTTATCTAACATCCTAATATCTTTTTTTATGTTTTATATTTTTCTTGGAATTATAAAGGTAGCATTAAAATTGAAACATGTTTATTTCTCAAATCTGACTGAAATTATATTATAACCATAATTATGTGTTATTTCAATTATTTTTTCATTTAATTAGTTGTTCAGGTAATATTTATATTGTGAAAAACTAGAAAAAATATATCTTCAAGCATGATTAATAATTTTTTTGTAAAAGGTTTTAATTTATAGATGGTGATGTTTGAAAAAGTTTTGTTCAAAATAACACATATGTTTTAAATTATCCCATTAATTTCATATGTACAATTTTTAATGGTCTTTAATTTAATTCAATTGACGAAATACTATCCAATAATGAAAATAACTTGTGCAAACTAACATGCTTGTATTTGTGCAATGTACAAATTTCATCCATATAATTTCATTATTTCTATTTATATTTTTACAAAAAATCAAACATAGAATTTGATAATCTTCTTTACCTTATCCTATTTAGCAAATAGGATCCTATTTAGGATTCACTGTCAATTCACTAACACTTCACAATTTGAGTATCATACATGTTTCCTGCCAACTGTCTTTTACTATAGCAAGTACTTTACTTTTATTTTACAATTTTATGATTTAAATATGTTCACAATAATTTTTAATTTTAGATTTCCATTCATTTTGATTTTTGTTTTCTGTGTAATTGGAATGTGGCATCGTCTAATATAATCACATTTGTTTATTGGGTTTGAGGATTAAATTGACCATAGTTTTTAAACTAAACTGTATATTTGTGGTGCCAGACTTTAAGGTTAGTGTTTTTTTGTAAGGTTAAGCCTGGTGTGATAAAAGAAATGAATTGAGATTTCAGAAAGATTGACCATAAATTAGTCGATTGTGTGTAAAAGAATTAAGTAATAACGAAATAGGTCCTAGTAAAAATGTTTTAATTAATGGTTTGAGTATTTGCGAATATAAGATGTCTAACATTTGTATGTGAATAGCTATTTATAAATACTAGGTAAATTTTGTGAAGTGAATTTTGTTGGCTTGTGAATTTTTTGTGCTAATTTATAATTGTGATTACAGTGAGGCAAAAGGCAGAGCTTCTCTTGAGCCCAATAGGATGCTTTTTTAGGGTGATAATGAGTTACATGACTGGGTAAGTCTAAGTTAGAAGGAAATGAAAATGCTAAAGAGTTAAAGGGTTAACTGCGCAAATTGACAAGGATCGGAATGTTAATACAATACCTACAAATCCAAATAGTGTTAGTATTTGCGATGCTTTATCTGCAAATATAGAATTTGAGATGGATGATGTACACCTGTGTATAATTTATAATATTATTAGTAATTGATAATTTACAATTGATAATTTTTTAGTTACTCATCCTTAGCATTTTTAATATGCAATTCTACTACTTGGTGCTTTTTTGTTTATTGATAAGGAGCTTGTATTATTTCGTTGAACATATAATATTTAGTGATTCTACTTCAATTTGAAAAGTATTTTGTATTTGTATTGAAATTTTGTGCTTTATATAGGACTTGTGAAAAAAATTTACATGTTAAATTACCATTGGGTAAATCCATGTTTGGGTAACGCAAGCGTAGGGTAAAATTAACCCGACCTTTACCACTGGTAAAACCAAAACTCGACTAAATTACCCTATTCTTAACCTAAACCCCAACCCGGGGTAATCTCGGCCGGTGCTCACCCCTAGTTTTTTTATGTATTTCTAGAAAACTGGATGAATTTTACTATTCTATTTTAGAGTCCCGAAATCTAAACAATTAATAATGTTTAATAGATTACCAACTTCGAAATTTATTTTTAATTACGACAAAGTAACTATAGGCCTAGAATTTAACTAATTATTCTAACTTTTAATTTTTTAATACTTATCTCAACTACATCTACAATTTTGAGTTTATATTAGAGAGTTCATTGGCATCAACTAATGTAGTTTCATTCCATGTCACGAATATGATGTTTTGTGTCATATTAGAGTGTGAGGGAATAAGTACAATTATTATTATTGTATATATGATGTTTTAACTATGTAGGCTTGTGCTAATTCTGATAGGATATTGTACGTCAGAGACATAGTCCATCTTCTAAGGGAATATTAAGAGTCATTCGGTTAAACAAGTAGCATTTTACAGCACTATGTATAATCATGTGTATCCTCATTTCTAAATGTATAATGCTAATTACTTAAGTAGTTAAGCCTTTTATAATCTTCTTACATGAACATTTTTATTTTTATTTTTTATAGAGAACGGACAAAAATTCGCAAAAGATAACAGAAAGAAGAAAGTCATACAGTAGTGGAGTTGAAGTAACTATAGATTTATTAATAAAACGGTTTAAAAAGATGCTAGAGATATGCAAAATGGTACGAATACATGTAGTGGAGATTATGATAATAACTCTCAAGAAAAACGACTATAATCCTCATCAAATATTCTTGGATCAGTATTGCAATTCAATATTATGTTTGTCCTATAAAACAACATATTGTAAATTGGGTCACAAATATTTAACTTAGGTTGACTTGGACCGTGATAAGACCGCGACACATTTGAACATGATACACTTATTTTTCATATATATCTCTCTTCACATTTGAACATTTTGAATATTATTAGAATAGAACCAAATTAATTTTTCATAAAAGCAAACAATATGGACGGTCAAATACGTCATGTCGTATTAAAAATATTATTTAAAACAGTTCAATGAATCTTAATTCTATCTCATCGAATAAATATTGTGAAATAAAAAAACTCTTATAAATACCAATCGATTTAGATTTCTTAAACTAAGAAAAATTATGTTTAACTTCTCAATTATATAATCAAACTTGAATTTAAATCATACAACTGTTATTGAGAAAACATAAAATTCAAACATAAAGATCAATTTTTTAATTAAAATATAGATAAATATACAAATATTCTATTAACATTAATGTATAGCTTAAGGATAAAATCAAACTCTACTTTTGTAACTTAATTGTCATCTTCTGCATTAAACAATTATGTAGCTTATGAAACTTGTCTAAGAAACTCCAATATCATTCTTTCCTCCATTACATAAAAATGTTATTATCAAACAATTTAAAAAGTCAATCCAAGAAATATTATGATTAAAAATACATAAACTCAATACAATAGATAATATATCTAATATTGAATATCTATAGTTACAACTCTAATCTTGCTAGTTTTCGAAAACATAAGGAATAATTTTGCAATTACTTTATAAAAGAGAATCAATTAAAATTTCATACTATTGAGGTTTGAATATAGTCCAACCCAGCATTGGAAAACAAAACTTTATATTTTAGTGTTACCTTGATAATTCCACAAACAAATATAAAAATTAGAAAGTAATATTCTGAAGTGTTATATAAGAATAATAAGCACCTTTCATGATCTTTTTCTTGGTGTCGTTGATGACTAAGACTTATGTACAAGAGAATGACAACAGGATGGTGAAATGTCACGTCCAATTATCTTAGATTAGATATACAACCATAATATATATAACGCATGAATGTCTTTCGTGGGGGAAACACATAATATAACTAAAAAATACAAAAAAGTTCAATCTGGTGGGCAGAATAGATTCAAACAGCCTTTGGAAAAAGAGTTATCAGCTATTAAGCAAAGGTTAATATGTAAGGAATATATAGTTGTAGAAAGGAGTGGAGCTAGGTCCTGAAAGCAATATTGGACAAAAAATTTAAATAATTTAAGTTACTGTTATTCAATAGAATTTAAGTTTAGGTTTAAACTCCAATAATAAAAAATTATAGATTATTAATCACATTAGAAATGTTAAATTACCAAGTTTTAATTCAATAAATTAGCACATTACTATGTATTATATCGATTCCAAAATTGTAAAACTTTGTTTAACCGAGACGACTCTATATATTGATAATTATTGTTTGATCATTTAATAAAATGTGTATCATATATTAATGTTGTTTTACTTGATGTTCTAAAACCTTGAATTCCTTAATCGTGGTAAAATTGTGATCATATATAATGAGATAATAATTATATGAAAAATATGGATTTTAAATTTGATACGAATTTTCAATATACCTTAGTTACATATACATTTGGTTTGTCATATGGATGAATTTAATATGTCACAATATATTAAGAAGTTCTATGTATTAGATTGAAAGATACTTGGAGTTTTAATTGTAAGATATTTTAAAATATCAAGAGTAATCTTCTTGTTATTATGGATGTTGATTAATTATAAATATATTTTTATTAAATTTAAATTTGGGAATTCATGATTTCAAAAAGCATCAAATTTAAAAATTATCATAAGAAACATTTTTTGTGAATAATCACCAGGTAAATTCTCAATATATATAGTTTTATGAATTAGGTAAAGTGTTATATTTTAAAATTAATATATAATTAATTTAATTAAAAATCTATTTAATTCAAAATTTTAAATTCAAAAAAAATTAAATATGATTAATAATACGGAAAATTCTTCCATCCAATATTGGATGATCCTACACCAATTATATTCATACACATACCTCTGTTTTAAAATTCCAAAAGTAACTATCACATTAATCTAATGGCATGTGTTTTGTTTTAATAATCAATGACCATGATTCTTACACCAAAAGCCGCCGATATTTTTATCCCATGTGGCTGTCAAACCCTACCTCATTCCATTTGCTACTTTAATAATAGGATAACCAGCCGCCACTAACGTTTGTCAAAAACCAGTACTTATTGTCTCCACCTCCCCTCATACCTAGATCTCCATCTCCCATTTGAATCAGTTTTTTTACATCTTTTTCTTTTTTATTACGTATCACCACCCTCCATTGTTATCCAAACCTAAAAATTATACGATATTGCATCTCAGATTGTTGGACATGACATTTCAGTTTATTTCTCTATCAATCTCTTATTCATTGTCCATGTCACGTCAATCATCAATGGCACCAAGAGAAAAAAATAAAAGGTTATTATTATTTTTATCTAACATCCTAATATCTTTTTTTATGTTTTATATTTTTCTTGGAATTATAAAGGTAGCATTAAAATTGAAACATGTTTATTTCTCAAATCTGACTGAAATTATATTATAACCATAATTATGTGTTATTTCAATTATTTTTTCATTTAATTAGTTGTTCAGGTAATATTTATATTGTGAAAAACTAGAAAAAATATATCTTCAAGCATGATTAATAATTTTTTTGTAAAAGGTTTTAATTTATAGATGGTGATGTTTGAAAAAGTTTTGTTCAAAATAACACATATGTTTTAAATTATCCCATTAATTTCATATGTACAATTTTTAATGGTCTTTAATTTAATTCAATTGACGAAATACTATCCAATAATGAAAATAACTTGTGCAAACTAACATGCTTGTATTTGTGCAATGTACAAATTTCATCCATATAATTTCATTATTTCTATTTATATTTTTACAAAAAATCAAACATAGAATTTGATAATCTTCTTTACCTTATCCTATTTAGCAAATAGGATCCTATTTAGGATTCACTGTCAATTCACTAACACTTCACAATTTGAGTATCATACATGTTTCCTGCCAACTGTCTTTTACTATAGCAAGTACTTTACTTTTATTTTACAATTTTATGATTTAAATATGTTCACAATAATTTTTAATTTTAGATTTCCATTCATTTTGATTTTTGTTTTCTGTGTAATTGGAATGTGGCATCGTCTAATATAATCACATTTGTTTATTGGGTTTGAGGATTAAATTGACCATAGTTTTTAAACTAAACTGTATATTTGTGGTGCCAGACTTTAAGGTTAGTGTTTTTTTGTAAGGTTAAGCCTGGTGTGATAAAAGAAATGAATTGAGATTTCAGAAAGATTGACCATAAATTAGTCGATTGTGTGTAAAAGAATTAAGTAATAACGAAATAGGTCCTAGTAAAAATGTTTTAATTAATGGTTTGAGTATTTGCGAATATAAGATGTCTAACATTTGTATGTGAATAGCTATTTATAAATACTAGGTAAATTTTGTGAAGTGAATTTTGTTGGCTTGTGAATTTTTTGTGCTAATTTATAATTGTGATTACAGTGAGGCAAAAGGCAGAGCTTCTCTTGAGCCCAATAGGATGCTTTTTTAGGGTGATAATGAGTTACATGACTGGGTAAGTCTAAGTTAGAAGGAAATGAAAATGCTAAAGAGTTAAAGGGTTAACTGCGCAAATTGACAAGGATCGGAATGTTAATACAATACCTACAAATCCAAATAGTGTTAGTATTTGCGATGCTTTATCTGCAAATATAGAATTTGAGATGGATGATGTACACCTGTGTATAATTTATAATATTATTAGTAATTGATAATTTACAATTGATAATTTTTTAGTTACTCATCCTTAGCATTTTTAATATGCAATTCTACTACTTGGTGCTTTTTTGTTTATTGATAAGGAGCTTGTATTATTTCGTTGAACATATAATATTTAGTGATTCTACTTCAATTTGAAAAGTATTTTGTATTTGTATTGAAATTTTGTGCTTTATATAGGACTTGTGAAAAAAATTTACATGTTAAATTACCATTGGGTAAATCCATGTTTGGGTAACGCAAGCGTAGGGTAAAATTAACCCGACCTTTACCACTGGTAAAACCAAAACTCGACTAAATTACCCTATTCTTAACCTAAACCCCAACCCGGGGTAATCTCGGCCGGTGCTCACCCCTAGTTTTTTTATGTATTTCTAGAAAACTGGATGAATTTTACTATTCTATTTTAGAGTCCCGAAATCTAAACAATTAATAATGTTTAATAGATTACCAACTTCGAAATTTATTTTTAATTACGACAAAGTAACTATAGGCCTAGAATTTAACTAATTATTCTAACTTTTAATTTTTTAATACTTATCTCAACTACATCTACAATTTTGAGTTTATATTAGAGAGTTCATTGGCATCAACTAATGTAGTTTCATTCCATGTCACGAATATGATGTTTTGTGTCATATTAGAGTGTGAGGGAATAAGTACAATTATTATTATTGTATATATGATGTTTTAACTATGTAGGCTTGTGCTAATTCTGATAGGATATTGTACGTCAGAGACATAGTCCATCTTCTAAGGGAATATTAAGAGTCATTCGGTTAAACAAGTAGCATTTTACAGCACTATGTATAATCATGTGTATCCTCATTTCTAAATGTATAATGCTAATTACTTAAGTAGTTAAGCCTTTTATAATCTTCTTACATGAACATTTTTATTTTTATTTTTTATAGAGAACGGACAAAAATTCGCAAAAGATAACAGAAAGAAGAAAGTCATACAGTAGTGGAGTTGAAGTAACTATAGATTTATTAATAAAACGGTTTAAAAAGATGCTAGAGATATGCAAAATGGTACGAATACATGTAGTGGAGATTATGATAATAACTCTCAAGAAAAACGACTATAATCCTCATCAAATATTCTTGGATCAGTATTGCAATTCAATATTATGTTTGTCCTATAAAACAACATATTGTAAATTGGGTCACAAATATTTAACTTAGGTTGACTTGGACCGTGATAAGACCGCGACACATTTGAACATGATACACTTATTTTTCATATATATCTCTCTTCACATTTGAACATTTTGAATATTATTAGAATAGAACCAAATTAATTTTTCATAAAAGCAAACAATATGGACGGTCAAATACGTCATGTCGTATTAAAAATATTATTTAAAACAGTTCAATGAATCTTAATTCTATCTCATCGAATAAATATTGTGAAATAAAAAAACTCTTATAAATACCAATCGATTTAGATTTCTTAAACTAAGAAAAATTATGTTTAACTTCTCAATTATATAATCAAACTTGAATTTAAATCATACAACTGTTATTGAGAAAACATAAAATTCAAACATAAAGATCAATTTTTTAATTAAAATATAGATAAATATACAAATATTCTATTAACATTAATGTATAGCTTAAGGATAAAATCAAACTCTACTTTTGTAACTTAATTGTCATCTTCTGCATTAAACAATTATGTAGCTTATGAAACTTGTCTAAGAAACTCCAATATCATTCTTTCCTCCATTACATAAAAATGTTATTATCAAACAATTTAAAAAGTCAATCCAAGAAATATTATGATTAAAAATACATAAACTCAATACAATAGATAATATATCTAATATTGAATATCTATAGTTACAACTCTAATCTTGCTAGTTTTCGAAAACATAAGGAATAATTTTGCAATTACTTTATAAAAGAGAATCAATTAAAATTTCATACTATTGAGGTTTGAATATAGTCCAACCCAGCATTGGAAAACAAAACTTTATATTTTAGTGTTACCTTGATAATTCCACAAACAAATATAAAAATTAGAAAGTAATATTCTGAAGTGTTATATAAGAATAATAAGCACCTTTCATGATCTTTTTCTTGGTGTCGTTGATGACTAAGACTTATGTACAAGAGAATGACAACAGGATGGTGAAATGTCACGTCCAATTATCTTAGATTAGATATACAACCATAATATATATAACGCATGAATGTCTTTCGTGGGGGAAACACATAATATAACTAAAAAATACAAAAAAGTTCAATCTGGTGGGCAGAATAGATTCAAACAGCCTTTGGAAAAAGAGTTATCAGCTATTAAGCAAAGGTTAATATGTAAGGAATATATAGTTGTAGAAAGGAGTGGAGCTAGGTCCTGAAAGCAATATTGGACAAAAAATTTAAATAATTTAAGTTACTGTTATTCAATAGAATTTAAGTTTAGGTTTAAACTCCAATAATAAAAAATTATAGATTATTAATCACATTAGAAATGTTAAATTACCAAGTTTTAATTCAATAAATTAGCACATTACTATGTATTATATCGATTCCAAAATTGTAAAACTTTGTTTAACCGAGACGACTCTATATATTGATAATTATTGTTTGATCATTTAATAAAATGTGTATCATATATTAATGTTGTTTTACTTGATGTTCTAAAACCTTGAATTCCTTAATCGTGGTAAAATTGTGATCATATATAATGAGATAATAATTATATGAAAAATATGGATTTTAAATTTGATACGAATTTTCAATATACCTTAGTTACATATACATTTGGTTTGTCATATGGATGAATTTAATATGTCACAATATATTAAGAAGTTCTATGTATTAGATTGAAAGATACTTGGAGTTTTAATTGTAAGATATTTTAAAATATCAAGAGTAATCTTCTTGTTATTATGGATGTTGATTAATTATAAATATATTTTTATTAAATTTAAATTTGGGAATTCATGATTTCAAAAAGCATCAAATTTAAAAATTATCATAAGAAACATTTTTTGTGAATAATCACCAGGTAAATTCTCAATATATATAGTTTTATGAATTAGGTAAAGTGTTATATTTTAAAATTAATATATAATTAATTTAATTAAAAATCTATTTAATTCAAAATTTTAAATTCAAAAAAAATTAAATATGATTAATAATACGGAAAATTCTTCCATCCAATATTGGATGATCCTACACCAATTATATTCATACACATACCTCTGTTTTAAAATTCCAAAAGTAACTATCACATTAATCTAATGGCATGTGTTTTGTTTTAATAATCAATGACCATGATTCTTACACCAAAAGCCGCCGATATTTTTATCCCATGTGGCTGTCAAACCCTACCTCATTCCATTTGCTACTTTAATAATAGGATAACCAGCCGCCACTAACGTTTGTCAAAAACCAGTACTTATTGTCTCCACCTCCCCTCATACCTAGATCTCCATCTCCCATTTGAATCAGTTTTTTTACATCTTTTTCTTTTTTATTACGTACACCCTCCATTGTTATCCAAACCTAAAAATTATACGATATTGCATCTCAGATTGTTGGACATGACATTTCAGTTTATTTCTCTATCAATCTCTTATTCATTGTCCATGTCACGTCAATCATCAATGGCACCAAGAGAAAAAAATAAAAGGTTATTATTATTTTTATCTAACATCCTAATATCTTTTTTTATGTTTTATATTTTTCTTGGAATTATAAAGGTAGCATTAAAATTGAAACATGTTTATTTCTCAAATCTGACTGAAATTATATTATAACCATAATTATGTGTTATTTCAATTATTTTTTCATTTAATTAGTTGTTCAGGTAATATTTATATTGTGAAAAACTAGAAAAAATATATCTTCAAGCATGATTAATAATTTTTTTGTAAAAGGTTTTAATTTATAGATGGTGATGTTTGAAAAAGTTTTGTTCAAAATAACACATATGTTTTAAATTATCCCATTAATTTCATATGTACAATTTTTAATGGTCTTTAATTTAATTCAATTGACGAAATACTATCCAATAATGAAAATAACTTGTGCAAACTAACATGCTTGTATTTGTGCAATGTACAAATTTCATCCATATAATTTCATTATTTCTATTTATATTTTTACAAAAAATCAAACATAGAATATGATAATCTTCTTTACCTTATCCTATTTAGCAAATAGGATCCTATTTAGGATTCACTGTCAATTCACTAACACTTCACAATTTGAGTATCATACATGTTTCCTGCCAACTGTCTTTTACTATAGCAAGTACTTTACTTTTATTTTACAATTTTATGATTTAAATATGTTCACAATAATTTTTAATTTTAGATTTCCATTCATTTTGATTTTTGTTTTCTGTGTAATTGGAATGTGGCATCGTCTAATATAATCACATTTGTTTATTGGGTTTGAGGATTAAATTGACCATAGTTTTTAAACTAAACTGTATACTTGTGGTGCCAGACTTTAAGGTTAGTGTTTTTTTGTAAGGTTAAGCCTGGTGTGATAAAAGAAATGAATTGAGATTTCAGAAAGATTGACCATAAATTAGTCGATTATGTGTAAAAGAATTAAGTAATAACGAAATAGGTCCTTGTAAAAATGTTTTAATTAATGGTTTGAGTATTTGCGAATATAAGATGTCTAACATTTGTATGTGAATAGCTATTTATAAATACTAGGTAAATTTTGTGAAGTGAATTTTGTTGGCTTGTGAATTTTTTGTGCTAATTTATAATTGTGATTACAGTGAGGAAAAAGGCAGAGCTTCTCTTGAGCCCAATAGGATGCTTTTTTAGGGTGATAATGAGTTACATGACTGGGTAAGTCTAAGTTAGAAGGAAATGAAAATGCTTAAGAGTTAAAGGATTAGCTACGCAAATTGACAAGGATCAGAATGTTAATACAATACCTACAAATCCAAATAGTGTTAGTATTTGCGATGCTTTATCTGCAAATATAGAATTTGAGATGGATGATGTACACCTGTGTATAATTTATAATATTATTAGTAATTGATAATTTACAATTGATAATTTTTTAGTTACTCATACTTAGCATTTTTAATATGCAATTCTACTACTTGGTGCTTTTTTGTTTATTGATAAGGAGCTTGTATTATTTCGTTGAACATATAATATTTAGTGATTCTACTTCAATTTGAAAAGTATTTTGTATTTGTATTGAAATTTTGTGCTTTATATAGGACTTGTGAAAAAAATTTACATGTTAAATTACCATTGGGTAAATCCATGTTTGGGTAACGCAAGCGTAGGGTAAAATTAACCCGACCTTTACCACTGGTAAAACCAAAACTCGACTAAATTACCCTATTCTTAACCTAAACCCCAACCCGGGGTAATCTCGGCCGGTGCTCACCCCTAGTTTTTTTATGTATTTCTAGAAAACTGGATGAATTTTACTATTCTATTTTAGAGTCCCGAAATCTAAACAATTAATAATGTTTAATAGATTACCAACTTCGAAATTTATTTTTAATTACGATAAAGTAACTATAGGCCTAGAATTTAACTAATTATTCTAACTTTTAATTTTTTAATACTTATCTCAACTACATCTACAATTTTGAGTTTATATTAGAGAGTTCATTGGCATCAACTAATGTAGTTTCATTCCATGTCACCAATATGATGTTTTGTGTCATATCAGAGTGTGAGGGAATGAGTACAATTATTATTATTGTATATATGATGTTTTAACTATGTAGGCTTGTGCTAATTCTGATAGGATATTGTACGTCAGAGACATAGTCCATCTTCTAAGGGAATATTAAGAGTCATTCGGTTAAACAAGTAGCATTTTACAGCACTATGTATAATCATGTGTATCCTCATTTCTAAATGTATAATGCTAATTACTTAAGTAGTTAAGCCTTTTATAATCTTCTTACATGAAAATTTTTATTTTTATTTTTTATAGAGAACGGACAAAAATTCGCAAAAGATAACAGAACGAAGAAAGTCATACAGTAGTGGAGTTGAAGTAACTATAGATTTATTAATAAAACGGTTTAAAAAGATGCTAGAGATATGCAAAATGGTACGAATACATGTAGTGGAGATTATGATAATAACTCTCAAGAAAAACGACTATAATCCTCATCAAATATTCTTGGATCAGTATTGCAATTTAATATTATGTTTGTCCTATAAAATAACATATTGTAAATTGGGTCACAAATATTTAACTTAGCTTGACTTGGGCCGTGATAAGACCGCGAAACATTTGAACATGATACACTTATTTTTCATATATATCTCTCTTCACATTTGAACATTTTGAATATTATTAGAATAGAACCAAATTAAGTTTTCATAAAAGCAAACAATATGGACGGTCAAATACGTCATGTCGTATTGAAAATATTATTTAAAACAGTTCAATGAATCTTAATTCTATCTCATCGAATAAATATTGTGAAATAAAAAAACTCTTATAAATACCAATCGATTTAGATTTCTTAAACTAAGAAAAATTATGTTTAACTTCTCAATTATATAATCAAACTTGAATTTAAATCATACAACTGTTATTGAGAAAACATAAAATTCAAACATAAAGATCAATTTTTTAATTAAAATATAGATAAATATACAAATATTCTATTAACATTAATGTATAGCTTAAGGGTAAAATCAAACTCTACTTTTGTAACTTAATTGTCATCTTCTGCATTAAACAATTACGTAGCTTATGAAACTTTCCTAAGAAACTCCAATATAAGTCTTTCCTCCATTACATAAAACTGTTATTATCAAACAATTTAAAAAGTCAATCCAAGAAATACTATGATTAAAAAATACATAAACTCAATACAATAGATAATATATCTAATATTGAATATCTATAGTTACAACTCTAATCTTGCTAGTTTTCTAAAACATAAGGAAAATTTTTGCAATTACTTTATAAAAGAGAATCAATTAAAATTTCATACTATTGAGGTTTGAATATAGTCCAACCTACCCTTGGAAAACAAAACTTTATATTATAGTGTTACCATGATTATTCCGCAAACAAATATAATAATTAGAAAGTAATATTGTGAAGTGTTATATAAGAATAATAAGCACCTTTCATGATCTTTTTCTTTGTGTCGTTGATGACTAAGACTTATGTAAAAGAGAATGACAACAGGATGGTGAAATGTCACGTCCAATTATCTTAGATAAGATATACAACCATAAGATATATTACACATGAATGTCTTTCGTGGGGGAAAAACATAATATAACTAAAAAATACAAAAAAGTTCAATCTGGTGGGTAGAATAGATTCAAACAGCCTTTGGAAAAAGAGTTATCGGCTATTAAGCAAACGTTAATATGTAAGGAATATATAGATGTAGAAAGGAGTGGAGCTAGGTCCTGAAAGCAATATTGGACAAAAAATTTAAATAATTTAAGTTACTATATTCAATAGAATTTAAGGTTAGGTTTAAACTCCAATAATAAAAAATTATACATTATTAGTGACATTAGAAATTTTAAATTAACAAGTTTTAATTTAATAAATTGGCACATTACTATGCATTATATTGATTCCAAAATTGTATAACTTTGTTTAACCTAGACGACTCTATATATCGATAATTATTGTTTGATCATTTAATAAAATGTGTATCATATATTAATGTTGTTTTACTTGATGTTCTAAAACCTGAATTCCCCAATCGTGGTAAAATTGTGATCATATATAATGAGATAATAATTATATGAAAAATATGGATTTTAAATTTCAATAAAGCATTAACTGATACAAAGTTTTAAAATAGCTTATTTACATATACATTTGGTTTGTCATATGGATGAATTTAATATGTTACAATATATTAAGAAGTTCTAAGTATTAGATTGAAAGATACTTGGAGTTTCAATTGTAAGATATTTTAAAATATCAAGAGTAATAATTTTGTTATTATGGATGTTGATTAATTATAAATATATTTTTATTAAATTTAAATTTGGGAATTCATGATTTCAAAAAGCATCAAATTTAAAAATTATCATAAGAAACATTTTTTGTGAATAATCACCACGTAAATTCTCAATATATATAGTTTTATGACTTAGGTAAAGTGTTATATTTTAAAATTAATATATAATTAATTTAATTTAAAAACTATTAATTCAAAATTTTAAACTTTAAAAAAATTAATTATGATTAATAATACATAGGAAAATTCTTCCATCCAATATTGGATGATCCTACACCAATCATATAAATACACATACCCCACGTTTTAAACTTGCAAAAGTAACTAAATTATTAATCTAATGACATGTGTCTTGTTATAATAATCAATGGTAATGATATGAATATTGGACCATCCAATATTGGATGGAAGTCTTACCCTAATACATAATATCTTCGATTTGAAGTTTAAAACCAAATATAAATCTCTTATGAATATAAAATAAAAATTAATATTCATTGTTTATTTTTTATAATTATTTAATAACATATATTTATAATAATTTCTTACACCAAAAACAACCGATTTTTTTAATCCCATGTGGCTGTCAAACCCTATCTCATTCCATTTGCTACTTTATTAATAGGATAACCAGCCGCCATTACCGTTTGTCAAAAACCAGTACTTATTGTCTCCACCACCTCCCCTCATACCTAGATCTCCATCTCCCATTTGAATCAGTTTTTTTAAATTTTTTTCTTTTTAATTACCTATCACCATCCATTGTTATCCAAACCTAAAAATCATAAGATATTGTATCTCAGATTGTTGGACATGACATTTCAGTTTATTTCTCTATCAATCTCTTATTCATTGTCCATGTCACGCCAATCATCAATGGCACCAAGAGAAAAATATAAAAGGTTATAATTATTCTTATCTAACATCCTAATATATTTTTTTATGTTTTATATTTTTCTTGGAATTATAAAGGTAGCATTAAAATTGAAACATGTTTATTTCTCAAATCTGACTAAATTTATATTATAAACACAATTATGTGTTATTTTAATTTTTTGTTTATTTAATTAGTTGTTCAGGTAATATTTATATTGTGAAAAACTAGAAAAAATATATCTTCAAGCATGATTAATAATTTTTTTGTAAAAGGTTTTAATTTATAGATGGTGATGTTTGAAAAAGTTTTGTTCAAAATAACACATATGTTTTAAATTATCCCATTAATTTCATATGTACAATTTTTAATGGTCTTTAATTTAATTCAATTGACGAAATACTATCCAATAATGAAAATAACTTGTGCAAACTAACATGCTTGTATTTGTGCAATGTACAAATTTCATCCATATAATTTCATTATTTCTATTTATATTTTTACAAAAAATCAAACATAGAATTTGATAATCTTCTTTACCTTATCCTATTTAGCAAATAGGATCCTATTTAGGATTCACTGTCAATTCACTAACACTTCACAATTTGAGTATCATACATGTTTCCTGCCAACTGTCTTTTACTATAGCAAGTACTTTACTTTTATTTTACAATTTTATGATTTAAATATGTTCACAATAATTTTTAATTTTAGATTTCCATTCATTTTGATTTTTGTTTTCTGTGTAATTGGAATGTGGCATCGTCTAATATAATCACATTTGTTTATTGGGTTTGAGGATTAAATTGACCATAGTTTTTAAACTAAACTGTATATTTGTGGTGCCAGACTTTAAGGTTAGTGTTTTTTTGTAAGGTTAAGCCTGGTGTGATAAAAGAAATGAATTGAGATTTCAGAAAGATTGACCATAAATTAGTCGATTATGTGTAAAAGAATTAAGTAATAACGAAATAGGTCCTTGTAAAAATGTTTTAATTAATGGTTTGAGTATTTGCGAATATAAGATGTCTAACATTTGTATGTGAATAGCTATTTATAAATACTAGGTAAATTTTGTGAAGTGTATTTTGTTGGCTTGTGAATTTTTTGTGCTAATTTATAATTGTGATTACAGTGAGGCAAAAGGCAGAGCTTCTCTTGAGCCCAATAGGATGCTTTTTTAGGGTGATAATGAGTTACATGACTGGGTAAGTCTAAGTTAGACGGAAATGAAAATGCTAAAGAGTTAAAGGATTAGCTGCACAAATTGACAAGGATCAGAATGTTAATACAATACCTACAAATCCAAATAGTGTTAGTATTTGCGATGCTTTATCTGCAAATATAGAATTTGAGATGGATGGTGTACACCTGTGTATAATTTATAATATTATTAGTAATTGATAATTTACAATTGATAATTTTTTAGTTACTCATCCTTAGCATTTTTAATATGCAATTCTACTACTTGGTGCTTTTTTGTTTATTGATAAGGAGCTTGTATTATTTCGTTGAACATATAATATTTAGTGATTCTACTTAAATTTGAAAAGTATTTTGTATTTGTATTGAAATTTTGTGCTTTATATAGGACTTGTGAAAAAAATTTACATGTTAAATTACCATTGGGTAAATCCATGTTTGGGTAACGCAAGCGTAGGGTAAAATTAACCCGACCTTTACCACTGGTAAAACCAAAACTCGACTAAATTACCCTATTCTTAACCTAAACCCCAACCCGGGGTAATCTCGGCCGGTGCTCACCCCTAGTTTTTTTATGTATTTCTAGAAAACTGGATGAATTTTACTATTCTATTTCAGAGTCCCGAAATCTAAACAATTAATAATGTTTAATAGATTACCAACTTCGAAATTTATTTTTAATTACGACAAAGTAACTATAGGCCTAGAATTTAACTAATTATTCTAACTTTTAATTTTTTAATACTTATCTCAACTACATCTACAATTTTGAGTTTATATTAGAGAGTTCATTGGCATCAACTAATGTAGTTTCATTCCATGTCACCAATATGATGTTTTGTGTCATATCAGAGTGTGAGGGAATGAGTACAATTATTATTATTGTATATATGATGTTTTAACTATGTAGGCTTGTGCTAATTCTGATAGGATATTGTACGTCAGAGACATAGTCCATCTTCTAAGGGAATATTAAGAGTCATTCGGTTAAACAAGTAGCATTTTACAGCACTATGTATAATCATGTGTATCCTCATTTCTAAATGTATAATGCTAATTACTTAAGTAGTTAAGCCTTTTATAATCTTCTTACATGAACATTTTTATTTTTATTTTTTATAGAGAACGGACAAAAATTCGCAAAAGATAACAGAAAGAAGAAAGTCATACAGTAGTGGAGTTGAAGTAACTATAGATTTATTAATAAAACGGTTTAAAAAGATGCTAGAGATATGCAAAATGGTACGAATACATGTAGTGGAGATTATGATAATAACTCTCAAGAAAAACGACTATAATCCTCATCAAATATTCTTGGATCAGTATTGCAATTTAATATTATGTTTGTCCTATAAAACAACATATTGTAAATTGGGTCACAAATATTTAACTTAGCTTGACTTGGACCGTGATAAGACCGCGACACATTTGAACATGATACACTTATTTTTCATATATATCTCTCTTCACATTTGAACATTTTGAATATTATTAGAATAGAACCAAATTAATTTTTCATAAAAGCAAACAATATGGACGGACAAATACGTCATGTCGTATTGAAAATATTATTTAAAACAGTTCAATGAATCTTAATTCTATCTCATCGAATAAATATTGTGAAATAAAAAAACTCTTATAAATACCAATCGATTTAGATTTCTTAAACTAAGAAAAATTATGTTTAACTTCTCAATTATATAATCAAACTTGAATTTAAATCATACAACTGTTATTGAGAAAACATAAAATTCAAACATAGAGATCAATTTTTTAATTAAAATATAGATAAATATACAAATATTCTATTAACATTAATGTATAGCTTAAGGATAAAATCAAACTCTACTTTTGTAACTTAATTGTCATCTTCTGCATTAAACAATTATGTAGCTTATGAAACTTGTCTAAGAAACTCCAATATCATTCTTTCCTCCATTACATAAAAATGTTATTATCAAACAATTTAAAAAGTCAATCCAAGAAATATTATGATTAAAAATACATAAACTCAATACAATAGATAATATATCTAATATTGAATATCTATAGTTACAACTCTAATCTTGCTAGTTTTCGAAAACATAAGGAATAATTTTGCAATTACTTTATAAAAGAGAATCAATTAAAATTTCATTCTATTGAGGTTTGAATATAGTCCAACCCAGCATTGGAAAACAAAACTTTATATTTTAGTGTTACCTTGATAATTCCAGAAACAAATATAAAAATTAGAAAGTAATATTGTGAAGTGTTATATAAGAATAATAAGCACCTTTCATGATCTTTTTCTTGGTGTCGTTGATGACTAAGACTTATGTACAAGAGAATGACAACAGGATGGTGAAATGTCACGTCCAATTATCTTAGATTAGATATACAACCATAATATATATTACGCATGAATGTCTTTCGTGGGGGGAAACACATAATATAACTAAAAAATACAAAAAAGTTCAATCTGGTGGGTAGAATAGATTCAAACAGCCTTTGGAAAAAGAGTTATCAGCTATTAAGCAAAGGTTAATATGTAAGGAATATATAGTTGTAGAAAGGAGTGGAGCTAAGTCCTGAAAGCAATATTGGACAAAAAATTTAAATAATTTAAGTTACTGTTATTCAATAGAATTTAAGTTTAGGTTTAACCTCCAATAATAAAAAATTATAGATTATTAATCACATTAGAAATGTTAAATTACCAAGTTTTAATTCAATAAATTAGCACATTACTATGTATTATATCGATTCCAAAATTGTAAAACTTTGTTTAACCGAGACGACTCTATATATTGATAATTATTGTTTGATCATTTAATAAAATGTGTATCATATATTAATGTTGTTTTACTTGATGTTCTAAAACCTTGAATTCCTTAATCGTGGTAAAATTTTGATCATATATAATGAGATAATAATTATATGAAAAATATGGATTTTAAATTTGATACAAATTTTTAATATACCTTAGTTACATATACATTTGGTTTGTCATATGGCTGAATTTAATATGTCACAATATATTAAGAAGTTCTATGTATTAGATTGAAAGATACTTGGAGTTTCAATTGTAAGATATTTTAAAATATCAAGAGTAATCTTCTTGTTATTATGGATGTTGATTAATTATAAATATATTTTTACTAAATTTAAATTTGGGAATTCATGATTTCAAAAAGCATCAAATTTAAAAATTATCATAAGAAACATTTTTTGTGAATAATCACCACGTAAATTCTCAATATATATAGTTTTATGACTTAGGTAAAGTGTTATATTTTAAAATTAATATATAATTAATTTAATTAAAAAACTATTAATTCAATATTTTAAATTCAAAAAAAATTAAATATGATTAATAATACGGAAAATTCTTCCATCCAATATTGGAATTACATTCATACACATACCCCATGTTTTAAAATTCCAAAAGTAACTATCACATTAATCTAATGACATGTGTTTTGTTTTAATAATCAATGACCATGATTTAAATATTGGACCATCCAATATTGGATGGAAGTATTACTCTAATAATACATAATATCTTCGATTTGAAGTTTAAAACCAAATATAAATCTCTTATGAATTTAAAATAAAAAAATAATATTCATTGTTTATTTTTTATAATTATTTAATAACATGAATTTATAATAATATTCTTACACCAAAAGCCGCCGATATTTTTATCCCATGTGGCTGTCAAACCCTACCTCATTCCATTTGCTACTTTACTAATAGGATAACCAGCCGCCACTAACGTTTGTCAAAAACCAGTACTTATTGTCTCCACCTCCCCTCATACCTAGATCTCCATCTCCCATTTGAATCAGTTTTTTTACATCTTTTTCTTTTTTATTACGTATCAGCACCCTCCATTGTTATCCAAACCTAAAGATTATACGATATTGCATCTCAGATTGTTGGACATGACATTTCAGTTTATTTCTCTATCAATCTCTTATTCATTGTCCATGTCACGTCAATCATCAATGGCACCAAGAGAAAAAAATAAAAGGTTATTATTATTTTTATCTAACATCCTAATATCTTTTTTTATGTTTTATATTTTTCTTGGAATTATAAAGGTAGCATTAAAATTGAAACATGTTTATTTCTCAAATCTGACTGAAATTATATTATAACCATAATTATGTGTTATTTCAATTATTTTTTCATTTAATTAGTTGTTCAGGTAATATTTATATTGTGAAAAACTAGAAAAAATATATCTTCAAGCATGATTAATAATTTTTTTGTAAAAGGTTTTAATTTATAGATGGTGATGTTTGAAAAAGTTTTGTTCAAAATAACACATATGTTTTAAATTATCCCATTAATTTCATATGTACAATTTTTAATGGTCTTTAATTTAATTCAATTGATGAAATACTATCCAATAATGAAAATAACTTGTGCAAACTAACATGCTTGTATTTGTGCAATGTACAAATTTCATCCATATAATTTCATTATTTCTATTTATATTTTTACAAAAAATCAAACATAGAATTTGATAATCTTCTTTACCTTATCCTATTTAGCAAATAGGATCCTATTTAGGATTCACTGTCAATTCACTAACACTTCACAATTTGAGTATCATACATGTTTCCTGCCAACTGTCTTTTACTATAGCAAGTACTTTACTTTTATTTTACAATTTTATGATTTAAATATGTTCACAATAATTTTTAATTTTAGATTTCCATTCATTTTGATTTTTGTTTTCTGTGTAATTGGAATGTGGCATCGTCTAATATAATCACATTTGTTTATTGGGTTTGAGGATTAAATTGACCATAGTTTTTAAACTAAACTGTATATTTGTGGTGCCAGACTTTAAGGTTAGTGTTTTTTTGTAAGGTTAAGCCTGGTGTGATAAAAGAAATGAATTTAGATTTCAGAAAGATTGACCATAAATTAGTCGATTATGTGTAAAAGAATTAAGTAATAACGAAATAGGTCCTAGTAAAAATGTTTTAATTAATGGTTTGAGTATTTGCGAATATAAGATGTCTAACATTTGTATGTGAATAGCTATTTATAAATACTAGGTAAATTTTGTGAAGTGAATTTTGTTGGCTTGTGAATTTTTTGTGCTAATTTATAATTGTGATTACAGTGAGGCAAAAGGCAGAGCTTCTCTTGAGCCCAATAGGATGCTTTTTTAGGGTGATAATGAGTTACATGACTGGGTAAGTCTAAGTTAGAAGGAAATGAAAATGCTAAAGAGTTAAAGGGTTAGCTGCGCAAATTGACAAGGATCAGAATGTTAATACAATACCTACAAATCCAAATAGTGTTAGTATTTGCGATGCTTTATCTGCAAATATAGAATTTGAGATGGATGATGTACACCTGTGTATAATTTATAATATTATTAGTAATTGATAATTTACAATTGATAATTTTTTAGTTACTCATCCTTAGCATTTTTAATATGCAATTCTACTACTTGGTGCTTTTTTGTTTATTGATAAGGAACTTGTATTATTTCGTTGAACATATAATATTTAGTGATTCTACTTCAATTTGAAAAGTATTTTGTATTTGTATTGAAATTTTGTGCTTTATATAGGACTTGTGAAAAAAATTTACATGTTAAATTACCATTGGGTAAATCCATGTTTGGGTAACGCAAGCGTAGGGTAAAATTAACCCGACCTTTACCACTGGTAAAACCAAAACTCGACTAAATTACCCTATTCTTAACCTAAACCCCAACCCGGGGTAATCTCGGCCGGTGCTCACCCCTAGTTTTTTTATGTATTTCTAGAAAACTGGATGAATTTTACTATTCTATTTTAGAGTCCCGAAATCTAAACAATTAATAATGTTTAATAGATTACCAACTTCGAAATTTATTTTTAATTACGACAAAGTAACTATAGGCCTAGAATTTAACTAATTATTCTAACTTTTAATTTTTTAATACTTATCTCAACTACATCTACAATTTTGAGTTTATATTAGAGAGTTCATTGGCATCAACTAATGTAGTTTCATTCCATGTCACCAATATGATGTTTTGTGTCATATCAGAGTGTGAGGGAATGAGTACAATTATTATTATTGTATATATATGATGTTTTAACTATGTAGGCTTGTGCTAATTCTGATAGGATATTGTACGTCAGAGACATAGTCCATCTTCTAAGGGAATATTAAGAGTCATTCGGTTAAACAAGTAGCATTTTACAGCACTATGTATAATCATGTGTATCCTCATTTCTAAATGTATAATGCTAATTACTTAAGTAGTTAAGCCTTTTATAATCTTCTTACATGAACATTTTTATTTTTATTTTTTATAGAGAACGGACAAAAATTCGCAAAAGATAACAGAAAGAAGAAAGTCATACAGTAGTGGAGTTGAAGTAACTATAGATTTATTAATAAAACGGTTTAAAAAGATGCTAGAGATATGCAAAATGGTACGAATACATGTAGTGGAGATTATGATAATAACTCTCAAGAAAAACGACTATAATCCTCATCAAATATTCTTGGATCAGTATTGCAATTTAATATTATGTTTGTCCTATAAAACAACATATTGTAAATTGGGTCACAAATATTTAACTTAGCTTGACTTGGACCGTGATAAGACCGCGACACATTTGAACATGATACACTTATTTTTCATATATATCTCTCTTCACATTTGAACATTTTGAATATTATTAGAATAGAACCAAATTAATTTTTCATAAAAGCAAACAATATGGACGGACAAATACGTCATGTCGTATTGAAAATATTATTTAAAACAGTTCAATGAATCTTAATTCTATCTCATCGAATAAATATTGTGAAATAAAAAAACTCTTATAAATACCAATCGATTTAGATTTCTTAAACTAAGAAAAATTATGTTTAACTTCTCAATTATATAATCAAACTTGAATTTAAATCATACAACTGTTATTGAGAAAACAAAAAATTCAAACATAAAGATCAATTTTTTAATTAAAATATAGATAAATATACAAATATTCTATTAACATTAATGTATAGCTTAAGGATAAAATCAAACTCTACTTTTGTAACTTAATTGTCATCTTCTGCATTAAACAATTATGTAGCTTATGAAACTTGTCTAAGAAACTCCAATATCATTCTTTCCTCCATTACATAAAAATGTTATTATCAAACAATTTAAAAAGTCAATCCAAGAAATATTATGATTAAAAATACATAAACTCAATACAATAGATAATATATCTAATATTGAATATCTATAGTTACAACTCTAATCTTGCTAGTTTTCGAAAACATAAGGAATAATTTTGCAATTACTTTATAAAAGAGAATCAATTAAAATTTCATACTATTGAGGTTTGAATATAGTCCAACCCAGCATTGGAAAACAAAACTTTATATTTTAGTGTTACCTTGATAATTCCAGAAACAAATATAAAAATTAGAAAGTAATATTGTGAAGTGTTATATAAGAATAATAAGCACCTTTCATGATCTTTTTCTTGGTGTCGTTGATGACTAAGACTTATGTACAAGAGAATGACAACAGGATGGTGAAATGTCACGTCCAATTATCTTAGATTAGATATACAACCATAATATATATTACGCATGAATGTCTTTCGTGGGGGGAAACACATAATATAACTAAAAAATACAAAAAAGTTCAATCTGGTGGGTAGAATAGATTCAAACAGCCTTTGGAAAAAGAGTTATCAGCTATTAAGCAAAGGTTAATATGTAAGGAATATATAGTTGTAGAAAGGAGTGGAGCTAAGTCCTGAAAGCAATATTGGACAAAAAATTTAAATAATTTAAGTTACTGTTATTCAATAGAATTTAAGTTTAGGTTTAACCTCCAATAATAAAAAATTATAGATTATTAATCACATTAGAAATGTTAAATTACCAAGTTTTAATTCAATAAATTAGCACATTACTATGTATTATATCGATTCCAAAATTGTAAAACTTTGTTTAACCGAGACGACTCTATATATTGATAATTATTGTTTGATCATTTAATAAAATGTGTATCATATATTAATGTTGTTTTACTTGATGTTCTAAAACCTTGAATTCCTTAATCGTGGTAAAATTTTGATCATATATAATGAGATAATAATTATATGAAAAATATGGATTTTAAATTTGATACAAATTTTTAATATACCTTAGTTACATATACATTTGGTTTGTCATATGGCTGAATTGTCACAATATATTAAGAAGTTCTATGTATTAGATTGAAAGATACTTGGAGTTTCAATTGTAAGATATTTTAAAATATCAAGAGTAATCTTCTTGTTATTATGGATGTTGATTAATTATAAATATATTTTTACTAAATTTAAATTTGGGAATTCATGATTTCAAAAAGCATCAAATTTAAAAATTATCATAAGAAACATTTTTTGTGAATAATCACCACGTAAATTCTCAATATATATAGTTTTATGACTTAGGTAAAGTGTTATATTTTAAAATTAATATATAATTAATTTAATTAAAAAACTATTAATTCAATATTTTAAATTCAAAAAAAATTAAATATGATTAATAATACGGAAAATTCTTCCATCCAATATTGGAATTACATTCATACACATACCCCATGTTTTAAAATTCCAAAAGTAACTATCACATTAATCTAATGACATGTGTTTTGTTTTAATAATCAATGACCATGATTTAAATATTGGACCATCCAATATTGGATGGAAGTATTACTCTAATAATACATAATATCTTCGATTTGAAGTTTAAAACCAAATATAAATCTCTTATGAATTTAAAATAAAAAAATAATATTCATTGTTTATTTTTTATAATTATTTAATAACATGAATTTATAATAATATTCTTACACCAAAAGCCGCCGATATTTTTATCCCATGTGGCTGTCAAACCCTACCTCATTCCATTTGCTACTTTACTAATAGGATAACCAGCCGCCACTAACGTTTGTCAAAAACCAGTACTTATTGTCTCCACCTCCCCTCATACCTAGATCTCCATCTCCCATTTGAATCAGTTTTTTTACATCTTTTTCTTTTTTATTACGTATCAGCACCCTCCATTGTTATCCAAACCTAAAGATTATACGATATTGCATCTCAGATTGTTGGACATGACATTTCAGTTTATTTCTCTATCAATCTCTTATTCATTGTCCATGTCACGTCAATCATCAATGGCACCAAGAGAAAAAAATAAAAGGTTATTATTATTTTTATCTAACATCCTAATATCTTTTTTTATGTTTTATATTTTTCTTGGAATTATAAAGGTAGCATTAAAATTGAAACATGTTTATTTCTCAAATCTGACTGAAATTATATTATAACCATAATTATGTGTTATTTCAATTATTTTTTCATTTAATTAGTTGTTCAGGTAATATTTATATTGTGAAAAACTAGAAAAAATATATCTTCAAGCATGATTAATAATTTTTTTGTAAAAGGTTTTAATTTATAGATGGTGATGTTTGAAAAAGTTTTGTTCAAAATAACACATATGTTTTAAATTATCCCATTAATTTCATATGTACAATTTTTAATGGTCTTTAATTTAATTCAATTGACGAAATACTATCCAATAATGAAAATAACTTGTGCAAACTAACATGCTTGTATTTGTGCAATGTACAAATTTCATCCATATAATTTCATTATTTCTATTTATATTTTTACAAAAAATCAAACATAGAATTTGATAATCTTCTTTACCTTATCCTATTTAGCAAATAGGATCCTATTTAGGATTCACTGTCAATTCACTAACACTTCACAATTTGAGTATCATACATGTTTCCTGCCAACTGTCTTTTACTATAGAAAGTACTTTACTTTTATTTTATAATTTTATGATTTAAATATGTTCACAATAATTTTTAATTTTAGATTTCCATTCATTTTGATTTTTGTTTTCTGTGTAATTGGAATGTGGCATCGTCTAATATAATCACATTTGTTTATTGGGTTTGAGGATTAAATTGACCATAGTTTTTAAACTAAACTGTATATTTGTGGTGCCAGACTTTAAGGTTAGTGTTTTTTTGTAAGGTTAAGCCTGGTGTGATAAAAGAAATGAATTGAGATTTCAGAAAGATTGACCATAAATTAGTCGATTATGTGTAAAAGAATTAAGTAATAACGAAATAGGTCCTAGTAAAAATGTTTTAATTAATGGTTTGAGTATTTGCGAATATAAGATGTCTAACATTTGTATGTGAATAGCTATTTATAAATACTAGGTAAATTTTGTGAAGTGAATTTTGTTGGCTTGTGAATTTTTTGTGCTAATTTATAATTGTGATTACAGTGAGGCAAAAGGCAGAGCTTCTCTTGAGCCCAATAGGATGCTTTTTTAGGGTGATAATGAGTTACATGACTGGGTAAGTCTAAGTTAGAAGGAAATGAAAATGCTAAAGAGTTAAAGGGTTAGCTGCGCAAATTGACAAGGATCAGAATGTTAATACAATACCTACAAATCCAAATAGTGTTAGTATTTGCGATGCTTTATCTGCAAATATAGAATTTGAGATGGATGATGTACACCTGTGTATAATTTATAATATTATTAGTAATTGATAATTTACAATTGATAATTTTTTAGTTACTCATCCTTAGCATTTTTAATATGCAATTCTACTACTTGGTGCTTTTTTGTTTATTGATAAGGAGCTTGTATTATTTCGTTGAACATATAATATTTAGTGATTCTACTTCAATTTGAAAAGTATTTTGTATTTGTATTGAAATTTTGTGCTTTATATAGGACTTGTGAAAAAAATTTACATGTTAAATTACCATTGGGTAAATCCATGTTTGGGTAACGCAAGCGTAGGGTAAAATTAACCCGACCTTTACCACTGGTAAAACCAAAACTCGACTAAATTACCCTATTCTTAACCTAAACCCCAACCCGGGGTAATCTCGGCCGGTGCTCACCCCTAGTTTTTTTATGTATTTCTAGAAAACTGGATGAATTTTACTATTCTATTTTAGAGTCCCGAAATCTAAACAATTAATAATGTTTAATAGATTACCAACTTCGAAATTTATTTTTAATTACGACAAAGTAACTATAGGCCTAGAATTTAACTAATTATTCTAACTTTTAATTTTTTAATACTTATCTCAACTACATCTACAATTTTGAGTTTATATTAGAGAGTTCATTGGCATCAACTAATGTAGTTTCATTCCATGTCACCAATATGATGTTTTGTGTCATATCAGAGTGTGAGGGAATGAGTACAATTATTATTATTGTATATATGATGTTTTAACTATGTAGGCTTGTGCTAATTCTGATAGGATATTGTACGTCAGAGACATAGTCCATCTTCTAAGGGAATATTAAGAGTCATTCGGTTAAACAAGTAGCATTTTACAGCACTATGTATAATCATGTGTATCCTCATTTCTAAATGTATAATGCTAATTACTTAAGTAGTTAAGCCTTTTATAATCTTCTTACATGAACATTTTTATTTTTATTTTTTATAGAGAACGGACAAAAATTCGCAAAAGATAACAGAAAGAAGAAAGTCATACAGTAGTGGAGTTGAAGTAACTATAGATTTATTAATAAAACGGTTTAAAAAGATGCTAGAGATATGCAAAATGGTACGAATACATGTAGTAGAGATTATGATAATAACTCTCAAGAAAAACAACTATAATCCTCATCAAATATTCTTGGATCAGTATTGCAATTTAATATTATGTTTGTCCTATAAAACAACATATTGTAAATTGGGTCACAAATATTTAACTTAGCTTGACTTGGACCGTGATAAGACCGCGACACATTTGAACATGATACACTTATTTTTCATATATATCTCTCTTCACATTTGAACATTTTGAATATTATTAGAATAGAACCAAATTAATTTTTCATAAAAGCAAACAATATGGACGGACAAATACGTCATGTCGTATTGAAAATATTATTTAAAACAGTTCAATGAATCTTAATTCTATCTCATCGAATAAATATTGTGAAATAAAAAAACTCTTATAAATACCAATCGATTTAGATTTCTTAAACTAAGAAAAATTATGTTTAACTTCTCAATTATATAATCAAACTTGAATTTAAATCATACAACTGTTATTGAGAAAACAAAAAATTCAAACATAAAGATCAATTTTTTAATTAAAATATAGATAAATATACAAATATTCTATTAACATTAATGTATAGCTTAAGGATAAAATCAAACTCTACTTTTGTAACTTAATTGTCATCTTCTGCATTAAACAATTATGTAGCTTATGAAACTTGTCTAAGAAACTCCAATATCATTCTTTCCTCCATTACATAAAAATGTTATTATCAAACAATTTAAAAAGTCAATCCAAGAAATATTATGATTAAAAATACATAAACTCAATACAATAGATAATATATCTAATATTGAATATCTATAGTTACAACTCTAATCTTGCTAGTTTTCGAAAACATAAGGAATAATTTTGCAATTACTTTATAAAAGAGAATCAATTAAAATTTCATACTATTGAGGTTTGAATATAGTCCAACCCAGCATTGGAAAACAAAACTTTATATTTTAGTGTTACCTTGATAATTCCAGAAACAAATATAAAAATTAGAAAGTAATATTGTGAAGTGTTATATAAGAATAATAAGCACCTTTCATGATCTTTTTCTTGGTGTCGTTGATGACTAAGACTTATGTACAAGAGAATGACAACAGGATGGTGAAATGTCACGTCCAATTATCTTAGATTAGATATACAACCATAATATATATTACGCATGAATGTCTTTCGTGGGGGGAAACACATAATATAACTAAAAAATACAAAAAAGTTCAATCTGGTGGGTAGAATAGATTCAAACAGCCTTTGGAAAAAGAGTTATCAGCTATTAAGCAAAGGTTAATATGTAAGGAATATATAGTTGTAGAAAGGAGTGGAGCTAAGTCCTGAAAGCAATATTGGACAAAAAATTTAAATAATTTAAGTTACTGTTATTCAATAGAATTTAAGTTTAGGTTTAACCTCCAATAATAAAAAATTATAGATTATTAATCACATTAGAAATGTTAAATTACCAAGTTTTAATTCAATAAATTAGCACATTACTATGTATTATATCGATTCCAAAATTGTAAAACTTTGTTTAACCGAGACGACTCTATATATTGATAATTATTGTTTGATCATTTAATAAAATGTGTATCATATATTAATGTTGTTTTACTTGATGTTCTAAAACCTTGAATTCCTTAATCGTGGTAAAATTTTGATCATATATAATGAGATAATAATTATATGAAAAATATGGATTTTAAATTTGATACAAATTTTTAATATACCTTAGTTACATATACATTTGGTTTGTCATATGGCTGAATTTAATATGTCACAATATATTAAGAAGTTCTATGTATTAGATTGAAAGATACTTGGAGTTTCAATTGTAAGATATTTTAAAATATCAAGAGTAATCTTCTTGTTATTATGGATGTTGATTAATTATAAATATATTTTTACTAAATTTAAATTTGGGAATTCATGATTTCAAAAAGCATCAAATTTAAAAATTATCATAAGAAACATTTTTTGTGAATAATCACCACGTAAATTCTCAATATATATAGTTTTATGACTTAGGTAAAGTGTTATATTTTAAAATTAATATATAATTAATTTAATTAAAAAACTATTAATTCAATATTTTAAATTCAAAAAAAATTAAATATGATTAATAATACGGAAAATTCTTCCATCCAATATTGGAATTACATTCATACACATACCCCATGTTTTAAAATTCCAAAAGTAACTATCACATTAATCTAATGACATGTGTTTTGTTTTAATAATCAATGACCATGATTTAAATATTGGACCATCCAATATTGGATGGAAGTATTACTCTAATAATACATAATATCTTCGATTTGAAGTTTAAAACCAAATATAAATCTCTTATGAATTTAAAATAAAAAAATAATATTCATTGTTTATTTTTTATAATTATTTAATAACATGAATTTATAATAATATTCTTACACCAAAAGCCGCCGATATTTTTATCCCATGTGGCTGTCAAACCCTACCTCATTCCATTTGCTACTTTACTAATAGGATAACCAGCCGCCACTAACGTTTGTCAAAAACCAGTACTTATTGTCTCCACCTCCCCTCATACCTAGATCTCCATCTCCCATTTGAATCAGTTTTTTTACATCTTTTTCTTTTTTATTACGTATCAGCACCCTCCATTGTTATCCAAACCTAAAGATTATACGATATTGCATCTCAGATTGTTGGACATGACATTTCAGTTTATTTCTCTATCAATCTCTTATTCATTGTCCATGTCACGTCAATCATCAATGGCACCAAGAGAAAAAAATAAAAGGTTATTATTATTTTTATCTAACATCCTAATATCTTTTTTTATGTTTTATATTTTCTTGGAATTATAAAGGTAGCATTAAAATTGAAACATGTTTATTTCTCAAATCTGACTGAAATTATATTATAACCATAATTATGTGTTATTTCAATTATTTTTTCATTTAATTAGTTGTTCAGGTAATATTTATATTGTGAAAAACTAGAAAAAATATATCTTCAAGCATGATTAATAATTTTTTTGTAAAAGGTTTTAATTTATAGATGGTGATGTTTGAAAAAGTTTTGTTCAAAATAACACATATGTTTTAAATTATCCCATTAATTTCATATGTACAATTTTTAATGGTCTTTAATTTAATTCAATTGATGAAATACTATCCAATAATGAAAATAACTTGTGCAAACTAACATGCTTGTATTTGTGCAATGTACAAATTTCATCCATATAATTTCATTATTTCTATTTATATTTTTACAAAAAATCAAACATAGAATTTGATAATCTTCTTTACCTTATCCTATTTAGCAAATAGGATCCTATTTAGGATTCACTGTCAATTCACTAACACTTCACAATTTGAGTATCATACATGTTTCCTGCCAACTGTCTTTTACTATAGCAAGTACTTTACTTTTATTTTACAATTTTATGATTTAAATATGTTCACAATAATTTTTAATTTTAGATTTCCATTCATTTTGATTTTTGTTTTCTGTGTAATTGGAATGTGGCATCGTCTAATATAATCACATTTGTTTATTGGGTTTGAGGATTAAATTGACCATAGTTTTTAAACTAAACTGTATATTTGTGGTGCCAGACTTTAAGGTTAGTGTTTTTTTGTAAGGTTAAGCCTGGTGTGATAAAAGAAATGAATTGAGATTTCAGAAAGATTGACCATAAATTAGTCGATTATGTGTAAAAGAATTAAGTAATAACGAAATAGGTCCTAGTAAAAATGTTTTAATTAATGGTTTGAGTATTTGCGAATATAAGATGTCTAACATTTGTATGTGAATAGCTATTTATAAATACTAGGTAAATTTTGTGAAGTGAATTTTGTTGGCTTGTGAATTTTTTGTGCTAATTTATAATTGTGATTACAGTGAGGCAAAAGGCAGAGCTTCTCTTGAGCCCAATAGGATGCTTTTTTAGGGTGATAATGAGTTACATGACTGGGTAAGTCTAAGTTAGAAGGAAATGAAAATGCTAAAGAGTTAAAGGGTTAGCTGCGCAAATTGACAAGGATCAGAATGTTAATACAATACCTACAAATCCAAATAGTGTTAGTATTTGCGATGCTTTATCTGCAAATATAGAATTTGAGATGGATGATGTACACCTGTGTATAATTTATAATATTATTAGTAATTGATAATTTACAATTGATAATTTTTTAGTTACTCATCCTTAGCATTTTTAATATGCAATTCTACTACTTGGTGCTTTTTTGTTTATTGATAAGGAGCTTGTATTATTTCGTTGAACATATAATATTTAGTGATTCTACTTCAATTTGAAAAGTATTTTGTATTTGTATTGAAATTTTGTGCTTTATATAGGACTTGTGAAAAAAATTTACATGTTAAATTACCATTGGGTAAATCCATGTTTGGGTAACGCAAGCGTAGGGTAAAATTAACCCGACCTTTACCACTGGTAAAACCAAAACTCGACTAAATTACCCTATTCTTAACCTAAACCCCAACCCGGGGTAATCTCGGCCGGTGCTCACCCCTAGTTTTTTTATGTATTTCTAGAAAACTGGATGAATTTTACTATTCTATTTTAGAGTCCCGAAATCTAAACAATTAATAATGTTTAATAGATTACCAACTTCGAAATATATTTTTAATTACGACAAAGTAACTATAGGCCTAGAATTTAACTAATTATTCTAACTTTTAATTTTTTAATACTTATCTCAACTACATCTACAATTTTGAGTTTATATTAGAGAGTTCATTGGCATCAACTAATGTAGTTTCATTCCATGTCACCAATATGATGTTTTGTGTCATATCAGAGTGTGAGGGAATGAGTACAATTATTATTATTGTATATATGATGTTTTAACTATGTAGGCTTGTGCTAATTCTAATAGGATATTGTACGTCAGAGACATAGTCCATCTTCTAAGGGAATATTAAGAGTCATTCGGTTAAACAAGTAGCATTTTACAGCACTATGTATAATCATGTGTATCCTCATTTCTAAATGTATAATGCTAATTACTTAAGTAGTTAAGCCTTTTATAATCTTCTTACATGAACATTTTTATTTTTATTTTTTATAGAGAACGGACAAAAATTCGCAAAAGATAACAGAAAGAAGAAAGTCATACAGTAGTGGAGTTGAAGTAACTATAGATTTATTAATAAAACGGTTTAAAAAGATGCTAGAGATATGCAAAATGGTACGAATACATGTAGTGGAGATTATGATAATAACTCTCAAGAAAAACGACTATAATCCTCATCAAATATTCTTGGATCAGTATTGCAATTTAATATTATGTTTGTCCTATAAAACAACATATTGTAAATTGGGTTACAAATATTTAACTTAGCTTGACTTGGACCGTGATAAGACCGCGACACATTTGAACATGATACACTTATTTTTCATATATATCTCTCTTCACATTTGAACATTTTGAATATTATTAGAATAGAACCAAATTAATTTTTCATAAAAGCAAACAATATGGACGGTCAAATACGTCATGTCGTATTGAAAATATTATTTAAAACAGTTCAATGAATCTTAATTCTATCTCATCGAATAAATATTGTGAAATAAAAAAACTCTTATAAATACCAATCGATTTAGATTTCTTAAACTAAGAAAAATTATGTTTAACTTCTCAATTATATAATCAAACTTGAATTTAAATCATACAACTGTTATTGAGAAAACAAATAATTCAAACATAAAGATCAATTTTTTAATTAAAATATAGATAAATATACAAATATTCTATTAACATTAATGTATAGCTTAAGGATAAAATCAAACTCTACTTTTGTAACTTAATTGTCATCTTCTGCATTAAACAATTATGTAGCTTATGAAACTTGTCTAAGAAACTCCAATATCATTCTTTCCTCCATTACATAAAAATGTTATTATCAAACAATTTAAAAAGTCAATCCAAGAAATATTATGATTAAAAATACATAAACTCAATACAATAGATAATATATCTAATATTGAATATCTATAGTTACAACTCTAATCTTGCTAGTTTTCGAAAACATAAGGAATAATTTTGCAATTACTTTATAAAAGAGAATCAATTAAAATTTCATACTATTGAGGTTTGAATATAGTCCAACCCAGCATTGGAAAACAAAACTTTATATTTTAGTGTTACCTTGATAATTCCACAAACAAATATAAAAATTAGAAAGTAATATTGTGAAGTGTTATATAAGAATAATAAGCACCTTTCATGATCTTTTTCTTGGTGTCGTTGATGACTAAGACTTATGTACAAGAGAATGACAACAGGATGGTGAAATGTCACGTCCAATTATCTTAGATTAGATATACAACCATAATATATATTACGCATGAATGTCTTTCGTGGGGGGAAACACATAATATAACTAAAAAATACAAAAAAGTTCAATCTGGTGGGTAGAATAGATTCAAACAGCCTTTGGAAAAAGAGTTATCAGCTATTAAGCAAAGGTTAATATGTAAGGAATATATAGTTGTAGAAAGGAGTGGAGCTAGGTCCTGAAAGCAATATTGGACAAAAAATTTAAATAATTTAAGTTACTGTTATTCAATAGAATTTAAGTTTAGGTTTAAACTCCAATAATAAAAAATTATAGATTATTAATCACATTAGAAATGTTAAATTTCCAAGTTTTAATTCAATAAATTAGCACATTACTATGTATTATATCGATTCCAAAATTGTAAAACTTTGTTTAACCGAGACGACTCTATATATTGATAATTATTGTTTGATCATTTAATAAAATGTGTATCATATATTAATGTTGTTTTACTTGATGTTCTAAAACCTTGAATTCCTTAATCGTGGTAAAATTGTGATCATATATAATGAGATAATAATTATATGAAAAATATGGATTTTAAATTTGATACAAATTTTTAATATACCTTAGTTACATATACATTTGGTTTGTCATATGGCTGAATTTAATATGTCACAATATATTAAGAAGTTCTATGTATTAGATTGAAAGATACTTGGAGTTTCAATTGTAAGATATTTTAAAATATCAAGAGTAATCTTCTTGTTATTATGGATGTTGATTAATTATAAATATATTTTTATTAAATTTAAATTTGGGAATTCATGATTTCAAAAAGCATCAAATTTAAAAATTATCATAAGAAACATTTTTTGTGAATAATCACCACGTAAATTCTCAATATATATAGTTTTATGACTTAGGTAAAGTGTTATATTTTAAAATTAATATATAATTAATTTAATTAAAAAACTATTAATTCAATATTTTAAATTCAAAAAAAATTAAATATGATTAATAATACGGAAAATTCTTCCATCATATATTGGAATTACATTCATACACATACCCCATGTTTTAAAATTCCAAAAGTAACTATCACATTAATCTAATGACATGTGTTTTGTTTTAATAATCAATGACCATGATTTAAATATTGGACCATCCAATATTGGATGGAAGTATTACTCTAATAATACATAATATCTTCGATTTGAAGTTTAAAACCAAATATAAATCTCTTATGAATTTAAAATAAAAAAATAATATTCATTGTTTATTTTTTATAATTATTTAATAACATGAATTTATAATAATATTCTTACACCAAAAGCCGCCGATATTTTTATCCCATGCCACTAACGTTTGTCAAAAACCAGTACTTATTGTCTCCACCTCCCCTCATACCTAGATCTCCATCTCCCATTTGAATCAGTTTTTTTACATCTTTTTCTTTTTTATTACGTATCACCACCCTCCATTGTTATCCAAACCTAAAAATTATACGATATTGCATCTCAGATTGTTGGACATGACATTTCAGTTTATTTCTCTATCAATCTCTTATTCATTGTCCATGTCACGTCAATCATCAATGGCACCAAGAGAAAAAAATAAAAGGTTATTATTATTTTTATCTAACATCCTAATATCTTTTTTTATGTTTTATATTTTTCTTGGAATTATAAAGGTAGCATTAAAATTGAAACATGTTTATTTCTAAAATCTGACTGAAATTATATTATAACCATAATTATGTGTTATTTCAATTATTTTTTCATTTAATTAGTTGTTCAGGTAATATTTATATTGTGAAAAACTAGAAAAAATATATCTTCAAGCATGATTAATAATTTTTTTTAAAAGGTTTTAATTTATAGATGGTGATGTTTGAAAAAGTTTTGTTCAAAATAACACATATGTTTTAAATTATCCCATTAATTTCATATGTACAATTTTTAATGGTCTTTAATTTAATTCAATTGACGAAATACTATCCAATAATGAAAATAACTTGTGCAAACTAACATGCTTGTATTTGTGCAATGTACAAATTTCATCCATATAATTTCATTATTTCTATTTATATTTTTACAAAAAATCAAACATAGAATTTGATAATCTTCTTTACCTTATCCTATTTAGCAAATAGGATCCTATTTAGGATTCACTGTCAATTCACTAACACTTCACAATTTGAGTATCATACATGTTTCCTGCCAACTGTCTTTTACTATAGCAAGTACTTTACTTTTATTTTACAATTTTATGATTTAAATATGTTCACAATAATTTTTAATTTTAGATTTCCATTCATTTTGATTTTTTGTTTTCTGTGTAATTGGAATATGGCATCGTCTAATATAATCACATTTGTTTATTGGGTTTGAGGATTAAATTGACCATAGTTTTTAAACTTAACTGTATATTTGTGGTGCCAGACTTTAAGGTTAGTGTTTTTTTGTAAGGTTAAGCCTGGTGTGATAAAAGAAATGAATTGAGATTTCAGAAAGATTGACCATAAATTAGTCGATTATGTGTAAAAGAATTAAGTAATAACGAAATAGGTCCTTGTAAAAATGTTTTAATTAATGGTTTGAGTATTTGCGAATATAAGATGTCTAACATTTGTATGTGAATAGCTATTTATAAATACTAGGTAAATTTTGTGAAGTGAATTTTGTTGGCTTGTGAATTTTTTGTGCTAATTTATAATTTTGATTACAGTGAGGCAAAAGGCAGAGCTTCTCTTGAGCCCAATAGGATGCTTTTTTAGGGTGATAATGAGTTACATGACTGGGTAAGTCTAAGTTAGACGGAAATGAAAATGCTAAAGAGTTAAAGGGTTAGCTGCGCAAATTGACAAGGATCAGAATGTTAATACAATACCTACAAATCCAAATAGTGTTAGTATTTGCGATGCTTTATCTGCAAATATAGAATTTGAGATGGATGATGTACACCTGTGTATAATTTATAATATTATTAGTAATTGATAATTTACAATTGATAATTTTTTAGTTACTCATCCTTAGCATTTTTAATATGCAATTCTACTACTTGGTGCTTTTTTGTTTATTGATAAGGAGCTTGTATTATTTCGTTGAACATATAATATTTAGTGATTCTACTTCAATTTGAAAAGTATTTTGTATTTGTATTGAAATTTTGTGCTTTATATAGGACTTGTGAAAAAAATTTACATGTTAAATTACCATTGGGTAAATCCATGTTTGGGTAACGCAAGCGTAGGGTAAAATTAACCCGACCTTTACCACTGGTAAAACCAAAACTCGACTAAATTACCCTATTCTTAACCTAAACCCCAACCCGGGGTAATCTCGGCCGGTGCTCACCCCTAGTTTTTTTATGTATTTCTAGAAAACTGGATGAATTTTACTATTCTATTTTAGAGTCCCGAAATCTAAACAATTAATAATGTTTAATAGATTACCAACTTCGAAATATATTTTTAATTACGACAAAGTAACTATAGGCCTAGAATTTAACTAATTATTCTAACTTTTAATTTTTTAATACTTATCTCAACTACATCTACAATTTTGAGTTTATATTAGAGAGTTCATTGGCATCAACTAATGTAGTTTCATTCCATGTCACCAATATGATGTTTTGTGTCATATCAGAGTGTGAGGGAATGAGTACAATTATTATTATTGTATATATGATGTTTTAACTATGTAGGCTTGTGCTAATTCTGATAGGATATTGTACGTCAGAGACATAGTCCATCTTCTAAGGGAATATTAAGAGTCATTCGGTTAAACAAGTAGCATTTTACAGCACTATGTATAATCATGTGTATCCTCATTTCTAAATGTATAATGCTAATTACTTAAGTAGTTAAGCCTTTTATAATCTTCTTACATGAACATTTTTATTTTTATTTTTTATAGAGAACGGACAAAAATTCGCAAAAGATAACAGAAAGAAGAAAGTCATACAGTAGTGGAGTTGAAGTAACTATAGATTTATTAATAAAACGGTTTAAAAAGATGCTAGAGATATGCAAAATGGTACGAATACATGTAGTGGAGATTATGATAATAACTCTCAAGAAAAACGACTATAATCCTCATCAAATATTCTTGGATCAGTATTGCAATTTAATATTATGTTTGTCCTATAAAACAACATATTGTAAATTGGGTCACAAATATTTAACTTAGCTTGACTTGGACCGTGATAAGACCGCGACACATTTGAACATGATACACTTATTTTTCATATATATCTCTCTTCACATTTGAACATTTTGAATATTATTAGAATAGAACCAAATTAATTTTTCATAAAAGCAAACAATATGGACGGTCAAATACGTCATGTCGTATTGAAAATATTATTTAAAAAAGTTCAATGAATCTTAATTCTATCTCATCGAATAAATATTGTGAAATAAAAAAACTCTTATAAATACCAATCGATTTAGATTTCTTAAACTAAGAAAAATTATGTTTAACTTCTCAATTATATAATCAAACTTGAATTTAAATCATACAACTGTTATTGAGAAAACATAAAATTCAAACATAAAGATCAATTTTTTAATTAAAATATAGATAAATATACAAATATTCTATTAACATTAATGTATAGCTTAAGGGTAAAATCAAACTCTACTTTTGTAACTTAATTGTCATCTTCTGCATTAAACAATTACGTAGCTTATGAAACTTTCCTAAGAAACTCCAATATAATTCTTTCCTCCATTACATAAAACTGTTATTATCAAACAATTTAAAAAGTCAATCCAAGAAATACTATGATTAAAAAATACATAAACTCAATACAATAGATAATATATCTAATATTGAATATCTATAGTTACAACTCTAATCTTGCTAGTTTTCTAAAACATAAGGAATAATTTTGCAATTACTTTATAAAAGAGAATCAATTAAAATTTCATACTATTGAGGTTTGAATATAGTCCAACCTACCCTCGGAAAACAAAACTTTATATTATAGTGTTACCATGATTATTCCGCAAACAAATATAATAATTAGAAAGTAATATTGTGAAGTGTTATATAAGAATAATAAGCACCTTTCATGATCTTTTTCTTTGTGTCGTTGATGACTAAGACTTATGTACAAGAGAATGACAACAGGATGGTGAAATGTCACGTCCAATTATCTTAGATCAGATATACAACCATAAGATATATTACGCATGAATGTCTTTCGTGGGGGAAAAACATAATATAACTAAAAAATACAAAAAAGTTCAATCTGGTGGGTAGAATAGATTCAAACAGCCTTTGGAAAAAGAGTTATCGGCTATTAAGCAAACGTTAATATGTAAGGAATATATAGATGTAGAAAGGAGTGGAGCTAGGTCCTGAAAGCAATATTGGACAAAAAATTTAAATAATTTAAGTTACTATATTCAATAGAATTTAAGGTTAGGTTTAAACTCCAATAATAAAAAATTATACATTATTAATCACATTAGAAATTTTAAATTAACAAGTTTTAATTTAATAAATTGGCACATTACTATGCATTATATTGATTCCAAAATTGTATAACTTTGTTTAACCTAGACGACTCTATATATCGATAATTATTGTTTGATCATTTAATAAAATGTGTATCATATATTAATGTTGTTTTACTTGATGTTCTAAAACCTGAATTCCCCAATCGTGGTAAAATTGTGATCATATATAATGAGATAATAATTATATGAAAAATATGGATTTTAAATTTCAATAAAGCATTAACTGATACAAAGTTTTAAAATAGCTTATTTACATATACATTTGGTTTGTCATATGGATGAATTTAATATGTTACAATATATTAAGAAGTTCTAAGTATTATATTGAAAGATACTTGGAGTTTCAATTGTAAGATATTTTAAAATATCAAGAGTAATATTCTTGTTATTATGGATGTTGATTAATTATAAATATATTTTTATTAAATTTAAATTTGGGAATTCATGATTTCAAAAAGCATCAAATTTAAAAATTATCATAAGAAACATTTTTTGTGAATAATCACCACGTAAATTCTCAATATATATAGTTTTATGACTTAGGTAAAGTGTTATATTTTAAAATTAATATATAATTAATTTGATTTAAAAACTATTAATTCAAAATTTTAAACTTTAAAAAAATTAAATATGATTAATAATACATAATATCTTCGATTTGAAGTTTAAAACCAAATATAAATCTCTTATGAATATAAAATAAAGATTAATATTCATTGTTTATTTTTTATAATTATTTAATAACATAAATTTATAATAATTTCTTACACCAAAAACAACCGATTTTTTTAATCCCATGTGGCTGTCAAACCATATCTCATTCCATTTGCTACTTTATTAATAGGATAACCAGCCGCCACTAACGTTTGTCAAAAACCAGTACTTATTGTCTCCACCACCTCCCCTCATACCTAGATCTCCATCTCCCATTTGAATCAGTTTTTTTACATCTTTTTCTTTTTAATTACCTATCACCATCCATTGTTATCCAAACCTAAAAATCATAAGATATTGTATCTCAGATTGTTGGACATGACATTTCAGTTTATTTCTCTATCAATCTCTTATTCATTGTCCATGTCAAGCCAATCATCAATGGCACCAAGAGAAAAATATAAAAGGTTATTATTATTCTTATCTAACATCCTAATATATTTTTTTATGTTTTATATTTTTCTTGGAATTATAAAGGTAGCATTAAAATTGAAACATGTTTATTTCTCAAATATGACTAAATTTATATTATAAACACAATTATGTGTTATTTTAATTTTTTGTTTATTTAATTAGTTGTTCAGTTAATATTTATATGGTGAAAAACTAGAAAATATATCTTCAAGCATGATTAATAATTTTTTGGTAAAAGGTTTTAATTTATAGATGGTGATATTTGAAAAAAATTTGTTCAAAATAACAAATATGTTTTAAATTATCCCATTAATTTCATATGTACAATTTTTAAAGTTCTTTAATTTAATTTAATTGACGAAATACTATCCAATAACGAAAATAACTTGTGCAAACTAACATGCTTGTATTTGTGCAATGTACAAATTTCATCCATATAATTTCATTATTTCTATTTATAGTTTTACAAAAAATCAAACATAGAATTTGATAATCTTCTTTACCTTATCCTATTTAGCAAATATGATCCTATTTAGTATTCATTGTCAATTCACTAACACTTCACAATTTGAGTATCATACATGTTTCCTGCCAACTGTCTTTTACTGTAGCAAGTACTTTACTTTTTATTTTACAATTTTATGATTTAAATATGTTCACAATAATTATTAATTTAATATTTTCCATTCATTTTGATCTTTGTTTTCTGTGTAATTGGAATTTGGCATCGTCTAATATGATTACATGTGTTTATTGGGTTTGAGGGTTAAATTGACCCTAGTTTTTAAACTAAACTGTATATTTGTGGTGCCAGACATTAAGTTTAGTGTTTTTTTGTAAGGTTAAGCCTGGTGTGATAAAAAAATGAATTGAGATTTCAGAAAGATTGGCCATAAATTAGTCGATTATGTGTAAAAGAATTAAGTAATAACGAAATAGGTCCTTGTAAAAATGTTTTAATTAATGGTTTGAGTATTTGCGAATATAAGATGTCTATCATTTGTATGTGAATAGCTATTTATAAATACTAGGTAAATTTTGTGAAGTCAATTTTGTTGTCTTGTGAATTTTTGTTGCTAATTTAAAGTTGTGATTACAGTGCTTCTCTTGAGCCCAATAGAATGCTTTTTTACGGTGATAATGAGTTACCTGACTAGGTAAGTCTCAGTTAGAAGAAAATGAAATTGCTAAAGAGTTAAAAGATTAGTTGCGCAAATTGACAAGGATCAGAATGTTAATATAATACCCTACAAATCCAAATAGAGTTAGTATTTGCGATGCTTTACCTGCAAATATAGAATATGAGATGGATGGTGTACAGTTGTGTATAATTTATAATATTATTAGTAATTGATAATTTACAATTGATAATTTTTTAGTTACTCATCCTTAGCATTTTTAATATGTAATCCTACTACTTTGTGCTTTTTTGTTTATTGATAAGGAGCTTGTATTATTTCGTTGAACATATAATATGCAGTGATTCTACTTTAATTTGAAAAGTATTTTGTATTTGAATTGAACTTTTGTGGTTTATATAGGACATGTGATAAAATTTCCATGTTAAATTTTCATGGGGTAAACCCGTGTTTGGCTAACGCGAGCGTAGGGTAAAATTAACCCGACCTTTACCATTGGTAAAACCAAATCTCGACTAAATTACCCTATTCTTAACCTAGACCCCAACCTGGGGTAAACTCGGCCGGTGCTCACCCCTATTTTTTTTATGTATTTCTAGAAAACTAGATGAATTTTACTATTCTATTTTAGAGTCCCGAAATCTAAACAATTAATAATGTTTAATAGATTACCAACTTCAAAATTTATTTTCAATTACGAGAAAGTAACTATAGGCATAGAATTTAACTAATTATGCTAACCTTTAATTTTTTAATACTTATCTCAACTACATCTACAATGTTGAGTTTATATTAGAGAGTTCATTGGCATCAACTAATGTAGTTTCATTCCATGTCACCAATATGATATTTTGTGTCATATCAGAGTGTAGGGAATGAGTACAATTATTATTATTGTATATATGATGTTTTAACTATGTAGGCTTGTGCTAATTCTGATAGGATATTGTACGTCAGAGACATAGTCCATCTCCTAAGGGAATATTAAGGGTCATTCGGTTAAACAAGTAGCATTTTAAAACACTTTGTATAATCATGTGTATCCTAATTTCTAAATGTATGATGCTAATTACTTAAGTAGTTAAGCCTTTATAATCTTCTTAAATGAACATTTTTATTTTTATTTTTTATAGAGAACAGACAAAAATTCGCATAAGATAACAGAATGAAGAAAGTTATACAGTAGTGGAGTTGAAGTAAGTATAGATTTATTAATACAACGGTTTAAAAAGATGCGAGAGATATGCTAAATGGTATAAATACATGTAATGGAGATTATGAACATAACTCTTAAGAAAAATGACTATAATTCTCATCAAATATTCTTGGATCAAGTATTGCAATTTAATATTATGTCACCATATTGTAAAAGGGTCACAAATACTTAACTTAGCTTAACTTGGACCGTGACACATTTAAACATGATACACTTATTTTTCATATATATCTCTTTCACATTTGAACATTTTGAATATTATTAGAATAGAACCAAATAAATTTTTCATAAAAGAAAACAATATGGACGGTCAAATACGTCATGTCGCATTGAAAATATTATTTAAAACAGTTCACTGAATCTTAATTCTATCTCATCGAATAAATATTGTGAAATAAAGAAACTCTTATAAATACCAATCGATTTAGATTTCTCAAACTAAGAAAAATTATGTTTAATGTCTCAATTATATAATCAAACATGAATTTAAATCATACAACTATTATTGAGAAAACATAAAATTCAAACATAAAGATCAATTTTTTTTAATTAAAATATAGATATATATACAAATATTCTATTAACCTCAATATATAGCTTAAGGGTAAAATCAAACTCTACTTTTGTAACTTAATTGTCATCTTCTGCATTAAACAATTATGTAGCTTATGAAACTTTCCTAAGAACTCCAATATCATTCATTCCTCCATTACATAAACCGTTATTATCAAACAATTTAAAAAGTCAATCCAAGAAATACTATGATTAAAAATACATAAACTCAGTACAATTCATAATATATCTAATACTGAATATCTATAGTTACAACTCTAATCTTGCTAGTTTTCTAAAATATAAGGAATAATTTTGCAATTACTTTATAAAAGAGAATCAATTAAAATTTCATACTATTGAGGTTTGAATATAGTCCAACACACCCTTGGAAAACAAAACTTTATATTTTAGTGTTACCTTGATAATTCCACAAACAAATATAAAAATTAGAAAGTAATATTGTGAAGTGTTATATAAGAATAATAAGCACCTTTCATGATCTTTTTCTTGGTGTCGTTGATGACTAAGACTTATGTACAAGAGAATGACAACAGGATGGTGAAATGTCACGTCCAATTATCTTAGATTAGATATACAACCATAATATATATTACGCATGAATGTCTTTCGTGGGGGGAAACACATAATATAACTAAAAAATACAAAAAAGTTCAATCTGGTGGGTAGAATAGATTCAAACAGCCTTTGGAAAAAGAGTTATCAGCTATTAAGCAAAGGTTAATATGTAAGGAATATATAGTTGTAGAAAGGAGTGGAGCTAAGTCCTGAAAGCAATATTGGACAAAAAATTTAAATAATTTAAGCTATTGTATTCAATAGAATTTAAGGTTAGGTTTAAACTCCAATAATAAAAAATTATAGATTATTAATCACATTAGAAATTTTAAATTACCAAATTTTAATTTAATAAATTGGCACATTACTATGCATTATATTGATTCGAAAATTGTAAAACTTTGTTTAACCTAGACGACTCTAAATATTGATAATTATTGTTTGATCATTAAATAAAATGGGTATCATATATTAATGTTGTTTTACTTGATGTTCTAAAACCTTGAATTCCCAATCGTGGTAAAATTGTGATCATTTATAATGAGATAATAATTATAGGAATAATATGGATTTTAAATTTCAATAAAGTATTAACTGATACAAAGTTTTAAAATACCTTAGTTACATATACATTCGGTTTGTCATATGAATGAATTTAATATGTTACAATATATAAAGAAGTTCTAAGTATTAGATTGAAAGATACTTGGAGTATCAATTGTAAGATATTTTTAAATATCAAAAGTAATCTTCTTGTTATTATGGATGTTGATTAATTATAAATATATTTTTATTAGGAATTTATGATTTCGAAAAGCATCAAATTAAAAAATTATCATAAGAAACATGTTTTGTGAATAATCACCACGTAAATTCTCAATATATATAGTTTTATGACTTAGGTAAAGTGTTATATTTTAAAATTAATATATAATTAATTTAATTTAAAAACTATTAATTTTAAATTTTAAATTTTAAAAAAATTAAATATGATTAATAATTCATAATATCTTTGATTTGAAGTATAAAACCAAATATAAATTTCTTATGAATATAAAATAAAATAATATTCGTTGTTTATTTTTTATAATTATTTAATAATTTAAATTAATAATAATATTCTTACACAAAAAGCTACCAATTTTGTTATCCGATGTGGCTGTCAAACCCTATCTCATTCCATTTGCTACTTTATTAATAGGATAATGAGCCACCACTTACGTTTGTCAAAACCCAGTACTTATTGTCTCCAACTCCCCTCATACCTAAATCTCCATCTCCCATTTGAATCAGTTTTTTTACATCTTTTTTTTATTACGTATCACCCTCCATTGTTATCCAAACCTAAAAATCATAGGATATTGTATCTCAGATTGTTGGACATGACATTTCAGTTTATTTCTCTATTAGTCTCTTATTTACTGTTAATGTCACGCCCAATCATCAATGGCACCAAGAGAAAAAAATTAAAGGTTATTATTATTCTTATCAAACATCCTAATATCTTTTTTTATGTTTTATATTTTTCTTTGAATTATAAAGGTAGCATTAAAATTGAAACATGTTTATTTCTCAAATATGTCTGAAATTATATTATAACCACAATTATGTGTTATTTTAATTATTTGTTTATTTAATTAGTTGTTCAGTTAATATTTATATTGTGAAAAACTAGAAAATATATCTTCAAGCATGATTAATAATTTTTTTGTAAAAGGTTTTAATTTATAGATGGTGATATTTGAAAAAGTTTTGTTCAAAATAACACATATGTTTTAAATTATCCCATTAATTTCATATGTACAATTTTTAAAGATCTTTAATTTAATTCAATTGACGAAATACTATCCAATAACGAAAATAACTTGTGCAAACTAACATGCTTGTATTTGTGCAATGTACAAATTTCATCCATATAATTTCATTATTACTATTTATAGTTTTACAAAAATTCAAACATAGAATTTGATAATCATCATTACCTTATCCTATTTAGCAAATAGGATCCTATTTAGGATTTATTGTCAATTCAACAACACTTCACAATATGAGCATCATACTGTCTTTTACTATAGCAAATACTTTACTTTTTATTTTACAATTTTATGATTTAAATATGTTCACAATAATTTTTAATTTTAGATTTTCCATTCATTTTGATTTTTGTTTTCTGTGTAATTGGAATGTGGCATCGTCTAATATGATTACATGTGTTTATTGGGTTTGAGGGTTGAATTGACCACAGTTTTTAAACTAAACTGTATATTTGTGGTACCAGACTTTAAGTTTCATGTTGTTTTGTAAGGTTAAGCCTGTTGTGATAAAAGAAATGAATTGAAATTTTAGAAAGATTGGCCATAAATTAGTCGATTATGTGTAATAGAATTAAGTAATAACGAAATAGGTCCATGTAAAAATGTTTTAATTAATGGTTTGTGTATTTGCGAATATAAGATGTCTAACATTTGTATGTGAATAGCTATTTATAAATACTAGGTAAATTTTGTGAAGTGAATTTTGTTGGCTTGTGAATTTTTGTTGCTAATTTAAAGTTGTGATTACAGTGAGGCAAAAGGCAGAGCTTCTCTTGAGCCCAATAGAATGCTTTTTTACGGTGATAATGAGTTACCTGACTAGGTAAGTCTCAGTTAGAAGAAAATAAAATTGCTAAAGAGTTAAAAGATTAGTTGCGCAAATTGACGAGGATCAGAATGTTAATATAATACCTACAAATCCAAATAGAGTTAGTATTTGTGATGCTTTACCTGCAAATATAGAATATGAGATGGATGGTATACAGCTGTGTATAATTTATAATATTATTAGTAATTGATAATTTTTTAGTTACTCATCCTTAGCATTTTTAATATGTAATCCTACTACTTGGTGCTTTTTTGTTTATTGATAAGGAGCTTGTACTATTTCGTTGAACATATAATATTTAGTGGTTTTACTTCAATTTGAAAAGTATTTTGTATTTGTATTGAAATTTTGTGCTTTATATAGGACTTGTGAAAAAATTCCATGTTAAATTACCATGGGGTAAACCCGTGTTTGGGTAACGCGAGCGTATGGTAAAATTAACCCGACCTTTACCATTGGTAAAACCAAAACTCGACTAAATTACCCTATTCTTAACCTAGACCTTGGTCGGTGCTCACCCCTAGTTTTTTTATGTATTTCTAGAAAACTGGATGAATTTTACGATTCTATTTTAGAGTACCGAAATCTAAACAATTAATAATTTTTAACAGATTACCAACTTCAAAAATTATTTTTAACTACGATAAAGTAACTATAAAGCATAGAATTTTTAACTAATTATTCTAACCTTTAATGTTTTAATACTTATCTCAACGACATCTACAATTTTGAGTTTATATTAGAGAGTTCATTGGCATCAACTAATGTAGTTTCATTCCATGTCACCAATATGATGTTTTGTGTAATATCAGAGTGTGAGGGAATGAGTACAATTATTATTATTGTATATATGATGTTTTAACTATGTAGGCTTGTGCTAATTCTGATAGGGTATTGTACGTCAGAGACATAGTCCATCTCCTAAGGGAATATTAAGAGTCATTCGGTTAAACAAGTAGCATTTTACAGCACTATGTATAATCATGTGTATCCTCATTTCCAAATGTATAATGCTAATTACTTAAGTAGTTAAGCCTTTTATATTCTTCTTACAACATTTTTATTTTTATTTTTTATAGAGAACGGACAAAAATTCGCATAAGATAACAGAAAGAAGAAAGTCATACAGTAGTGGAGTTGAAGTAACTATATATTTATTAATAAAACAGTTTAAAAAGATGCGAGAGATATGCAATATGGTATGAATACATGTAGTGGAGATTATGACAATAACTCTGGAGAAAAACGACTATAATCCTCATCAAATATTCTTGGATCAAGTATTTCAATTTAATATTATGTTTGTCCTATAACACACCGTATTGTAAATTGGGTCACAAATATTTAACTTAGCTTGACTTGGACCATGACAAGACCGCAACACATTTGAACATGATACACTTATTTTTATATATATATCTCTCTTCACATTTGAACATTTTGAATATTATTAGAATAGAACCAAAATAATTTTTCATAAAAGCAAACAATATCGACGGTCAAATACGTCATGTCGTATTGAAAATATTATTTAAAACAGTTCAATGAATCTTAATTTTATCTCATCAAATAAATATTGTGAAATAAAAAAACTCTTATAAATACCAATCGATTTAAATTTCTCAAACTAAGAAAAATTATATTTAATATGTCTCAATTATATAATCAAACTTGAATTAAAATCATACATCTATTATTGAGAACACATAAAATTCAAACATAAAGATCAATTTTTTAATTAAAATATAGATAAATATACAAATATTCTATTAACCTTAATGTATAGCTTAAGGGTAAAATCAAACTCTACTTTTGTAACTTAATTGCCATCTTTTGCATTAAACAATTATGTAGCTTATGCAATTTTCCTAAGAAACTCCAATATCATTCTTTCCTCCAATACATAAAACTGTTATTATCAAACAATTTAAAAAGTCAATCCAAGAAATATTATGATTAAAAATACATAAACTCAATACAATAGATAATATATCTATTATTGAATATCTATAATTACAACTGTAATCTTGCTATTTTTTTAAAACATGAGGAATAATTTTTCAATTACTTTATAAAAGATAATAAATTAAAATTTCATGCTTTTGAGGTTTGAATATAGTCCAACCCACCCTTGAAAAACAAAACTTTATATTTTAGTATTACCATGATAATTCTACAAAAAAATATAAATATTAGAAAGTAATATTGTGAAGTGTTATATAAGAATAATAATCACCTTTCATGGTCTTTTCCTTGGTGTCATTGATGACTAAGACTTATGTACATGAGAATGACAACAGGATTGTGAAATGTCACGTCCAATTATCTTAGATCAGATATACAACCAGAAGATATATTATGAATGAATGTCTTTCGTGGGGGCAAAAACATAATATAACTAAAAAATACAAAAAAGTTCGATCTGGTGGGAAGAATAGATTCAAACAGCCTTTAGAAAAAGATTTATCGGCTATTGAGCAAAGGTTAATATGTAAGGAATATATAGTTGTAGAAGGGAGTGGAGCTAGGTCCGGAAAGCAATATTGGACAAAACATTTAAATAATTTAAGTTACTGTATTCAATAGAATTTATGGTTAGGTTTAAACTCCAATAATAAAAAATTATAGATTATTAATCACATTAGAAATTTTAAATTACCAAGTTTTAATTTAATAAATTGACACATTACTATGCATTATATTGATTCTAAAATTGTAAAACTTTGTTTAACCTAGACGACTCTATATATTGATAATTATTGTTTGATCATTTAATAAAATGGGTATCATATATTAATGTTGTTTTACTTGATCTTCTAAAACCTTGAATTCCCCAATTGTGGTAAAATTGTGATCATTTATAATGAGATAATAATTATATGAATAATATGGATTTTAAATTTCAACAAATTATTAACTGATACAAAGTTTTAAAATACCTTAGTTACATATACATTCGGTTTGTCATATGAATGAATTTAATATGTTACAATATATTAAGAAGTTCTAAGTATTAGATTGAAAAATACTTGGGGTTTCAATTGTAAGATATTTTAAAATATCAAGAGTAATCTTCTTGTTATTATGGATCTTGATTAATTATAAATATATTTTTATTAAATTTAAATTTGGGAATTCATGATTTCAAAAAACATCAAATTAAAACATTATCATAAGAAACATGTTTTGTGAATAATCACCACGTAAATTTTCAATATATATAGTTTTATGACTTAGGTAAAGTGTTATATTTTAAAATTAATATAAAATAAATTTAATTTAAAAATATTAATTCAAATTTTTAAATTTGTAAAAAATTAAATATGATTATTAATACATAATATCTTCGATTTGAAGTTTAAAACCAAATATAAATTTCTTATGAATATAAAATAAAATAATATTAGCTGTTTATTTTTTATAATTATTTAATAAAATAAATTTATAATAATATATTTTTACACCAAAAGCCACCGATTTTGTTATCACATGTGGCCGTAAAACCGTATCTCATTCCATTTGCTACTTTACTAATAGGATAACCAGCCGCCACTTTGTTTGTCAAAAACCAGTACTTATTGTCTCCAACTCCCCTCATACATAGATCTCCATCTCCCATTTGAATCAGTTTTTTTACATCTTTTTCTTCTTTATTACGTATCAACCTCCATTGTTATCCAAACCTAAAAATCATAAGATATTGTATCTCAGATTGTTGGACATGATATTTCAGTTTATTTCTCTATCAATCTCTTATTCATTGTCCATGTCACGCCAATCATCAATGACACCAAGAGAAAAAAATAAAAGGTTATTATTATTCTTATCTTACATCCTAATATCTATTTTTATGTTTTATATTTATCTTGGAATTATAAAGGTAGCATTAAAATTGAAACATGTTTATTTCTCAAATCTGACTGAAATTATATTATAACCACAATTATGTGTTATTTTAATTATTTGTTTATTTAATTAGTTGTTCAATTAATATTTATTTTGTAAAAAACTATAAATATATCTTCAAGCATGATTAATAATTTTTTTGTAAAAGGTTTTAATTTATGTAGGACTTGTGAAAATATTTCCATGTTAAATTTCCATGGGTTAAACCCGTGTTTGGGTAACGCGAGTATAGGGTAAAATTAACCCGACCTTTACCATTGGTAAAACAAAAACTCGACTAAAATACCCTATTCCTAACCTAGACCCCAATCCGGGGTAAACTCGGCCGGTGCTCACCCCTAGTTTTTTTTATGTATTTCTAGAAAACTGGATGAATTTTACTATTCTATTTTATAGTCCCGAAATCTAAACAATTAATAATGTTTAATAGATTACCAACTTTGAAATTTATTTTTAACTACGATAAAGTAACTATAGGAATAGAATTTAACTAATTATTCTAACCTTTAATTTTTTAATACTTATCTCAACTACATCTACAATTTTTAGTTTATATTAGAGAGTTCATTGGCATCAACTAATGTAGTTTCATTCCATGTCACCAATATGATGTTTTGTTTCATATCAAAGTGTGAGGGAATGAGTACAATTATTATTATTGTATATATGATGTTTTAACTTTGTCGGCTTGTGCTAATTCTGATAGGATATTGTACGTCAGAGTCATAGTCCATCTCCTAAGGGAATATTAAGAGTCATTCGGTTAAACAAGTAGCATTTTACAGCACTATGTATAATCATGTGTATCCTCATTTCTAAATGTATAATGATAATTACTTAAGTAGTTAAGCCTTTTATAATCTTCTTAAATGAACATTTTTATTTTTATTTTTTATAGAGAACGGAAAAAAATTCGCATAAGATAACAGAATGAAGAAAGTCATACAGTAGTGGAGTTGAAGTAACTATAGATTCATTAATAAAACGGTTTAAAAAGATGCGAAAGATATGAAAAATGGTATGAATACATGTAAAGGAGATTATGACAATAACTCTCAAGAAAAAAGACTATAATCCTCATCAAATATTCTTAGATCAAGTATTGCAATTTAATAATATGTTTGTCATATAACACACCATATTGTAAATTGGGTCACAAATATTTAACTTAGCTTGACTTGGACTGTGACAAGACCGCGACACATTTGAACATGATACACTTATTTTTCATATACATCTCTCTTCACATTTGAACATTTTGAATATTATTAGAATAGAACCAAGTTAATTTTTCATAAAAGCAAACAATATGGACGGTCAAATACGTCATGTCATATTGATAATATTATTTAAAACAGTTCAATGAATCTTAATTCTATCTCATCGAATAAATATTGTGAAATAAAAAAACTCTTATAAATACCAATCGATTTAGATTTCTCAAACTAAAAAAATTTATGTTTAATGTCTCAATTATATAATCAAACTTCAATTTAAATTATACAACTATTATTGAGAAAGCATAAAATTCAAACATAAAGATCAATTTTTTAATTAAAATATAGATAAATGTACAAATATTCTATTAACCTTAATGTATAACTTAAGGGTAAAATCAAACTCTACTTTTGTAACTTAATTGTCATCTTCTGCATTAAACAATTATGTAGCTTATGAAACTTGCCTAAGAAACTCCAATATCATTTTTTCCTCCATTACATAAAACTGTTATTGTCAAACAATTTAAAAAGTCAATCCAAGAAATACTATGATTAAAAATACATAAACTCATACAATAGATAATACATCTAATATGAATATCTATAATTACAACTCTAATCTTGCTAGTTTTCTAAAACATAAGGAATAATTTTTCAATTACTTTATAAAAGAGAATCAATTAAAATTTCATATTATTGAGGTTTGAATTTAGTCCTTCACACCCTTGGAAAACAAAACTTTATATTTTAGTGTTACCTTGATAATTCCACAAACAAATATAAAAATTAGAAATTAATATTGTGAAGTGTTATATAAGAATAATAATCACCTTTCATGGTCTTTTTCTTAGTGTCGTTGATGACTAAGACTTATGTACACGAGAATGACAACATGATGGTGAAATGTCACGTCCAATTATCTTTGATCAGATATGCAACCATAAGATATATTATGCATGAATGTCTTTCGTGGGGGCAAAGACATAATATAACTAAAAAATACAAAAAAGTTCAATCTAATGGGAAGAATAGATTCAATTGGCCTTTGGAAAAAGAGTTATCGCCTATTGAGCAAAGGTTAATATGTAAGGAATATATATTTGTAGAACGGAGTGGAGCTAGGTCCGGAAAGCAATATTGGACAAAAAATTTAAATAATTTAAGTTACTGTATTCAATAGAATTTATGGTTAGGTTTAAACTCAAATAATAAAAAATTATAGATTATTAATCACATAAGAAATTTTAAATTACCAAGTTTTAATTTAATAAATTGGCACATTACTATGCATTATATTGATTTTAAAATTGTAAAACTTTGTTTAACCTAGACGACTCTATATATCGATAATTATTGTTTAATCATTTAATAAAATGTGTATCATATATTAATGTTGTTTTACTTGATGTTCTAAAACTTTGAATTCCCCAATCGTGGTAAAATTGTGATCATTTATAATGAGATGATAATTATATGAATAATATGGATTTTAAATTTCAATAAAGTATTAACTGATACAAAGTTTTAAAATACCTTAGTTACATATACATTTGGTTTGTCATATGGATGAATTTAATATGTTACAATATATTAAGAAGTTCTAAGTATTAGACTGAAAGATACTTGGAGTTTCAATTCTAAGATATTTTAAAATATCAAGAATTATCTTCTTGTTATTATTGATGTTGATTAATTATAAATATATTTTTATTAAATTTAAATTTAAGAATTCATGATTTCAAAAAGTATCAAATTAAAAAATTATCATAAGAAACATGTTTTGTGAATAATCACCACGTAAATTCTCAGTATATATAGTTTTATGACTTAGGTAAAGTTTATATTTTACAATTAATATATAATTAATTGAATTTAATATCTTCGATTTGAAGTTCAAAACCAAATATAAATTTCTTATGAATATAAAATAAAATAATATTAGTTGTTTATTTTTTATAATTATTTAATAACATAAATTTATAATAATATTCTTACACCAAAAGCCACAGATTTTGTTATCCCATGTGGCTGTCAAACCATATCTCATTCCATTTGCTACTTTATTAATAGGATAACAAGCCGCCACTTATGTTTGTCAAAAATCAGTACTTAATTGTCTCCACCTCTCCTCATACCTAGATCTTCATCTCCTATTTGAATCAGTTTTTTTACATCTTTTCCTTTTTTATTACGTATCACCCTCCATTGTTATCCAAACCTAAAAATCATACGATATTGTATCTCAGATTGTTGGACATGACATTTCAGTTTATTTCTCTATCAATCTCTTATTCATTGTCCATGTCATGCCAATCATCAATGGCACCAAGAGAAAAAAAATAAAGGTTATTATTATTCTTATCTAACATCCTAATATCTTTTTTTATGTTTTATATTTTTCTTGGAATTATAAAGGTAGCATTAAAATTGAAACATGTTTATTTCTCAAATCTGACTGAAATTATATTATAACCACAATTATGTGTTATTTTAATTATTTGTTTATTTAATTAGTTGTTCAATTAATATTTATATTGTGAAAAACTATAAAATATATCTTCAAGCATGATTAATAATTTTTCTGTAAAAGGTTTTAATTTATAGATGGTGATATTTGAAAAAGTTTTGTTCAAAATAACACATATGTTTTAAATTATCCCATTAATTTCATATGTACAATTTTTAAAGGTCTTTAATTTAATTCAATTGACGAAATACTATCCAATAACAAAAATAACTTGTGCAAACTAACATGCTTGTATTTGTGCAATGTACAAATTTCATCCATATAATTTCATTATTTTTATTTTTATTTTTACAAAAAATCAAACATATAATTTGATAATCTTCTTTACCTTATCCTATTTAGCAAATAGGAACCTATTTAGGATTCATTGTCAATTCACCAACACTTCACAATATGAGCATCATACATGTCTCCTGCCAACTGTCTTTTACTATAGCAAGTACTTTACTTTTTATTTTACAATTTTATGATTTAAATATGTTCACAACAATTTTTAATTTTAGATTTTCAATGCATTTTGATTTTTGTTTTCTGTGTAATTGGAATGTGTCATCGTCTAATATGATTACATGTGTTTATTGGGTTTGAGGATTAAATTGACCATAGTTTTTAAACTAAACTGTATATTTGTGGTGTTAGACTTTAAGTTTAGTGTTTTTTTGTAAGGTTATGCCTGGTATGATAAAAGAAATGAATTGAGATTTCAGAAAGATTGGCCATAAATTAGTCGATTATGTGTAAAAGAATTAAGTAATAACGAAATAGGTCCTTGTAAAAATGTTTTAATAAATGGTTTGAGTATTTGCGAATATAAGATGTCTAACATTTGTATGTGAATAGCTATTTATAAATACTAGGTAAATTTTGTGAATTAAATTTTGTTGGCTTGTGAATTTTTGGTGCTAATTTATAATTGTGATTACAAAATGCTTTTTTACGGTGATAATGAGTTACCTGACTGGGTAAATCTCAGTTAGACGTAAATGAAAATGCTAAAGAGTTAAAGGATTAGTTGCGCAATTTGACAAGGATCAGAACGTTAATATAATACCTACAAATCCAAATAGTGTTAGTATTTGTGATGCTTTACCTGCAAATATAGAATTTGAGATTGATGGTGTACAACTGTGTATAATTTATAATATTATTAGTAATTGATAATTTTTTAGTTACTCATCCTTAGCATTTTTAATATGTAATCCTACTACTTGGTGCTTTTTTGTTTATTGATAAGGAGCTTGTATTATTTCGTTGAACATATAATATTTAGTGATTCTACTTCAATTTGAAAAGTATTTTGTATTTGTATTGAAATTTTGTGCTTTATATAGGACTTGTGAAAAAATTTCCATGTTAAATTTCTATGGGGTAAACCCTTGTTTGGGTAAAGCGAGCGTAGGGTAAAATTAACCCGACCTTTACCATTGGTAAAACCAAAACTCGACTAAATTACTATATTCTTAACCTAGACCCCAACCCGGGGTAAACTCGGCCCGTGCTCACCCCTAGTTTTTTTATGTATTTCTAGAAAACTGGATGAATTTTACTATTCTATTTTAGAGTCCCGAAATCTAAACAATTAATAATGTTTAATAGATTACCAACTTCGAAATTTATTTTTAATTACGATAAAGTAACTATAGGCATAGAATTTAACTAATTATTCTAACCTTTAATTTTTTAATACTTATATCAACTACATCTACAATTTTGAGTTTATATTAGAGAATTCATTGGCATCAACTAATGTAGTTTCATTCCATGTCACCAATATGATGTTTTGTGTCATATCAGAGTGTGAGGGAATGAGTACAATTATTATTATTGTATATATGATGTTTTAACTATGTAGGCTTGTGCTAATTCTGATAGGATATTGTATGTCAGAGACATAGTCCATCTCCTAAGGGAATATTAACAGTCATTCGGTTAAACAAGTAGCATTTTACAGCACTATGTATAATCATGTGTATCCTCATTTCTAAATGTATAATGCTAATTACTTAAGTAGTTAAGCCTTTTATAATCTTCTTAAATGAACATTTTTATTTTTATTTTTTATAGAGAATGGACAAAAATTCGTATAAGATAACAGAAAGAAGAAAGTCATACAGTAGTGGAGTTGAAGTAACTATAGATTTATTAATAAAACGGTTTAAAAAGATGCGAGAGATATGAAAAAGGGTATGAATACATGTAGAGGAGATTATGACAATAACTCTCAAGAAAAACGACTATAATCCTCATCAAATATTCTTGGATCATGTATTGCAATTTAATATTATGTTTGTCCTACAACACACCATATTGTAAATTGGGTCACAAATATTTAACTTAGCTTGACTTGGACCGTGACAAGACCGCGACACATTTGAACATGATACTCTTATTTTTCATATATATCTCTCTTCACATTTGAACATTTTGAATATTATTAGAATAGAACCAAATTAATTTTTCATAAAAGCAAACAATATGGACGGTCAAATACGTCATGTCGTATTGAAAATATTATTTAAAACAGTTCAATGAATCTTAATTCTATCTCATCGAATAAATATTGTGAAATAAATAAACTCTTATAACTACCAATCGATTTAGATTTCTTAAACTAAGAAAAATTATGTTTAACGTATCAATTATATAATCAAACTTGAATTTAAATCATACAACTATTATTGAGAAAACATAAAATTCAAACATTACGATCAATTTTTTAATTTTATAGATAAATATACTAATATTCTATTAACCTTAATGTATAGCTTAAGGGTAAAATCAAACTCTACTTTTGTCACTTAATTGTCATCTTCTGCATTAAACAATTATGTAGCTTATGAAACTTTCCTAAGAAACTCCAATATCATTCTTTCCTCCATTACATTAAACTGTTATTATCAAACGATTTAAAAAGTCAATCCAAGAAATACTATGATTAAAAAATACATAAACTCAATACAATAGATAATATATCTAATATTGAATATCTATAGTTACAACTCTAATCTTGCTAGTTTTCTAAAACATAAGGAATAATTTTGCAATTACTTTATAAAAGAGAATCAATTAAAATTTCATACTATTGAGGTTTGAATATAGTCCAACCCACCTTTGAAAAACAAAACTTTATATTTTAGTGTTACCTTGATAATTCCACAAACAAATATAAAATTTAGAAAGTAATATTGTGAAGTGTTATATAAGAATAATAAGCACCTTTCATGATCTTTTTCTTTGTGTCGTTGATGACTAAGACTTATGTACAAGAGAATGACAACAGGATGGTGAAATGTCACGTCCAATTATCTTAGATCAGATATACAACCATAAGATATATTACGCACGAATGTCTTTCGTGGGGAAAACATAATATATCTAAAAAATATAAAAAAGTTCAATCTGGTGGGAAAGATAGATTCAAACAGCCTTTGGCAAAAGAGTTATCGGCTATTAAGCAAACGTTAATATGTAAGGAATATATAGTTGTAGAAAGGAGTGGAGCTAGGTCCTGAAAGTAATATTGGACAAAAAATTAAATAGTTTAAGTTACTGTATTCATTAGAATTTAAGGTTAGGTTTAAACTCCAATAATAAAAAATTATAGATTATTAATCACATTAGAAATTTTAAATTACCAAGTTTTAATTTAATAAATTGGCACATTACTATGCATTATATTGATTCCAAAATTGTATAACTTTGTTTAACCTAGACGACTCTATATATCGATAATTATTGTTTGATCATTTAATAAAATGTGTATCATATATTAATGTTGTTTTACTTGATGTTCTAAAACCAGAATTCCCCAATCGTGGTAAAATTGCGAAAATTTATAATGAGATAATAATTATATGAAAAATATGGATTTTATATTTCAATAAAGTATTAACTAATACAAAGTTTTAAAATACCTTAGTTACATATACATTTGGTTTGTCATACGGGTGAATTTAATATGTTACAATATATTAAGAAGTTCTAAGTATTAGATTGAAAGATACTTGGAGTTTCAATTGTAAGATATTTTAAAATATCAAGAGTAATCTTCTTATTATTATGGATGTTGATTAATTATAAATATATTTTTATTAAATTTAAATTTGTGAATTCATGATTTCAAAAACATCAAATTAAAAAATTATAATAAGAAACATGTTTTGTGAATAATCACCACGTAAATTCTCAATATATATACTTTTATGACTTAGGTAAAGTGTTATATTTTAATATTAATATATAATGAATTGAATTTAAAAACTATTAATTCAAAATTTCAAATTTTAAAAAAATTAAAATGATTAATAATACATAATATCTTCGATTTGAAGTTTAAAACCAAATATAAATTTCTTACGAATATAAAATAAAATAATATTCGTTGTTTGTTTTTTATAATTATTTAATAACATAAATTTATAATAATATTCTTACACCAAAAGCCACCGATTTTGTTATCCCATGTGGTTGTCAAACCCTATCTCATTCCATTTGCTACTTTATTAATATGATAACAAGCCGCTACTTACGTTTATCAAAAACCAGTACTTATTTTCTCCACCTCCCCTCATACCTAGATCTCCATCTCCTATTTGAATCAGTTTTTTTACATCTTTTTCTTTTTTTATTACGTATCAACCTCTATTAATATCCAAACCTAAAAAATCTTACGATATTGTATCTCAGATTGTTGGACATGATATTTCAGTTTATTTCTCTATCAATCTCTTATTCATTGTCCATGTCACGCCAATCAAAAATGGCACCAAGAGAAAAAAATAAAAGGATATTATTATTCTTATCTAACATCCTAATATCTTTTTTTATGTTTTATATTTTTCTTGGAATTATAAAGGTAGCATTAAAATTGAAACGTGTTTATTTCTCAAATGCGACTGAAATTATATTATAACCACAATTATGTTTTATTTAAATTATTTGATTATTTAATTAGTTGTTCAGTTAATATTTATATTGTGTAAAACTAGAAAATATATCTTCAAGCATGATTAATAATTTTTTTGTAAAAGGTTTTAATTTATAGATTGTGATATTTGAAAAAGTTTTGTTCAAAATAACACATATGTTTTAAATGATCCCATTAATTTCATATGTACAATTTTTAAAGGTCTTTAATTTAATTCAATTGACGAAATACTGTCCAATAAAGAAAATAACTTGTGCAAACTAACATGCTTGTATTTGTGTAATGTACAAATTTCATCCATATAATTTCATTATTTCTATTTATAGTTTTACAAAAAAATCAAACATAGAATTTGATAATCTTCTTCACCATATCCTATTTAGCAAATACGATCCTATTTAGGATTGATTGTCAATTCACCAACACTTCACAATATGAGCGTCATACATGTCTCCTGCCAACTGTCTTTTACTATAGCAAGTACTTTACTTTTTATTTTACAATTTTATGATTTAAATATGTTCACAATCATTTTTAATTTTAGATTTTCCATTCATTTTGATTTTTTTTCTGTGTAATTGGAATGTGGCATCGTGTAATATGATTACATTTGTTTATTGGGTTTGAGGGTTAAATTGACCATAGTTTTTAAACTAAACTGTATATGTGTGGTGCTAGACTTTAAGTTTAGTGTTTTTTTCTAAGGTTAAGCCATGTGTGATAAAAGAAATAAATTGAGATTTCAGAAAGATTAGCCATAAATTAGTCGATTATGTGTAAAAGAATTAAGTAATAACAAAATAGGTCCTTGTAAAAATGTTTTAATTAATGGTTTGAGTATTTGCGAATATAAGATGTCTAACATTTGTATGTGAATAGCTATTTATAAATACTAGGTAAATTTTGTGAAGTGAATTTTGTTGGCTTGTGAATTTTTGGTGCTAATTTAAAATTGTGATTACAGTGAGGCAAAAGGAAGAGCTTTTCTTGAGCCCAATAGAATGCTTTTTTGCGGTGATAATGAGTTGGGTAAGTCAAAGTTAGACGGAAATGAAAATGTTAAAGAGTTAAAGGATTAGTTGCTCAAATTGACACGAATCAGAATATTAATATAAATACATACAAATCCAAATAGTGTTAGTATTTGCGATGCTTTACCTGCAAATATAGAATTTGAGATGGATGGTGTACAGCTGTGCATAATTTATAATATTATTAGTAATTGATAATTTACAATTGATAATTTTTTAGTTACTCATCCTTAGCATTTTTAATATGTAATCCTACTACTTGGTGCTTTTTTGTTTATTGATAAGGAGCTTGTATTATTTCGTTGAACATATAATATTTAGTGATTCTACTTTAATTTGAAAAGTATTTTGTATTTGTATTGAAATTTTGTGATTTATATAGGACTTGTGAAAAAATTTCCATGTTAAATTACCATGGGGTAAACCCGTGTTAGGGTAACGCGAGTGTAGGGTAAAATTAACCCGACCTTTACCATTGGTAAAACCAAAACTCGACTAAAATACCCTATTCTTAACCTAGACCCCAGCCTATGGTAAACTCGGTCGGTGCTCACCCCTAGTTTTTTTATGTATTTCTAGAAAACTGGATGAATTGTATGATTCTATTTTAGAGTCCCGAAATCTAAACAATTAATAATATTTAATAGATTACCAACTTCGAAATTTATTTTTAACTACGATAAAGTAACTATAGGCATAGAATTTAACTAATTATTCTAACCTTTAATTTTTAATACTTATCTCAACTACATCTACAATTTTGAGTTTATATTAGAGTGTTCATTGGCATCAACTAATGTGGTTTCATTCCATGTCACCAATATGATGTTTTGTGTCATATCAGAGTGTGAGGGAATGAGTACAATTATTATCATTGTAACTATGTAGGCTTGTGCCCATCTCCTAAGGGAATATTAAGAGTCATTCGGTTAAACAAGTAACATTTTACAGCACTGTGTATAATCATGTGTATCCTCATTTCTAAATGTATAATGCTAATTACTTAAGTAGTTAAGCCTTTTATAATATTCTTAAATAAACATTTTTATTTTTATTTTTTATAGAGAACAGACAAAAATTCGCATAAGATAACAGAAAGAAGAAAGTCATACAGTAGTGGAGTTGAAGTAACTATAGATTTATTAATAAAACGGTTTAAAAAGATGCGAGAGATATGAAAAAATGGTATGAATACATGCTTAGGAGATTATGACAATAACTCTCAAGAAAAACTACTATAATCCTCATCAAATATTCTTGGATCAAGTATTGCAGTTTAATATTATGTTTGTCCTATAACACACCATATTGTAAATTGGGTCACAAATATTTAACTTAGCTTGACTTGGACCGTGACAAGACCGCGACACATTTGAACATGATACACTTATTTTTCATATATATCTCTCTTCACATTTGAACATTTTGAATATTATTAGAATAGAACCAAATTAATTTTTCATAAAAGCAAACAATATGGACGGTCAAATACGTCATGTCGTATTGAAAATATTATTCAAAACAGTTCAATGAATCTTAATTCTATCTCATCGAATAAATATTGTGAAATAAAAAAACTCTTATAAATACCAATCGATTTTATATTTCTCAAACTAAGAAAAATTATGTTTAACGTCTCAATTGTATAATCAAACTTGAATTTAAAATCATACAACTATTATTGAGAAAACATAAAATTCAAATATAAAGATCAATTTTTTAATTAAAATATAGATAAATATACTAATATTCTATTAACCTTAATGTATAGCTTAAGGGTAAAATCAAACTCTACTTTTGTAACTTGATTGTCATCTTCTACATTAAACAATTATGTAGCTTATGAAACTTTCCTAAGAAATTCCAATATCATTCTTTCCTCCGTTACATAAAACTGTTATTATCAAACAATTTTAAAAGTCAATCCAAGAAATACTATGATTAAAAAATAAATAAACTCAATACAATAGATATTATATCTAATATTGAATATCTATAGATACAACTCTAATCTTGCTAGTTTTCTAAAACATAAGGAATAATTTTTCAAGTACTTTATAAAAGAGAATCAATTAAAATTTCATACTATTGAGGTTTGAATATAGTCCAACCCACCCTTGAAAAACAAAACTTTATATTTTAATGTTACCTTGATAATTCCACAAACAAATATAAAAATTAGAAAGTAATATTGTGAAGTGTTATATAAGAATAATAAGCACCTTTCATGATCTTTTTCTTTGTGTCGTTGATGACTAAGACTTATGTACAAGAGAATGACAACAGGATGGTGAAATGTCACGTCCAATTATCTTAGATCAGATATACAACCATAAGATATATTACGCATGAATGTCTTTCGTGGGGGAAAAACATCATTTATTTAAAAAATACAAAAAAGTTTAATCGGGTTGGAAGAATAGATTCAAACAGCCTTCTGGAAAAAGAGTAATCGGCTATTCGTTAATATGTAAGGAATATATAGTTGTAGAAAGGAGTGGAGCTAGGTCCTGAAAGCAATATTGGACAAAAAATTTAAATAATTTAAGTTATTGTATTCATTAGAAGTTAAGGTTAGTTTTAAACTCAAATAATAAAAATTATAGATTATTAATCACATTAGATATTTTAAATTACCAAGTTTTAATTTAATAAATTGACACATTACTATGCATTATATTGATTCCAAAATTGTAAAACTTTGTTTAACCTAGACGACTCTATATATTGATAATTATTGTTTGATCATTTAATAAAATGTGTATCATATATTAATGTTGTTTTACTTGATGTTCTAAAACCTTGAATTCCCCAATCGTGGTAAAATTGTGATCATTTATAATGAGATAATAATCATATGAATAATATGGATTTTAAATTTCAATAAAGTATTAACTGATACAAAGTTTTAAAATATCTTAGTTACGTATACATACGGTTTGTCATATGGATGAATTTAATATGTTACAATATATTAAGAAGTTCTAAGTATTAGATTGAAACATACTTGGAGTTTCAATTCTAAGATATTTTAAAATATCAAGAGTAATCTTCTTGTTATTATGGATGTTGATTAATTATAAATATATTTTTATTAAATTTAAATTTGAGAATTCATTATTTCAAAATGTATCAAATTAAAAAATTATCATAAGAAACATGTTTTGTGAATAATCACCACGTAAATTCTCAATATATATACTTTTATGACTTAGGTAAAGTGTTATATTTTAAAATTAATATATAATTAATTGAATTTCAAAACTATTAATTCAAAATTTTAAATTTAAAAAAAATTAAATATGATTATTAATACATAATATCTTCGATTTAAAGTTTAAAACCAAATATAAATTTCTTATGAATATAAAGTAAAATAATATTCATTGTTTATTTTTTATAATTATTTAATAACATAAATTTATAATAATATTCTTACACCAAAAGCCACAGATATTGTTATCCCATGTGGTTGTCAAACCCTATTTCATTCCATTTGCTATTTTATTAATAGGATAACAAGCCGCTACTTACGTTTGTCAAAAACCAGTACTTATTGTCTCCAACTCCCCTCATACCTAGATCTCCATCTCCTATTTGAATCAGATTGTTTACATCTTTTTCTTTTTTATTACGTATCAACCCTATATTGTTATCCAAACCTAAAAATCATATGATATTGTATCTCAGATTGGTGGACATGATATTTCAGTTTATTTCTCTATCAATCTCTTATTCATTGTACATGTCACGCCAATTATCAATGACACCAAGAGAAAAAAAATAAAAGGTTATTATTATTCTTATCTAATATCCTAATATCTTTTTTTATGTTTTATATTTTTCTTGGAATTATAAAGGTAACATTAAAATTGAAACGTGTTTATTTCTCAAATCCGACTGAAATTATATTATAACCACAATTATGTGTTATTTTAATTATTTTATTATTTAATTAGTTGTTCGGTTAATATTTATATTGTGTAAAACTAGAAAATATATCTTCAAGGATGATTAATAATTTTTTTTAAAAGGTTTTAATTTATAGATTGTGATATTTGAAAAAAAATTGTTCAAAATAACACATATGTTTTAAATTATCCCATTAATTTCATATGTACAATTTTTAAAGGTCTTTAATTTAATTCAATTGACGAAATACTATCCAATAACGAAAATAACTTGTGCAATCTAACATGCTTGTATTTGTGCAATGTACAAATTTCATCCATATAATTTCATTATTTCTATTTATAGTTTTACAATAAAACAAACATAGAATTTGATAATCTTCTTTACCTTATCATATTTAGCAAATAGGATCCTATTTAGGATTCATTGTCAATTCACCAACACTTCACAATATGAGCATGATACATGTCTCCTGCCAACTGTCTTTTACTATAGCAAGTACTTTACTTTTTATTTTACAATTTTATGATTTAAATATGTTCACAATAATTTTTAATTTTAGATTTTCCATTCATTTTGATTTTTGTTTTCTGTGTAATTGGAATGTGGCATGGTGTGATATGATTAAATGTGTTTATTGTGTTTGAGGGTTAAATTGACCATAGTTTTTAAACTAAATTGTATATGTGTGGTGCCAGACTTTAAGTTTAGTGTTTTTTTTAAGGTTAAGCCTGGTGTGATAAAAGAAATGAATTGAGATTTCAGAAAGATTGGCCATAAATTAGTCGATTATATGTACAAGAATTAAGTAATAACGAAATAGGTCCTTGTAAAAATGTTTTAATTAATGGTTTGAGTATTTGCGAATATAAGATGTCTAATATTTGTATGTGATTAGCTATTTACAAATACTAGGTAAATTTTGTGAAGTGAATTTTGATGGCTTGTGAATTTTTGGTGCTAATTTAAAATTGTGATTACAATGAGGCAAAAGGCAGAGCTTTTCTTGAGCCCAATAGAATGCTATTTTGCGGTGATAATGAGTTACCTGACTGGGTAAGTCAAAGTTAGAAGGAAATGAAAATGTTAAAGAGTTAAAGGATTAGTTGCGAAAATTGACAAGTATCAGAATGTTAATATAATACCTACAAATCCAAATAGTGTTAGTATTTGCGATGCTTTACCTGCAAATATAGAATTTGAGATGGATGGTGTAAAGCTGTGTATAATTTATAATATTATTAGTAATTGATAATTTACAATTGGTAATTTTTTAGTTACTCATCCTTAGCATTTTTAATATGTAATCCTACTACTTGGTGCTTTTTTGTTTATTGATAAGGAGCTTGTATTATTTCGTTGAACATATAATATTTAGTGATTCTACTTCAATTTTAAAAGTATTTTGTATTTGTATTGAATTTTTTTGATTTATATAGGACTTGTGAAAAAATTTCCATGTTAAATTTGCATGGGTAAACCCGTGTTTGGGTAAGAGCGTAGGGTAAAATTAACCCGACCTTTACCATTGGTAAAACCAAAACTCGACTAAATTACCCTATTCTTAACCTAGACCCCAACCCGGGGTAAACTCCGCCGGTGCTCACCCCTAGTTTTTTTTATGTATTTCTAGAAAACTAGATGAATTTTACTATTCTATTTTAGAGTCCCGAAATCTAAACAATTAATAATGTTTAATAGATTACCAACTTCAAATTTTTTTTTAAATTACGATAAAGTAACTATAGGCATAGAATTTAACTAATTATTCTAACCTTTAATTTTTTAATACTTATCTCAACTACATCTACAATTTTGAGTTTATATTAGAGAGTTCATTGGCATCAACTAATGTGGTTTCATTCCATGTCACCAATATGATGTTTTGTGTTATATCAGAGTGTGAAGGAATGAGTACAATTATTATTATTGTATATATGATGTTTTAACTATGTACGCTTGTGCTAATTCTGATAGGATATTGTACGTCAGAGACATAGTCCATCTCCTAAGGGAATATTAAGAGTCATTCGGTTAAACAAGTAGCATTTTACAGCACTATGTATAATCATGTGTATCCTCATTTCTAAATGTATAATGCCAATTACTGAAGTAGTTAAGCCTTTTATAATCTTCTTCAATGAACATTTTTCTTTTTATTTTTTATAGAGAACGGACAAAAATTCGCATAAGATAACAGAAAGAAGAAAGTCATACAGTAGTGGAGTTGAAGTAACTATATATTTATTAATAAAACGGTTTAAAAAGATGCGAGAGATATAAAAAATGGTATGAATACATGTAGACGAGATTATGACAATAACTCTCAGGAAAAACGACTATAATCCTCATCAAATATTCTTGGATCAAGTATTGCAATTTAATATTATGTTTGTCCTATAACACACCATATTGTAAATTGGGTCACAAATATTTAACTTAGCTTGACTTGGAACGTGACAAGACAGCGACACATTTGAACATGATACACTTATTTTTCATATATATCTCTCTTCACATTTGAACATTTTGAATATTATTAGAATAGAACCAAATTAATTTTTCATAAAAGCAAACAATATGGACGGTCAAATACGTCATGTCGTATTGAAAATGTTATTTAAAACAGTTCAATGAATCTTAATTCTATCTCATCGAATAAATATTGTAAAATGAAAAAACTCTTATAAATACCAATCGATTTAGATTTCTCAAACTAAGAAAATTACGTTTAATGTCTCAATTATATAATCAAACTTGAATTTAAATCATACAACTATTATTGAGAAAACATAAAATTCAAACATAAAGATAAATTTCTTAATTAAAATATAGATAAATATACAAATATTCTATTAAACTTAATGTATAGCTTTAAAAAAATCAAACTCTACTTTTGTAACTTAATTGTCATCTTCTGCATTAAATAGTTATGTAGCTTATGAAACTTGCCTAAGAAACTCCAATATCATTTTTTCCTCCGTTACATAAAACTGTTATTATCAAACAATTTATAAAGTCAATCCAAGAAATACTATGATTAAAAATACATAAACTCAATACAATAGATAATAAATCTAATATGAATATCTATAATTACAACTCTAATCTTGCTAGTTTTCTAAAACATAAGGAATAATTTTTCAATTACTTTATAAAAGAGAATCAATTAAAATTTCATACTATTAAGGTTTGAATATAGTCCAACCCACCCTTGGAAAACAAAACTTTATATTTTAGTGTTACCTTGATAATTCCACAAACAAATATACAAATTAGAAATTAATATTGTGAATTTTTATATAAGAATAATAATCACCTTTCATGGTCTTTTTCTTGGTGTCGTTGATGACTAAGACTGATGTACACGAGAATGACAACATGATGGTGAAATGTCACGTCCAATTATCTTAGATCAGATATACAACCATAAGATATATTATGCATGAATGTCTTTCGTGGGGGCAAAAACATAATATAACTAAAAAATACAAAAAAGTTCAATCTGGTGAAAAGAATAGATTCAGACGGCCTTTGGAAAAAGAGTTATCGGCTATTGAGCAAAGGTTAATATGTAAGGAATATATAGTTGTAGAAAGGAGTGGAGCTAGGTCCGGAAAGCAATATTGGACAAAAAATTTAAATAATTTAAGTTACTGTACTCCATAGAATTTATGGTTAGGTTTAAACTCCAATAATAAAAAATTATAGATTATTAATCACATTAGAAATCTTAAATTACCAAGTTTTAATTTAATAAATTGGCACATTACTATGCATTATATTGATTCTAAAATTGTAAAACTTTGTTTAACCTAGACGACTCTATATATTGATAATTATTGTTTGATAATTTAATAAAATGTGTATCATATATTAATGTTGTTTTATTTGATGTTCTAAAACCTTGAATTCCCCAATCGTGGTAAAATTGTGATCATTTATAATGAGATAATAATTATATGAATAATATGTATTTTAAATTTCAATAAAGTATTAACTGATACAAAGTTTTAAAATACCTTAGTTACATATACATACGGTTTGTCATATGGATGAATTTAATATGTTACAATATATTAAGAAGTTCTAAGTATTAGATTGAAAGATACTTGGAGTTTCAATTCTAAGATATTTTAAAATATCAAGAGTAATCTTCTTGTTATTATGGATGATGACTAATTATAAATATATTTTTATTAAATTTAAATTTGGGAATTCATGATTTCAAAAAGCATCAAATTAAAAAATTATCATAAGAAACATATTTTGTGAATAATCACCACGTAAATTCTCAATATGTATAGTTTTATGACTTAGGTAAAGTGTTATATTTGAAAATTAATATATAATTAATTGAATTTAAAAACTATTAATTCAAAATTTAAAATTTTAAAAAAAATAAATATGATTATTAATACATAATATTTTCGATTTGAAGTTTAAAACCAAATATAAATTTCTTATGAATATAAAATAAAATAATATTCGTTGTTTATTTTTTTTAATTATTTAATAACATAAATTTATAATAATATTCTTACACCAAAAGCCACAGATTTAGTTATCCCATGTGGTTGTCAAACCCTATCTCATTCCATTTGCTACTTTATTAATAGGATGACAAGCCGCTACTTACGTTTGTCAAAAACTAGTACTTATTGTCTCCACCTCCCCTCATACCTAGATCTCCATCTCCTATTTGAATCAGTTTTTTTACATCTTTTTCTTTTTTATTACGTATCAACCTCTATTGTTATCCAAACCTAAAAATACGTACGATATTGTATCTCAGATTGTTGGACATGATATTTCAGTTTATTTCTCTATCAATCTCTTATTCATTGTACATGTCGCGCCAATTATCAATGACACCAAGAGAAAAAAATAAAAGGTTATTATTATTCTTATCTAACATCCTAATATCTTTTTTTATGTTTTATATTTTTCTTGGAATTATAAAGGTAGCATTAAAATTAAAAGGTGTTTATTTCTCAAATCCGACTGAAATTATATTATAACCAAAATTATGTGTTATTTTAATTATTTTATTATTTTATTAGTTGTTCAGTTAATATTTATATTGTGAAAAACTAGAAAATATATCTTCAAGCGTGATTAATAATTTTTTTGTAAAAGGTTTTAATTTATAGATTGTGATATTTGAAAAAGTTTTGTTCAAAATAACACATATGTTTTAAATTATCCCATTAATTTCATATGTACAATTTTTAAAGGTCTTTAATTTAGTTCAATTGACGAAATATTACCAATAACGAAAATAACTTGTGCAAACTAACATGCTTTTATTTGTGCAATGTACAAATTTCATCCATATAATTTCATTATTTTTATTTTTATTTTTACAAAAAATCAAACATAGAATTTGATAATCTTCGTTACCTTATCTTATTTAGCAAATAGGATCCTATTTAGGATTCATTGTCAATTCACCAACACTTCACAATATGAGCATCATACATGTCTCCTGCCAACTGTCTTTTACTATAGCAAGTACTTTACTTTTTATTTTACAATTTTATGATTTAAATATGTTCACAATAAATTTTAATTATAGATTTTCCATTCATTTTGATTTTTGTTTTCTGTGTAATTGGAATGTGGCATCGTCTAATATGATTACATGTGTTTATTGGGTTTGAGGATTAAATTGACCATGTTTTTTAAACTAAACTGTATATTTGTGGTGCCAGACTTTAAGTTTAGTGTTTTTTTGTAAGGTTATGCCTGGTGTGATAAAAGAAATGAATTGAGATTTCAGAAAGATTGGCCATAAATTAGTCGATTATGTGTAAAAGAATTAAGTAATAACGAAATAGGTCCTTGTAAAAATGTTTTAATTAATGGTTTGAGTATTTGCGAATATAAGATGTCTAACATTTGTATGTGAATAGCTATTTATAAATACTAGGTAAATTTTGTTGGCTTGTGAATTTTTGGTGCTAATTTATAATTGTGATTACAGTGAGGCAAAAGGCAGAGCTTCTCTTGAGCCCAATAGAATGCTTTTTTACGGTGATATTGAGTTACCTGACTGGGTAAATCTCAGTTAGACGTAAATGAAAATGCTAAAGAGTTAAAGGATTAGTTGCGCAATTTGACAAGGATCAGAATGTTAATATAATACCTACAAATACAAATAGTGTTAGTATTTGCGATGCTTTACCTGCAAATATAGAATTTGAGATGGATGGTGTACAGCTGTGTATAATTTATAATATTATTAGTAATTGATAATTTTTTAGTTACTCATCCTTAGCATTTTTAATATGTAGTCCTACTACTTAGTGCTTTTTTGTTTATTGATAAGGAGCTTGTATTATTCCGTTGAACATATAATATTTAGTGATTCTACTTCAATTTGAAAAGTATTTTGTATTTGTATTGAAATTTTGTGCTTTATATAGGACTTGTGAAAAAAATTTCATGTTAAATTTCCATGGGTAAACCCGTGTTTGGGTAACGCGAGCGTAGGGTAAAATTAACCCGACCTTTACCATTGGTAAAACCAAAAGTCGACTAAATTACCCTATTCTTAACCTAGACCCCAACCCGGGGTAAACTCGGCCGGTGCTCACCCCTAGTTTTTTATGTATGTCCAGAAGACTTGATGAATTTTACTATTCTATTTTCGAGTCCCGAAATCTAAACAATTAATATTGTTTAATAGATTACCAACTTCAAATTTTTTTTTTAATTACGATAAAGTAACTATAGGCATAGAATTTAACTAATTATTCTAACCTTTAAATTTTTAATACTTATCTCAACTACATCTACAATTTTGAGTTTATATTAGAGAGTTCATTGGCATCAACTAATGTGGTTTCATTCCATGTCACCAATATGATGTTTTGTGTTATATCAGAGTGTGAAGGAATGAGTACAATTATTATTATTGTATATATGATGTTTTAACTATGTACGCTTGTGCTAATTCTGATAGGATATTGTACGTCAGAGACATAGTCCATCTCCTAAGGGAATATTAAGAGTCATTCGGTTAAACAAGTAGCATTTTACAGCACTATGTATAATCATGTGTATCCTCATTTCTAAATGTATAATGCCAATTACTTAAGTAGTTAAGCCTTTTATAATCATCTTCAATGAACATTTTTCTTTTTATTTTTTATAGAGAACGGACAAAAATTCGCATAAGATAACAGAAAGAAGGAAGTCATACAGTAGTGGAGTTGAAGTAACTATAGATTTATTAATAAAACGGTTTAAAAAGTTGCGAGAGATATGAAAAATGGTATGAATACATGTAGAGGAGATTATGACAATAACTCTCAGGAAAAACGACTATAATCCTCATCAAATATTCTTGGATCAAGTATTACAATTTAATATTATGTTTGTCCTATAACACACAATATTGACCGTGACAAGACAGCAACACATTTGAACATGATACACTTATTTTTCTTATATATCTCTCTTCACATTTGAACATTTTGAATATTATTAGAATAGAACCAAATTAATTTTTCATAAAAGCAAACAATATGGACGGTCAAATACGTCATGTCGTATTAAAAATGTTATTTAAAACAGTTCAATGAATCTTAATTCTATCTCATCGAATAAATATTGTAAAATAAAAAACTCTTATAAATACCAATCGATTTAGATTTCTCAAACTAAGAAAAATTACGTTTAATGTCTCAATTATATAATCAAACTTGAATTTAAATCATACAACTATTACTGAGAAAACATAAAATTCAAACATAAAGATAACTTTTTTAATTAAATTATAGATAAAGATACAAATATTCTATTAAACTTATTGTATAGCTTTAAAAAAATCAAACTCTACTTTTGTAACTTAATTGTCATCTTCTGCATTAAACAATTATGTAGCTTATGAAACTTGCCTAAGAAACTCCAATATCATTTTTTTCTCCATTACATAAAACTGTTATTATCAAACAATTTATAAAGTCAATCCAAGAAATACTATGATTAAAAATACATAAACACAATACAATAGACAATATATCTAATATGAATATCTATAACTACAACTCTAATCTTGCTAGTTTTCTAAAACATAAGGAATCATTTTTCAATTACTTTATAAAATAGAATCAATTAAAATTTCAAACTATTGAGGTTTTAATATAGTCCAACCCACCCTTGGAAAACAAAACTTTATATTTTAGTGTTACCTTGATAATTCCACAAACAAATATAAAAATTAGAAATTAATATTGTGAAGAGTTATATAAGAATAATAATCACCTCTTATGGTCTTTTTCTTGGTGTCGTTGATGACTAAGACTTATGTACAGGAGAATGACAACATGATGGTGAAATGTCACGTCCAATTATCTTAGATTAGATTTACAACCATAAGATATATTACGCATGAATGTCTTTCGTTGGGCAAAAACATAATATATCTAAAAAATACAAAAAAGTTCAATCTGGTGGGAAGAATAGATTCAAACGGCCTTTGGAAAAAGAGTTATCAGCTATTAAGCAAACGTTAATATGTAAGGAATATATAGTTGTAGAAAGGAGTGGAGCTAGGTCCTGAAAGCAATATTGGACAAAAAAATTAAATAATTTAAGTTACTATATTCAATAGAATTTAAGGTTAGGTTTAAACTCCAATAATAAAAAATTATAGATTATTATTACATTAGATATTTAAAATTACCAAGTTTTAATTTAATAAATTGGCACATTACTATGCATTATATTGATTCCAAAATTGTAAAACTTTGTTTAACCTAGACGACTCTATATATTGATAATTATTGTTTGATCATTTAATAAAATGTATATCATATATTAATGTTGTTTTACTTGATGTTCTAAAACCTTGAATTTCCCAATCATGGTAAAATTGTGATCATTTATAATGAGATAATAATTATATGAATAATATGAATTTTAAATTTCAATAAAGTATTAACTGATACAAAGTTTTAAAATACCGTAGTTACATATACATACGGTTTGTCATATGGATGAATTTAATATGTTACAATATATTAAGAAGTTCTAAGTATTAGATTGAAACATATTTGGAGTTTCAATTCTAAGATATTTTAAAATATCAAGAGTAATCTTCTTGTTATTATGGATGTTGATTAATTATAAATATATTTTTATTAAATTTAAATTTGGGAATTCATGATTTCAAAAAGCATCAAATTAAAAAATTATCATAAGAAACATGTTTTGTGAATCATCACCACGTAAATTCTCAATATATATACTTTTATGACTTAGGTAAAGTGTTATATTTTAAAATTAATATATAATTAATTGAATTTAAAAACTATTAATTCAAAATTTTAAATTTAAAAAAAAATATATGATTATTAATACATTGGAAAATTCTTCCATCCAATATTGGATGATCCTACACCAATAGTATTAATACACATACCCCATTGTTTTAAACTTGCAAAAGTAACTAACATTTAATCTAGTGACATGTGTTTTGTTAAAATAATCCATGGCTGTGATATGAATATTGGACCATCCAATATTGGATGGAAGTATTACCCTAATACATAATATCTTCGATTTGAAGTTTAAAACCAAATATAAATTTCTTATGAATATAAAATAAAATAATATTCGTTGTTTACTTTTTATAATTATTTAATAACATAAATTTATAATAATATTCTTACACCAAAAGCCACCGATTTTGTTATCCCATGTGGTTGTCAAACCCTATCTCATTCCATTTGCTACTTTATTAATAGGACAGCCGCTACTTACTTATTGTCTCCACCTCCCCTCTAACCTAGATCTCCATCTCCTATTTGAATCAGTTCTTTTACATCTTTTTCTTTTTTATTACGTATCAACCTATATTGTTATCCAAACCTAAACATAGTACGATATTGTATCTCAGAATTGTTGGACATGATATTTCAGTTTATTTCTCTATCAATCTCTTATTCATTGTACATGTCACGCCAATCATCAATGGCACCAAGAGAAAAAAATAAAATGTTATTATTATTCTTATCTAACATCCTAATATCTTTTTTTATGTTTTATATTTTTCTTGGAATTATAAAGGTAGCATTAAAATTGAAACGTGTTTATTTCTCAAATCCGACTGAAATTATATTATAACCACAATTATGTGTTATTTTAATTATTTGATTATTTAATTAGTTGTTCAGTTAATATTTATATTGTGTAAAACTTGAAAATATATCTTCAAGCATGATTAGTAATTTTTTTGTAAAAGGTTTTAATTTATAGATTGTGATATTTGAAAAGGTTTTGTTCAAAATAACACATATGTTTTAAATTATACCATTAATTTCATATGTACAATTTTTAATGGTCTTTAATTTAATTCATTTGACGAATTACTATCTAATAACGAAAATACCTTGTGCAAACTAACATGCTTGTATTTGTGCAATGTACAAATTTCATCCATATAATTTCATTATTTCTATTTAGATTTTTACAAAAAATCAAACATAGAATTTGATAATCTTCTTTACCTTATCCTATTTAGCAAATAGGATCCTATTTAGGATTCATTGTCAATTCACCAACACTTCACAATATGAGCATCATACATGTCTCCTGCCAACTGTCTTTTACTATAGCAAGTACTTTACTTTTTATTTTATGATTTTATGATTCAAATATGTTCACAATAATTTTTAATTTTAGATTTTCCATTCATTTTGATTTTTGTTTTCTGTGTAATTGGAATGTGGCATCGTCTAATATGATGACATTTGTTTATTGGGTTTGAGGATTAAATTGACCATAGTTTTTAAACTAAACTGTATATTTGTGGTGCCAGACTTTACGTTTAGTGTTTTTTTGTAAGGTTAAGCCTGGTGTGATAAAAGAAATGAATTGAGATTTTAGAAAGATTGACCATAAATTAGTCGATTATGTGTAAAAGAATTAAGTAATAACGAAATAAGTCCTTGTAAAAATGTTTTAATTAATGGTTTGAGTATTTGCGAATATAAGATGTCTAACATTTGTATGTGACTAGCTATTTATAAATACTAGGTAAATTTTGTGAAGTGAATTTTGTTGGCTTGTGAATTTTTTGTGCTAATTTAAAATTGTGATTACAGTAAGGCAAAAGGCAGAGCTTTTCTTGAGCCCAATAGAATGCTTTTTTGCGGTGATAATGAGTTAGGTAAGTCAAAGTTAAACGGAAATGAAAATGTTAAAGAGTTAAAGGATTAGTTGCGCAAATTTACAAGAATCAGAATGTTAATATAATACCTACAAATCCAAATAGTGATAATTTTTTAGTTACTCATCCTTAGCATTTTTAATATGTAATCCTACTACTTGGTGCTTTTTTGTTTATTGATCAGGAGCTTGTATTATTTCGTTGAACATATAATATTTAGTGATTCTACTTCAATTTGAAAAGTATTTTGTATTTGTATTGAAATTGTGATTTATAAAGGACTTGTGAAACAAATTCCATGTTAAATTTCCATGGGTAAACCCGTGTTTGGGTAACGCGAGCTTAGGGTAAAATTAACCCGACCTTTACCATTGGTAAAACCAAAACTCGACTAAATTACCCTATTCTTAACCTAGACCCCAACCTGGGGTAAACTCGGCCGGTACTCAACCCTAGTTTTTTTTTATGTATTTCTAGAAAACTAGATGAATTTTATTATTCTATTTTAGAGTCCCGAAATCTAAACAATTAATAATGTTTAATAGATTACCAACTTCGAAATTTATTTTTAATTACGATAAAGTAGATATAGGCATAGAATTTAACTAATTATTCTAACCTTTAATTTTTTAATACTTATCTCAACTACATCTACAATTTTGAGTTTATATTAGAGAGTTCATTGGCATCAACTAATGTGGTTTCATTCCATGTCACCAATATGATGTTTTGTGTCATATCAGAGTGTGAGGGAGTGAGTACAATTATTATTATTGTATATATGATGTTTTAACTATGTAGGCTTGTGCTAATTCTGATAGGATATTGTACGCCAGAGACATAGTCCATCTCCTAAGAGAATATTAAGAGTCACTCGGTTAAACAAGTAGCATTTTACAGCACTATGTATAATAATGTGTATACTCATTTCTAAATGTATAATGCTAATTACTTAAGTAGTTAAGCCTTATATAATCTTCTTAAATGAACATTTTTATTTTTTATTTTTTATAGAGAACGGACAAAAATTCGCATAAGATAACAGAAAGAAGAAAGTCATACAGTAGTGGAGTTGAAGTAACTATAGATTTATTAATAAAACGGTTTAAAAAGATGCGAGAGATATGAAAAATGGTATGGATACATGTAGAGGAGATTATGCCAATAACTCTCAGGAAAAACGACTATAATCCTCATCAAATATTCTTGGATCAAGTATTGCAATTTAATATTATGTTTGTCCTATAACACACCATATTGTAAATTGGGTCACAAATATTTAACTTAGCTTGACTTGGACCGTGACAAGACAGTGACACATTTTTTTTTTTTGATCAAACTTACCATTTTATATCCACAAAACGACAAGTACAAATCAAACCCCTACTTGTTTTTGACTCAAAAACAAGCATGGCTAGGAAAACAAACCCTATACAACATTTACTAGAAAGTAAACCTATCAACTTGCAAACAACCTATACAACCATTGCTATAAAAAAAACAAAGTAAAGTAAAACCCTATACAACCATTGCTAGGAGAACCTATACAACAATTGCTAAAGTCTTATACTAAGTCCAAGCTCCAAGCTATCCTCCTTGATCCTCTTTCTCTCCTCACTTGAGCACTCCATGTAGCTTCCATCTTGCCACCAATCTCATATTCTCAACACTCCTCTTAAATAACTTTCTATTCCAAAGTGTATATTGAACATGTTTCACAACTATTTTCACAATATCCTCATATTTGGGATATATCTTCTTAAACTCATGTTTATTCCTCATATCCCAAATACAATAAAGAAAACTAAGGAAAGAAATGTTTGATATAGTATCCTTTAAAGTGTTACCATTGAATTTAAGCATAAAGTCAAGCCTTTCTTCCCAAGTACCACCCGAGTTGTGCCAATTGTGAAGAGCACAAATCTCTTTCCAAGCCAAAGTTGTGAACTTACACTTCACAAATAGATGATCCCTAGATTCATGATCTTCAAAGCAAAGGTTGCACATCTTGTCCACTTCCATACCCCACTTGCTAAGCCTATCCTTTGTGCTTAACCTATCCTTACAAATTAGCCAAGCACAAAACTTGTGCTTTGGCATACTCCATTTATGCCACACCACACTATACCATTTAGTTTTCTCATTAGGACCCCTTAGATCATACATAACATCCGAGGTCCTAAAGCCCTTATCTCCCCATCTTATAGTGTCATGCTCATCCTTAAGCACCATATCCCTTACCACCTCATACACCTTATTAAGCCTAGGTGGAAACCTCCACCTCTTTCCCACATAATAGTCCACCACCTTTTTGTTAATATTGTAATTTCCCAAAGAGATAGCATCCTTTTTTCCACAAATATCACCTACACACTTCCCTTTTATCCATCTATCATCTAGCATATAGGTTCTCTTACCATTTCCAACCTCGTGTACAATATATTTAAAAGCAAGGTACCTTATATTAAGCATAGCTCTCCATGTCCAAGGAAGGCTATTATCACAAGTAATGCTCCATATACTCTTGTTCCTTAGCCAATTTGAGTAGACCCATTGAGACCAAATATTATCTTTGTAGCCATACATTCTCCAAAAAGCTTTGAGAATAGCAACTTGATTGATTTGGAGAAGATTAGGTATACCTAGTCCTCCATTTTCCTTACTTTGACATAGTTCTTTCCAAGCCACTTTAGCACCATGGAAATCATTAGTATTACCTTTCCAAAGGAATCTACTCAAGAGTGATTCTATCTCATGAATAACTCCCATTGGAAGTATCATTACATTACACCAATACCTAGCTTTACTTTGTAAAACACTTTTGATTAAATGAAGCCTTCCCGCAAATGTAAGAAATTTATGCATCCACCCTTCAACACTTCTCACAATATTATCAATAAGGGTAGCACACATTAGGCTATTAGGACCCTTTGTAGTTAAAGGAGCCCCAAGATATCTAACCGGAAGTTTGCCCTTTTTAACATTGAGAATACAACTCAAATCATCATGAAGGTCTTTATTACAACCTCCCATATAAAGCTCACTTTTTTCAGGGCTTATTTTAAGGCCAGAGAGTCTAGAAAAGAGATCTAGGCCTTGTTTTAGTCTCATAACCGAGTCTTTATCACCATTAAAGAAAACTAAGCAATCATCCGCAAAAATAAGGTGATTCAAACCCATTCTAGCACAATTAGGGTGATAAGTAAAAGCTTGATTATTAGCCACTTTCTCAAGAATAGATGAGAAACCTTGCATACATATAACAAATAGATAAGGAGATAAAGGATCACCTTGTCTTAGTCCTCTTTCTCCTTTGAAATAACCACATACACTACCATTAATGCACAAAGAAAACATAGGAGTTGTAATACACATCTTGACCCAAGATATAAGCTTTTTATCAAATCCCATGATTTGTAATAGTTTGAATAAGTACCTCCAATTAATTGTATCAAATGCCTTTTGGAGATCAATATTTAAAGTACATCTTGGACTCAAGTCCTTCCTATCATAACCGGTCACCACACTTTGAGCAACCAATATATTATCCGAAATACTTCTACCTCCCACAAAGGCAGCTTGATTATTAGATATAAGCTTCTCAAGACTCTTCTTCATCCTATTAGCAATGATTTTAGATATAGCTTTATAGAGGATATTACAACAAGCAATGGGCCTAAAGCTCTTTACTGAAGTGGGGTTTTTAACCTTGGGTATAAGAACAAGATTAGTAGCATTAATTTGCTTCAAAATTTGTCTATTCTTGAATGTTTCCTTTATAGCATTACAAACATCCTCACCAATAATACTCCAAGTAGCTTTGAAGAAGGCACTATTAAAACCATCTGGGCCAGGAGCTTTTGAGATGTCAATAGAGAAAATAGCTTCTTTAATCTCCTTATTAGTAATATCTTTCACCATGTCTTTTGCTTCTTCCTTAGTAATAGCTTTATTAACAAGCTTATTTAAACAACTTGAGCTAACACTCTCTTCATAAACATCCTTAGTACCAATTAAACTAGTATAGTACTTAATAAACTCATCATGAATAGCCTCCTCATCATCCACAACATCACCATTTTCAGTCACAATAGATGCAACTCGGTTTTGAGTGATTCTTGCCTTGATACTCTTGTGATAAAGGGTAGTACTACAATCACCTTTTTGTGCCCAAGTAATTCCAGATTTTTGCTTTAGAATCTCCTCTTGAATATTGAGAAGATGCATAAGTTTGTCCCTAAGTTCCTTCTCAATAGTAATCATAGATTGATCCCCATTCATAAGCAATATTTGTGCCTTCTCAAGCTCCTCTTTAAGCTCCATTATTTCTTTAGTAGAGTGATGAAAATATTTTCTATTGAAGATCTTCAAAGCTTTCTTTACTTCCTTCAATTTATTCACCACTTTATACATCATACTCCCTCTTACTTCATATTTCCACACCTTTTCAATCAAAGGCATAAATTCATCATGATCAATCCAAACATTAAAAAATTTAAAAGATGAAGGTTTAGTATTAGAACTCCCCTGAATTTTGAGGATAAGATTAGAGTGATCCGAGATTCCAGGAGCTTCAACCATCAAGTGAGATTTGAAACAAGTGAACCAAGCATCATTTATAAGCATTTTGTCAATTTTACTAGATATAGAACATGATACACTTATTTTTCATATATATCTCTCTTCACATTTGAACATTTTGAATATTATTATAATAGAACCAAATTAATTTTTCATAAAAGCAAACAATATGGACGGTCAAATACGTCATGTCGTATTGAAAATGTTATTTAAAACAGTTCAATGAATCTTAATTCTATCTCATCGAATAAATATTGTAAAATAAAAAAACTCTTATAAATACCAATCGATTTAGATTTCTCAACCTAAGAAAAATTACGTTTAATGTCTCAATTATATAATCAAACTTGAATTTAAATCATACAACTATTATTGAGAAAACATAAAATTCAAACATAAAGATAAATTTTTTAATTAAAATATAGATAAATATACAAATATTCTATTAAACTTAATGTATACCTTTAAAAAAATCAAACTCTACTTTTGTAACTTAATTGTCATCTTCTGCATTAAACAATTATGTAGCTTATGAAACTTGCCTAAGAAACTCCAATATCATTTTTTCGTCCATTACATAAAACTGTTATTATCAAACAATTTATAAAGTCAATCCAAGAAATACTATGATTAATAATACATAAACTCAATACAATAGACAATATATCTAATATGAATATCTATAACTACAACTCTAATCTTGCTAGTTTTCTAAAACATAAGAAATCATTTTTCAATTACTTTATAAAAGAGAATCAATTAAAATTTCAAACTATTGAGGTTTGAATATAGTCCAACCCACCCTTGGAAAACAAAACTTTATATTTTAGTGTTACCTTGATAATTCCACAAACAAATATAAAAATTAGAAATTAATATTGTGAAGTGTTATATAAGAATAATAATCACCTTTCATGGTCTTTTTCTTGGTGTCGTTGATGACTAAGACTTATGTACAGGAGAATGACAACATGATGGTGAAATGTCACGTCCAATTATCTTAGATCAGATTTACAACCATAAGATATATTACACATGAATGTCTTTCGTGGGGGCAAAAACATAATATATCTAAAAAATACAAAAAAGTTCAATCTGGTGGGAAGAATAGATTCAAACGGCCTTTGGAAAAAGAGTTATCGGCTATTAAGCAAACGTTAATATGTAAGGAATATATAGTAGTAGAAAGGAGTGGAGCTAGGTCCTGAAAGCAATATTGGACAAAAAAATTAAATAATTTTAGTTACTGTATTCAATAGAATTTAAGGTTAGGTTTAAACTCCAATAATAAAATATTATAGATTATTAATCACATTAGATATTTTAAATTACCAAGTTTTAATTTAATAAATTGGCACATTACTATGCATTATATTGATTCCAAAATTGTAAAACTTTGTTTAACCTAGACGACTCTATATATTGATAATTATTGTTTGATAATCTAATAAAATGTGTATCATATATTAATGTTGTTTTACTTGAAGTTCTAAAACCTTGAATTCCCCTATCATGGTAAAATTGTGATCATTTATAATGAGATAATAATTATATGAATAATATGGATTTTAAATTTCAATAAAGTATTAACTGATACAAAGTTTTAAAATACCTTAGTTACATATACATACGGTTTGTCATATGGATGAATTTAATATGTTACAATATATTAAGAAGTTCTAAGTATTAGATTGAAAGATACTTGGAGTTTCAATTCTAAGATATTTTAAAATATCAAGAGTAATCTTCTTGTTATTATGGATGTTGATTAATTATAAATATATTTTTATTAAATTTAAATTTGGGAATTCATGATTTCAAAAAGCATCAAATATCATAAGAAACATGTTTTGTGAATAATCACCACGTAAATTCTCAATATATATAGTTTTATGACTTAGGTAAAGTGTTATATTTTAAAATTAATATATAATTAATTGAATTTAAAAACTATTAATTAAAAATTTAAAATTTTAAAAAAAATAAATATGATTATTAATACATAATATCTTCGATTTGATGTTTAAAACCAAATATAAATTTCTTATGAATATAAAATAAAATAATATTCGTTGTTTATTTTTTATAATTATTTAATAACATAAATTTATGATAATATTCTTACACCATTACACCAAAAGCCACCGATTTTGTTATCCCATGTGGTTGTCAAACCCTATCTCATTCCATTTGCTACTTTATTTATAGGATAACATGCCGCTACTTACTTTTGTCAAAAACCAGTACTTATTGTCTCCACCTCCCCTCATACCTAGATCTCCATCTCCTATTTGAATCAGTTTTTTTACATCTTTTTCTTTTTTATTACGTATCAACCTCTATTGTTATCCAAACCCAAAAATCGTACGATATTGTATCTCAGATTGTTAGACATGATATTTCAGTTTATTTCTCTCTATCAATCTCTTATTCATTGTACATGTCACGCCAATAATCAATGGCACCAAGAGAAAAAAATAAAAGGTTATTATTATTCTTATCTAACATCCTAATATCTTTTTTTATGTTTTATATTTTTCTTGGAATTATAAAGGTAGCATTAAAATTGAAACGTGTTTATTCTCAAATCCGACTAAAATTATATTATAACCAGAATTATGTGTTATTTTAATTATTTTATTATTTAATTAGTTGTTTAGTTAATATTTATATTGTGAAAAACTAGAAAATATATCTTCAAGCATGATTAATAATTTTTTTGTAAAAGGTTTTAATTTATAGATTGTGATATTTGAAAAAGTTTTGTTCAAAATAACACATATGTTTTAAATTATACCATTAATTTCATATGTACAATTTTTAAAGGTCTTTAATTTAGTTCAATTGACCAAATACTATCCAATAACGAAAATAACTTGTGCAAACTAACATGCTTTTATTTGTGCAATGTACAAATTTCATCCATATAATTTTATTATTTTTATTTTTATTTTTACAAAAAATCAAACATAGAATTTGATAATCTTCTTTACCTTATCCTATTTAGCAAATAGGATACTATTTAGGATTCACTGTCAATGCACCAACACTTCACAATATGAGCATCATACATGTTTCCTGCCAACTGTCTTTTACTATAGCAAGTACTTTACTTTTTATTTTACAATTTTATGATTTAAATATGTTCACAATAATTTTTAATTTTATATTTTCCATTCATTTTGATTTTTGTTTTCTGTGTAATTGGAATGTGTCATCCTCTAATATGATCACATTTGTTTATTGGGTTTGAGGATTAAATTGACCATAGTTTTTAAACTAAACTGTATATTTGTGGTGCCAGACTTTAATTTTAGTGTTTTTTTGTAAGGTTAAGCCTGGTGTGATAAAAGAAATGAATTGAGATTTCAGAAAGATTGACCATAAATTAGTCGATTATGTGTAAAAGAATTAAGTAATAACGAAATAGGTCCTTGTAAATATGTCTTAATTAATGGTTTGAATATTTGCGAGTATAAGATGTCTAACATTTGTATGTGAATAGCTACTTATAAATACTAGGTAAATTTTGTGAAGTGAATTTTGTTGGCTTGTGAATTTTTGGTGCTAATTTATAATTGTGATTACAGTGAGGCAAAAGGCAGAGCTTCTCTTGAGCCCAATAGAATGCTTTTTTACGGTGATAAGGTAAATCTCAGTTAGACGTAAATGAAAATGCTAAAGAGTTAAAGGATTAGTTGCGCAATTTGACAAGGATCAGAATGTTAATATAATACCTACAAATCCAAATAGTGTTAGTATTTGCGATGCTTTACATGAAAATATAGAATTTGAGATGGATGGTGTACAGCTGTGTATAATTTATAATATTATTAGTAATTGATAATTTACAATTGATAATTTTTTAGTTACTCATCCTTAGCATTTTTAATATGTAATCCTACTACTTGGTGCTTTTTTGTTTATTGATAAGGAGCTTGTACTATTTCGTTGAACATATAATATTTAGTGATTCTACTTCAATTTGAAAAGTATTTTGTATTTGTATTGAAATTTTGTGCTTTATATAGGACTTGTGAAAAAAATTCCATGTTAAATTTCCATGGGTAAACCCGTGTTTGGGTAACGCGAGCGTAGGGTAAAATTAACCCGACCTTTACCATTGATAAAACCAAAACTCGACTAAATTACCCTATTCTTAACCTAGACCCCAACCCGGGTAAACTCGGCCGGTGCTCACCCCTAGTTTTTTTTATGTATGTCTAGAAGTCTAGATGAATTTTACTATTCTATTTTCGAGTCCCGAAATCTAAACAGTTAATAATGTTTAATAGATTACCAACTTCGAAATTTATTTTTAATTACGATAAAGTAGGTATAGGCATAGAATTTAACTAATTATTCTAACCTTTAATTTTTTAATACTTATCTCAACTACATCTACAATTTTGAGTTTATATTAGAGAGTTCATTGGCATCCACTAATGTAGTTTCATTCCATGTCACCAATATGATGTTTTGTGTCATATCAGAGTGTGAGGGAGTGAGTACAATTATTATTATTATTGTATATATGATGTTTTAACTATGTAGGCTTGTGCTAATTCTGATAGGATATTGTACGTCAGAGACATAGTCCATCTCCTAAGAGAATATTAAGAGTCATTCGGTTAAACAAGTAGCATTTTACAGCACTATGTATAATCATGTGTATCCTCATTTCTAAATGTATAATGCTAATTACTTAAGTAGTTAAGCCTTTTATAATCTTCTTAAATGAACATTTGTTTTTATAGAGAACGGGCGAAAATTCGCATAAGATAACAGAAAGAAGAAAGTCATATAGTAGTGGAGTTGAAGTAACTATAGATTTATTAATAAAACGGTTTAAAAAGATGCGAGAGATATGAAAAATGGTATGAATACATGTAGAGGAGATTATGACAATAACTCTCAAGAAAAACGACTATAATTCTCATCAAATATTCTTTGATCAAGTATTGCAATTTAATATTATGTTTGTCCTATAACACACCATATTGTAAATTGGGTCACAAATATTTAGACACGTAATCAACAGCTAATAGGATGTATTGATTTCCATTGGATGGTACGAAGGGACCCATGAAATCAATACCCCATTCATCAAATATCTCAACTTCTCAAGTACATTGTTACGTGGTATCTCATCCCTCTTGGATATATTACCAGTAAAGTGGCATCTATGACATCTCTTGACATACTCATGACAATCCTTATGTAAAGTAGGCCAATAAAAACCAGATTGTAGTACCTTAGCAGCTGTGCGGTCACCTTTGTAATGTCCTCCAAAAGGTGAATCGTGACAACCCGCAACTACTGACAAAACATCTTTATCAGGTATGCATCTTCTCACCATTTTGTCACTACATACTTTGTAGAGGAAAGGATCCTCCCAAAAGAACTGTTTAGCACGGTGAATTAACCTCTTCCTATCTTGTGAAGTAGCTCCTTCAGGAAAGGAACCACTCACAATAAGATTCGCTATGTCCGCATACCAATGGATTCCAATTGCATAAATTGAAAACAAACTATCATAAGGAAACTCTTCTCTAACCAACTTAGGCCCAATGTTAGATTCAGAACCTTCAAGACGAGACAAATGATCTGCAACTTGATTATCACAACCCTTTCGATCTCAAATCTCTAAATTGAACTCTTGTAACAATAAAGCCCATCTAATTAAACGTGGCTTAGCATATTTCTTCTCCATAAGGTACTTGATTGCAGAATGATCGGTAAACACGACAATTTTCGCCCCAAGGAGATAGGAGCGGGACTTTTCAAATGCACACACAACAGCTAATAGTTCCTTCTCAGTCACAGTATAATTAACCTGAGCACTAGTGAAAGTCTTACTTGCATAGTAGAGAGAATGGAATACCTTATCTTTTCTCTGACCCAACATAGCACCCATAGCTAAATCACTGGCATCACACATAACTTCAAACGGAATCTTCCAATCATGAGGTAATAAAATAGGCGCAGTTTTAAGCTTCTCTTTAATCTCTTGAAATGCCATCATGCAAGCTTCATCAAAAAGTGATTTGGTGTCCTCTTCGAGTAAGTTATAGAATGGCTTAGCAATCTTAGAGAAGTCCTGAATGAAACGACGATAAAACCTAGCATGGTCTAAAAAGCTTCTAACCCCTTTAACAAGAATTGGAGGAGGAAGAGTCTTAATTACCTCAATCTTAGCACGATCAACTTCTAAACCTAAACTCAAACATAAAGATAAATTTTTTAATTAAAATATAGATAAATATACAAATATTCTATTAAACTTAATGTATAGCTTTAAAAAAATCAAACTCTACTTTTGTAACTTAATGGTCATCTTCTGCATTAAACAATTATGTAGCTTATGAAACTTGCCTAAGAAACTCCAATATCATTTTTTTCCTCCATTACATAAAACTGTTATTATCAAACAATTTATAAAGTCAATCCAAGAAATACTATGATTAAAAATACATAAACTCAATACAATAGATAATATATCTAATATGAATATCTATAATTACACCTCTAATTTTGCTAGTTTTCTAAAACATAAGGAATAATTTTTCAATTACTTTATAAAAGAGAATCAATTAAAATTTCATACTATTGAGGTTTGAATATAGTCCAACCCACCCTTGGAAAACAAAACTTTATATTTTAGTGTTACCTTGATAATTCCACAAACAAATATACAAATTAGAAATTAATATTGTGAATTTTTATATAAGAATAATAATCACCTTTCATGGTCTTTTTCTTGGTGTCGTTGATGACTAAGACTAATGTACACGAGAATGACAACATGATGGTGAAATGTCACGTCCAATTATCTTAGATCAGATATACAACCATAAGATATATTATGCATGAATGTCTTTCGTGGGGGCAAAAACATAATATAACTAAAAAATACAAAAAAGTTCAATCTGGTGAAAAGAATAGATTCAGACGGCCTTTGGAAAAAGAGTTATCGGCTATTGAGCAAAGGTTAATATGTAAGGAATATATAGTTGTAGAAAGGAGTGGAGCTAGGTCCGGAAAGCAATATTGGACAAAAAATTTAAATAATTTAAGTTACTGTACTCAATAGAATTTATGGTTAGGTTTAAACTCCAATAATAAAAAATTATAGATTATTAATCACATTAGAAATCTTAAATTACCAAGTTTTAATTTAATAAATTGGCACATTACTATGCATTATATTGATTCTAAAATTGTAAAACTTTGTTTACCTAGACGACTCTATATATTGATAATTATTGTTTGATAATTTAATAAAATGTGTATCATATATTAATATTGTTTTATTTGATGTTCTAAAACCTTGAATTCCCCAATCGTGGTAAAATTGTGATCATTTATAATGAGATAATAATTATATGAATAATATGTATTTTAAATTTCAATAAAGTATTAACTGATACAAAGTTTTAAAATACCTTAGTTACATATACATACGGTTTGTCATATGGATGAATTTAATATGTTACAATATATTAAGAAGTTCTAAGTATTAGATTGAAAGATACTTGGAGTTTCAATTCTAAGATATTTTAAAATATCAAGAGTAATCTTCTTGTTATTATGGATGTTGATTAATTATAAATATATTTTTATTAAATTTAAATTTGGGAATTCATGATTTCAAAAAGCATCAAATATCATAAGAAACATGTTTTGTGAATAATCACCACGTAAATTCTCAATATATATAGTTTTATGACTTAGGTAAAGTGTTATATTTTAAAATTAATATATAATTAATTGAATTTAAAAACTATATATTCAAAATTTAAAATTTTAAAAAAAATAAATATGATTATTAATACATAATATCTTCGATTTGAAGTTTAAAACCAAATATAAATTTCTTATGAATATAAAATAAAATAATATTCGTTGTTTATTTTTTATAATTATTTAATAACATAAATTTATGATAATATTCTTACACCATTACACCAAAAGCCACCGATTTTGTTATCCCATGTGGTTGTCAAACCCTATCTCATTCCATTTGCTACTTTATTTATAGGATAACATGCCGCTACTTACTTTTGTCAAAAACCAGTACTTATTGTCTCCACCTCCCCTCATACCTAGATCTCCATCTCCTATTTGAATCAGTTTTTTTACATCTTTTTCTTTTTTATTACGTATCAACCTCTATTGTTATCCAAACCCAAAAATCGTACGATATTGTATCTCAGATTGTTGGACATGATATTTCAGTTTATTTCTCTATCAATCTCTTATTCATTGTACATGTCACGCCAATCATCAATGGCACCAAGAGAAAAAAATAAAAGGTTATTATTATTCTTATCTAACATCCTAATATCTTTTTTTATGTTTTATATTTTTCTTGGAATTATAAAGGTAGCATTAAAATTGAAACGTGTTTATTCTCAAATCCGACTGAAATTATATTATAACCACAATTATGTGTTATTTTAATTATTTTATTATTTAATTAGTTGTTTAGTTAATATTTATATTGTGAAAAACTAGAAAATATTTCTTCAAGCATGATTAATAATTTTTTTGTAAAAGGTTTTAATTTATAGATTGTGATATTTGAAAAAGTTTTGTTCAAAATAACACATATGTTTTAAATTATCCCATTAATTTCATATGTACAATTTTTAAAGGTCTTTAATTTAGTTCAATTGACGAAATACTATCCAATAACGAAAATAACTTGTGCAAACTAACATGCTTTTATTTGTGCAATGTACAAATTTCATCCATATAATTTCATTATTTTTATTTTTATTTTTACAAAAAATCAAACATAGAATTTGATAATCTTCTTTACCTTATCATATTTAGCAAATAGGATCCTATTTAGGATTCACTGTCAATTCACCAACACTTCACAATATGAGCATCATACATGTTTCCTGCCAACTGTCTTTTACTATAGCAAGTACTTTACTTTTTATTTTACAATTTTATGATTTAAATATGTTCACAATAATTTTTAATTTTATATTTTCCATTCATTTTGATTTTTGTTTTCTGTGTAATTGGAATGTGGCATCGTCTAATATGATCACATTTGTTTATTGGGTTTGAGGATTAAATTGACCATAGTTTTTAAACTAAACTGTATATTTGTGGTGCCAGACTTTATGTTTAGTGTTTTTTTGTAAGGTTAAGCCTGGTGTGATAAAAGAAATGAATTGAGATTTCAGAAAGATTGACCATAAATTAG